>SJXQ01003038.1:80789-144994 GCA_006408695.1 Aepyceros melampus | reverse complement strand
CCCCAATCCCTCCCAGCATCAGAGTCTTTTCTAAGGAGTCAACTCTTCGCATGAGGTGGCCAAAGTACTGGAGCTTCAGTTTTAGCATCATTCCTTCCAAAGAAATCCCAGGGCTGATCTCCTTCAGAATGGACTAGTTGGATCTCCTTGCAGCCCAAGGGGCTCTCAAGAGTCTTCTCCAACACCACAGTTCAAAAGCATCAATTCTTCGGCACTCAGCTTTCTTCACAGTCCAACTCTCACATCCATACATGACTACTGGAAAACCATAGCCTTGACTAGATGGACCGAGGAAGATAAAATTCAACTAACAAAATAAATAAAGAAAAAATTAAAAATAAGCAAATAATGCACCCAAATACTGAAAGGACTTTCCAATTTTAACAGGACCACCAAGTTCCTAATGGACTAGGTAATCTTTCCCTTCTCAGTACCCACTCCAGTATTCTGTCCTGGAGAATTCCATAGACTGTATAGTCCATGTGTTGCAAAGAGTTGGACACAACTGAGAGACTTTCACTCACACCAAGGTCCTAGAGAGTAAAGTATCAGGAAATCAAAAAAGAACCAAGTCCAACAGCAACAATGGAAAAAAAGGAAGATTCCAACTGGTATCAAATATTTTTGTAGTTCATGTACAAGAAACTTTAAAATGATAAATTATAAATATTGTTGGAAATAGCTTTTAGTAACATCTAAACAAGTTCAATAGCTTTCTAAGCAATTGTTATTAATATACTGCAGCTAAATATGTCTCTATAACACTTGGCCATGTCTCTCTTCATTTTTCCACAATCTGCCTCGCTTGTGTCTGGTTCCCAACCTGAATGTTGCCTCTTGTTTATCATCAAGCTCTGTCCCTCTTGACTTGTCATTCACATGTGTTTACTCAGCAGGTTCCAGGTTTCTCTCAAGGACTTTGGATCAATTTCTCACACTGACCTTCCTCACTATGAATCACTTCTGAGGGCACCAGCCTCTCATATCCTTCCAGCCCAATAAGCAACCAGTACTTCCCTTACTTTGGGGAGGATGGAAAAATCTTAGGATTTTTTTTTTTAAATAGCCAAATTCATTTTAATCTATCAGGTGCATGTGAAAATTTTTGAGAAGGAGCAGGTTCTTATTCTTCTTGCTTTGATTTTAGTTTATCCCCTCAGTTATTGAAATGATATATATTTTTTCTTATAGTATTTCTGTCAATTTTATTTCAGTCATCCAGAGTTTGCTCACTATAAAGTATGTTTTTGAGCCATCTGCAGCTACAATTCACAGCCCATTTATGTCCAGATCAGCAAAATGTATTTCAGTAGATGTAAGTTGAATGAAGATAGATTCAGAAATTACACTAATGGAAACGCTCAAAATACAAGATTTGTTGCCTGTCGCATGGCCAAAAATTATAGCCATATTGAAAATTAGGTATGCATGTGCCACAAGTCCTCAAAGCCTGAAAAATTTCTCATCCTTAAGTGGTTTCTAAGAAAATGCTACATGATTTAAAAATGCAATCATTCATGAACCCAGGCAAGAAAGTGATGTGACAACTATTGTGTGCAATTTTATGTGTAATCATAGCAGTCACTTCTTACTGAAGGAATGAGATGGTAGAGACCTTCCCAAGAAGAGATCCAGAAGTCTAAAATCAGTGCTTACTCATGTTTTTAATAGAACTTTGATTTCAACATTGATTGAGTTTATTGAANTCCTGGCTATTATAAACAGTGCTGTGATGAACATTGGGGTACACGTGTCTCTTTCAATTCTGGTTTTTTAATCTAATCATATTAATTGATATTTATTTGTTTTATTTTTCTATTACAAACAATGCTGTTATAAATATCATTGTGATTTCTTCCTGGGTTAATGAATTTGAGCAAACTCTGGTAAATGGTGGAGGACAGCAGAGACTGACATGCTGCAGTCCATGAGGTTGCAAAGAATTGGACAAGACCTAGTGACTGAACAATTTGTTCTTGTGTTAATATAGCAGTATTTCTCCTATTCTAAATTCCAATAATTTGAAATAAAATTGCTAAGCCTTAGAGAATGTATTTGTAAAATTTTAATGGATGTTGCTCATTGGCCTTTAAGTGCTTTAGTAGATAAGAGAACACATTTCCATATACTGACATCCTTGTCGATAGTTGATATTATCATATTTTAATTGTTTGCTAATATCACAAACAAAATCAATATCCAATTCCTTGCTTTCTTGCAAGGTTAAAAACTGTTTTTTCCTCTCTATAAATTTCTTGTTCATATTTATAGCTTAGAAATGCTTTCATAGATACTTTGAAAATTGTACACAGAACTGGTAATTAATAATGATTTTCAACTCGTTTGAAGTTTTGACACTTTTAATTCTTCAGTGGTATCACATATTGAAATAATCTAATGTTTAATGATTCACAACAACAAAAAATTGTTAATCACTGCTAAAATTTAGTAAATATTTACATAGATTCATACATCTATAATAAAAAAAATTGCTCAGTATCCGTGAAGAGGAATTATGGAATGAAACCACTAACACTTTGTTCTTTTTAAAATATATTTTATATCCAAAGGCAGAAAAAAACAGTAATAACTTGTTTCTAAATCCCAAACAACAAATCACAGATATGAAAGGTCTATTTCTCAGAAAAAGACATGACTAGAAATTTCTTATTTTAATGTAAAAAAATGCATCCAGAAAGAAAGAATACTCAGTAATTTCATTTTATCTATAGTTCAGTAATACCAAATTATTTGTATCAAAATATTGGTATTTGGAGTCTTACTTAATTCTAATTTTTCTTCTTTGCCTTAAACAAATAGTTTAACCTTCTGGTTTTCATTGTCCTTGTTTGCAAGGTGGTAAAATATTTATTCCATGTTGCTTTAAATCATTGTACTAAAAATAGAAAAAGTAATAATTATACAAGAATGTAGAATTAATTAAATATTAATATTAAAATATTATAATTTGAGAGTAAGACAGAAGCAAAAACCCCTTTTATTCTATTTTAGAAGGTTTTAAAAGTATGAGGAAGTAAACCTTAGTGGGGGAAGAAAAAGATGTATTCTTCCTTAACTTTCATCATCATCTCTAAAAATTCTGGATAATTTTATCTTTTTAAAAGTTTGGGAGTTCATGTACACTCGTGGATGATTCATGTCAATGTGTAGCAAAACGAATACAGTATTGTAAAGCAAAACAAACTAAAAAATAAAAATTAATTAAAGGAAAAAAATAAATAAATATTGCTAAGTAGAAAAAAAAAGAAAGAGATAGTAACCCATTATCTTACTTCTCTTGTGAAAATAAGTTGGTTACAGTTTCTTTCACATTTTTATAAGACAAACATGCATTATTCTTACCATTAATATTTTAATAAAAACAGGTTTACATTAAATAGACTTATTACAAAAAAATAAAAATAAAAAAACAAAATAAAAAAAACATGACTGTCAGGTACATTCTAACACATTTTGTGCTAGTATTTCCTTAAGACATTTTGTCAGAATTTTCTTAGAATATTTTATAAAAGAGATACTACAGCAAAATTTAGGGTTAAATTAGGAAGTCTTCAACAAATTTCATGTATCTCTGTATTTCTTCCTCCTTTTGCAAACAATGTCATCTTCTTACCAATAAATAAATAAAGTCCAGTTATTTTATTATCCAACACAGAAATATCCATTTTCAGCCATTACTTTTGCGCTTTTATGGTCTTCTAAAGTCATTGCCTCCATTTTTATAGGTTTACATTATTTAATTAGGTACTACCATAGGAACCGTAGGAAGTGTACTGTTTTCTTTTTGAAAGAGGTAGTTTGTTACAAGTTTTCACCTGTAAGTAATTCCCTACATCTACTTAATATTCCTATGCTCTCCATTCTGTAAGATTTCTGATTATTAGAATCAATGGTAATATTATATTTTGTTTGAGGAGCATTGACTTATCAGTCATGCAACCACTTTTTAAGATGAGTGTCTCTGACAGTTCAGAGTGATTTCCAAGGAAATTCACTGTTTTAGAGCTGTTTAAAACAACGTGAATAAAAGTTCTTCTCTGTGGTTCAATATACCAAGCTGATACCTCTATAGATTTTTAGGAAAATGATTGGGAGAGTTATGAAAGAAATTTAAGTTATGCCTCCCATTCTACATATTTTTTTTTCTCACTCTCAATAATACATTTGGTTGAAACAGTGATTGTCCATCACTGAGACATCTGGAAAAGGTGCTTCAGAAATAGGAATGTTATTTACAAATTTCTGAGACAGGCATTATTTGTAGAAATCACTGTTTTAGAGCTGTTTAAAACAACGTGAATAAAAGTTCTTCTCTGTGGTTCAATATACCAAGCTGATACCTCTATAGATTTTTAGGAAAATGATTGGGAGAGTTGTGAAAGAAATTTAAGTTATGCCTCCCATTCTACATATTTTTTTTTCTCACTCTCAATAATACATTTGGTTGAAACAGTGATTGTCCATCACTGAGACATCTGGAAAAGATGCTTCAGAAATAGGAATGTTATTTACAAATTTCTGAGACAGGCATTATTTGTAGAAGGCTTTTGGAATATAAGCAAGTCATTCATTGGTCAGGTATTCTAATGGGACAATATATAACTTGCTTATATTTCAGACAGAGGAAGTGATAATTTCTAACATTATGTGTAAATTGTTTTTTTTATAAATTTAGTCCTCATGTATGCTATTCTTGAAAAGAATATATTGTCATTACTCCTTAAATAATTTTTAAGGACCTGATATTATCCCATGATAAATGTAGTTATTTTTTTCTTTCAGATTTTTCCTTAATTTTTTTAAAAATTAAGCTTTATTTTATTATTTTTTTTTACTTTTGTAGGAGGCAGAGAGAATCTGGGGAAAAAGTCCATGCTGGAAACTAACATGTTTGCCAAAATCATTTTGTTATTCAGAAATAAAAACAGTATACTATTTTTCAGATACTATTTTTCCATGTTGGAGTTTTAATTATAGTATTGGTGGTTGCAACTTACTTTATTTTTCTTGTTCTTATACAGGACCTAGGAAGTGATAAACTAGAAATAGGAAATATTAATGAATAAATATTTATTTTATTTATGTTCTTGCTGAAATTACCGAGACTGATGATTTTACATTATTCTTATATAATGGCTTTGACTTCATAAGTGAAGGTTGCTCAATTATGTCCAACTCTTTGCAACCCCATGGACTGTAGCCTGCCAGACTCCTCTGTCTATGGAATTCTCCAGGCCAGAATACTGGAGTGGGTTGCAGTTCCCTTCTCCAGATCTTCCCAACCCAGAGATCAAACCCAGGTCTCCCACATTGGAGACGGATTCTTAACCAACTGAGCCATCTGAAAGGTGGTAACAATTAATCTAGATATGTCTAGAAGTGTACTAAATTATACAACAAGATCAGAAGACAAATCCATTTTTAAAAGTGGCATCATTAAGGTTTCATTTCAGTCAGACTCTTTCCTACTCTTATTTGGATAACAAAGAAGTTTGCTAACATTTTTATATACTTTTTCAGATGCTGCATTTCCCCCCAAAACTTTTAACTATATGACAGAATATAAGGATATAAAGAGTTCATTTTAGAAGATCAGTCCTTACATATTTTGGGCTTCCCTGGAGGCTCAGTGGTTAAAGAATCTGCCTACCATTGCAGGAGACAGGGCTCAATCCCTGGGTTGGCAGGTTCCCCTGGAGAAGGAAATGGCAGCTCCAGTATTCTTGCATGGGAAATCCCGTGGACAGAGGACCCTGGCAGGCTACAGTCATGGTGTGACAAAAGAGTTGGACACAACTTAGTGGCTAAACAACTACAACAACCTTGTATATTTGGGTGTACACAGACCAAGAATGGTTAAGGTAGAAAATATCACCCAGTTGAACACTTATTAAGTTCCAAGAGTACTAGGCTAAGTTGTGAGGAAACAAGGCAGCTGGTATGTACCCAGTCCAATTGGCCATCCAGTCTAACTGGGCACCCAGTCCAATTATAGTGCACGCCATATAAAAGAAGAAATGAGTTTGTAAGCAATTAACAATGTAAGTGTTAACCTAACACTATAACTGAAGTAGTTATAGAATCATAGAGGAAGAGCTAAAATAATTTCTGAATAGAAAGACTTCATAGAAAAGATGGGCCTTAAAGGATGACCTGCATTTCAAGTAAAGAAAGTGTAAGAAAGATAGGAAGCTGTTCTACGCATAGGTAAGAACACATCTAGGTACAAAGAGCATCTGGAGTCACAGGACCCAGAGTCTGAATGCCAATATATTCATCTGGACTATGATTAGACACAGAGGGAATGATGTGCTACAGTAAGTGATGATAATCATTGTGGGTACTGGAGAGGGAAGGACTGGAAGCAAGGGGGCCATTAGGAGAGCACTGAAATAATGTTGAGCAAAAGATGATATCAACCGGATAAAGACAAGAAGAATCTGAATGAAAATAAGTCCTTAGAGGCACTTTAGACATTAATTTACAAGGTCTGGGGTAAAATTACTTTTAGAGAGTGAAGCAAAGGAATAAAAAATCCACTAGTGTGTCTATTGGATCCTGGGTACATGGGACTATATTACACTGACTGAAATAAGAAACCCAGAAAAAGGAATTTGTGAGGGTGAGTACAAGTGAATATACTCATAGTTGAACTTGGTACACTTGACAAGAAGACTACATATACCCAGGGGGAGACAGTTAGTTGAAATTGGACATATACATCTAGATTTGACAAAATTATTTGATCCTGCAGCTAGTGCTAGGGCTTTGGGAATCATTGCCATACTAGCAGAGATTGAAAAGGGCTCAACTTAAGTGTCAATACTTTAGATAAGAAATAAAAGGTCTCAGCTGAAAGCTTGAGAACTTTACCAGGAGCTCTCTTTCATTGCACAGCAGGTACTCCCATCTTTCTCCTAACTCTGGACTGCTGAAATCTCTGCTTAGCTTTTGAACCTCTTAATGGTGCTTTTAGTCTTGTTTCTTGGAATCTGGCCCCAGATATGTAACATTATTGACCTTTTAAGCCGTGACTGCTTCCATAGCCCTAAATCCAATATTTTTCTACTCAGCTCAGTGAGATACCACAAGCTTGAGGCTGTTACTTCCTCTACAGGTCTGTTTCTTGCAGTGAATAAATGAAATTCTGTGACAGGGAAAGTCTACAGAAAAATTCAGCTCACCACAACATATTTTCCTTCTCTCTGGTATATTGACTAGTAAATTCTTGGCTTTTTAAAATTTTCTGATGGCTTCAAATAGTCATTTTGTGAAACAAATTATATCTAGATTCTATAGTTTGTCATGGTGGGATGATTAATCTGGTAACAAGGATTCTATCACAGGTAGATGTGAAAGTTGCCCCTGTAGTATCTTGTATGTAGCTATTAAAGAACCACTGCAGTATTCTTTAGTTATAGCTATAACTCTTTCTCTTACTAGATTTAAGGACAGGGAATTGTTATTTACCTTATCATATTTTAATTTATTGGCCTTCCTAGGTAGTGCTAGTGGTAAAGAACCTGTCTGTCAATGCAGGTAGACGTGAACAGATGTGGTTTGATCCCTGGAGGAGGGCACAGCAACCCACTCCAGTAGTCTTGCTTCAAGAATCCCATGGACAGAGGAGCCTAGCAAGTTACAGATCACGAGGTCACAGAGTCAGACACAACTGAAATGACTTAGCACACAAGCTTGCATTTTATATTATATCTTCTTTCTAGTTCCAGCATGTAGTATCTGACATCAATAAATAACACAGGGGTAAATAACGAGCTTTGAAGAGTACATAAAATTTTCTGAGAGCTATAGGGTAAGGAGATCGTCTGACCCTGGTGTTTAAAAAAAAAAAAAAAATCCATCTTTACATTACATTCCCCTATTCTAAACTTCCTGATGGTTCCTTCCTATCACCCTGTCTTTTAACCACATTTTATTGATATAAAATAATCTATTTTTCTTTTTTTATCTCTCTATTAAATTCCTTTTCCTTCTTTAAATTCTGTCTAAGCAGCATCTCCTTGGTGAAGGCATCCTCAACCTTCTTCCTTCTTTGTGCTACTTTAAAATTTTTAATTTTTACTGTTACATTTACTATGGCTGACATGCTTGACTCTCCTGTGGAGATAACTGAATGTGGTGGAGTTTGTACTAACCATTCCCAAACTCATGAGACTGTCATTAGCCAGTCTCCATGTAGGACTTGCAGGCTATGGATGAGTTTGCTTGTTTTTTTCCTTTCAATTTTACACACAGAGACACATACACACAGAAACACACACACTTTGATGTATGGATTATAGGTTATTTTATAAAAGAAAACCTGAGATTCAGAGAATTCAGGAAAACTATCCAAATCAATAAAGACAGTAAGCAACATAACAGGTATCAAAACACTTTTTGTTCATTTCTATTCTTGCTCCTCATGATGGTGTCTGGCAAGGCAGACACTATATAAATCTTGTGGAACAGAATATATCTACTTTATCTTATTATATTAATTATGCTTTTGTGCTATATTATGTTACATTATATTGTATTACATTGTAATGAGATATGTCAGGATTATTTTATCATCAAGGTTACCCATTTGTAGGTTAATCACCAAGCAATGAGACTGATTTATCATCAGTTATTTTAGGAAAAACAATGAAAAGACAGCAATGAATCATTTACTCAATAAAATCAATTGCATGAAAACCAGAACATTTAACAGGTTATATAGATATGCAGTTTTCTTAAAACTGTAGAACTTCCAGATACAAGGAATGTGTTAGTAAAATGTATTACTTCAACAATTTGAAAACCTGGGTGAAGGTAAGTTATAAGCTGACTTCATTTATAGTTCAACAAAGGCTTCATCATTAAAATAACATAAGAGATGACTACTTGTGACAACATATGAATGCAGACAAGAGAATTGGGGCTTAAGTTTTAGCAGTGCCTCCTGAAAATTAGTGGACTTTATTAGTCACATTAGTCATTTGCATTGGCTGCTGAAGGAATTTTTCATGTTAAGGAACATTATAATTACTTTTTGAGAAACAATTAAAGCTAGGCAAAGGAAAGAGTTTTCCCTCCATGACACTAGAATAAGAATCATATTATCATAAGCTTAAAGAAAGAATCATCAGAGAGAAGTGAATCATTATCTTCATGAAAAATCTACTATAATTAATCATGTATTGTATACATTATTATGTATACATAATACAAAATACAACTTAAGTACATGTACAAAGCTATGCTATCCCCTGAGTCAGTTTTGATACCATCACATTGTGAATTGCATAGTAAAAAAGAAAAAAAGTGGTAATACATAGATTTCAGGATCAGAATTAAAGGACATACAATCAATAGGCTTACACTCACACACACAGGTGCACACAGATTTACACAGTTAAATCTTTGCAACCAATAAGCAGATTCTGTGCTTTGTGAAAGGTCAGCAGTATAGTAAGTTAATTTGTTTTTTGCATTGTGACCTAGCACTTTCCCAGGCTATCTTGTTCCCTATGTATTTTGTGTATGTTGAAAGAATTTGAAATAATTTCAATCATTTGAGAACTAATTTACTCAAGTAAATTATAAAATACCACCTAAAGTAAATAGAAAGAGTCTTATTATTGAAGCTCTTTTTCATGTACTTAGCAATGAATCCACTTTATGAAAAGACTAGCAAGCTACGTGTTAGTAGTGCTAGTGGTAGTTTCCAAAGTTTCACACAAGCTGATCCTAGGTTTAAGTTTGAAAAGAAAGATGCAATAAACAGCACATGTAAATCAATTTTCAAGTTGCCTTCATTTCTTACCTTAATTGGCTTACATACCTCATTAAGGGATGGAGACAGGATTCACTGATATTTTACCACTGAGGAACCTGGGAATCTCCATATATATGTGTATTACATGTGTATATTCAGCAGTATACATATGTGAATATAAATATAAATATAAATAAAGGTGCTCTCCACAGGAGAGTCGAGATGATCTCCAGGGATCATGCCATCAGGCCACAAGATGTGTATAAGAGACAGTATATATATAGAGAGAGAGAGAGAGAGAGAGACTTTCCATATGGCTCAGTGCTCAGTGGTAAAGAATCTGCCTGCCAATGCAGGAGACTTAGGAGATGTGAGTTCAATACCTGTGTTGGGAAGATCCCTTGAAGAAGGAAATGATGATCCTTTTCAGTATCCTTGCCTGGGAAATCCCATGGAGAGAGATGCCTTGGGAGGGTGGGGAGCACTACAGGCTTAGACACGACTAAGCAGGTAAAGTCCATGGGGTTGCAAAAGAGTCAGACATGAATATATTAATATTACTGGCTCCCTTTTCTATATACCACAACTAAGCCAATGCTAGGAACAAGTGTGAGAACATCAACATAAAGAAATCATTGTGGCACAAAGAACATGGTAATCAAAGTACCTTCCTTCCTTTGAGCACTACTTCCTCAAGTTAACTGACTTGAAGCGGACTACAGATTCCTCTCAGTAGAACCTTTGCTTTGGAAGGTGAAGGAAGATTGGGATATGACACAAGTTGCAATGAGGACATCACAGGTACAGATTTAGAGAGACAGAGGTGAAGGAAGAAATCAGAAGGCTTCCATGATATCAAGGACATGATGTAGGAATAAGAAAGTAAATAGGATTCAGCAGAAACATTAAAATTATCAGAAAATTACATTTAACTGACTCTCTTGCTTTTAGTTCTCAGAGGAGTTCTTACAAATAGCTGTGAAAAGAAGAGAAGTGAAAAGCAAAGGAGAAAGGGAAAGATATACCCATTTGAATGCAGAATTCCAGAGCATAGCAAAGAGAGATAAGAAAGCCTTCCTCAGTGAGCAGTGCAAAGAAATAGAGGAAAGCAATAGAATGGGAAAGACTAGAGATCTCTTCAATACAATTAGAGATACTAAGGGAACATTTCATGCAAAGGTGGGCTCAATAAAGGACAGAAATAGTAGGGACCTAACAGAAGCAGAAGATATTAAGAAGAAGTGGCAAGAATACACAGAGAAATGGTACAAAAGGGACCTTCACGACCCAGATGATCCCAGTGGGTGGTCACCAACCTAGAGCCAGACATCCTGGAATGCAAAGTCATGTGGGCCTTAGGAAGCAAAACTATGAACAAAACTAGTGGAGGTGATGGTATTTTCCAGGCAAGAATACTGGAGTGGGCTGCCATTTCCTTCTCCAAGGTATCTTCCCAACTCAGGGATCAAACCCATGTCTCCTGTGTTGCAGACAGACGCTTTACCTTCTGAGCCACTAGAGAAGCCCACAATTCCAGTTGAGCTATTTCAAATCCTGGAAGATGATGCTGTTAAAGTGCTGCACTCAACATGCCAGCAAATTTGGAAAGTTCAGCATGGCCACAGGACCGGGAAAGGTCAGTTTTCATTGCAATCCCAAAGAAAGGCTATGCCAAAGAATGCGCAAAATACCGCACAATTGCAGTCATCTCACATGCTAGTAAAGTAATGCTCAAAATTCTCCAAGCCAGGCTTCAGCACTACATAAACCATGAACTTCCAGATGTTCAAGCTGGATTTAGAAAAGGCAGAGGACCCAGAGATCAAATTGCCAAAATCTGCTGGATCATCGAAAAAGGAAGAGAGTTCCAGAAAAACATCTACTTCTGCTTTATTGACTATGCTAAAGCCTTTGTGTGGATCACAATAAACTGTGGAAAATTCTGATAGAGATGGGAATACCAGACCACCTGACCTGCCTCCTGAAAAATCTGTATGCAGGTCAGTAAGCAACAGTTAGAACTGGACATGGAACAACAGACTGGTTCTAAATTGGAAAAGGAATACGTCAAGACTGTATATTGTCACCCTGCTTATTTAACTTATATGCAGAGTACATCATGAGAAACACTGGGCTGGATGAAGCACAAGCTGGAATCAAGGTTGCCAGGGGAAATATCAATAACTTCAGATATACAGAGAACACCACCCTTATGGCAGAAAATGAAGAAGAACTAAAGAGCCTCTTGATGAAAATGAAGAATGAAAAAGTTGGTTTCAGCTCAACGTTCAGAAAGCTAAGTTCATGTCATCTAGTCAGATCACTTATGGCAAATAGATGGAGAAACAGTGGAAACAGTGGTTGACTTTACTTTGGGGGGCTCCAAAATCACTGCAGATGATGACTGCAGCCATGAAATTAAAAGATGCTTACTCCTTGGCAAGAAAGTTATGACCAACTCTGAGCATATTAAAAAGCAGAGACATTACTTTGCCAACAAAGGTCCATCTAGTCAAGGCTATAGTTTTTCCAGTAGTCATATATGAATGTGAGAGTTGGACTATAAAGAAAGCTGAGCGCCAAAGAATTGATGCTTTTGAACTGTGGTGTTGGAGAAGATTCTTTTTTTTTTTTTCTTTAATTAATTTTTATTTTTTAGTTTGTTTTGCTTTACAATACTGTATTCGTTTTGCTACACATCGACATGAATCAGCCATGAGTGTACATGAACTCCCAATCCCGACCCCCACCTCCCCCCTCCCGTCCCACACCCTTTCTCTGGATTATCCCTGTGCATCAGTCCCAAGAGTCCCTTGGACTGCAAGGAGATCCAACCAGTCTATCCTAAAGGAGGTCAGTCCTACATGTTCATTGGAAGGACTTATGTTAAAGCTGAAACTCCAATCCCTGGCCACCTGATGCAAAGAGCTGACTCATTGAAAAAGACCCTCATGATGGGAAGGATTGAAGGCAGGAGAAGAGGGGGATGACAGAGGATGAGATGGTTGGATGGCATCTCCGACTCAATGGACATGAGTTTGAGTAAATTCCAGGAGTTGGTGATGGAGAGGGAGGCCTGGCGTGCTGCAGTTCACGGGGTCAAAAAGAGTTGAACACGACCAAATGACTGAACTGAACTGAAGTTAATTTTAACAGTTGGAGAAACAGTCAAAAATAAAACAATCTTAGAGCCTTGAAAATTCCAGAAATTACTTCATACCAAGAATTTCTTAAAGTTAAAGAAATACATAGTAAATGTACAATATAGTCATCATGTCTATAACATATGAACTTTTTGCAAAGACCATATGTGGCAAATATATTTTGAATATAGAATATTGTCCCTAGAATTGATATGCTTATGTTTATGACCCTGATCACAAACAAATTAAATATGCTTAATTAAAATTTTTAAATCATGCAATGAAGTTCAGTTCAGTTCAGTTCAGTCACTCAGTCGTGTCCGAATCTTTGCGACCCCGTGAATCACAGCACACCAGGCCTCCCTGTCCATCACCAACTCCTGGGGTTCACTCAGACTCATGTTCATAGAGTCCTGATACGATCCAGCCATCTCATCCTCTGTTGTCCCCTTCTCCTGCCCCTAATTCTTCCCAGCATCAGAGTCTTTCCCAATGAGTCAACTCTTTGCATGAGGTGGCCAAAGTATTGGAGTTTCAGCTTTAGCACCATTCCTTCCAAAGAAATCCCAGGCTGATCTCCTTCATAATGGACTAGTTGGATCTTCTTGCAGCCCAAAGGACTCCCAAGAGTCTTCTCTAACACCACAGTTCAAAAGCATCAATTCTTCGGTGCTCAGCTTTCTTCGAAGTCCAACTCTCACATCCATACATGACCACAGGAAAAACCATAGCCTTGACTAGATGGACCTTTGTTGGCAAAATAATGTCTCTGCTTTTGAATACACTGTCTAGGTTGGTCATAACTTTTCTTCCAAGGAGTAAGTGTCTTTTAATTTCATGGCTACAGTCAACATCTGCAGTGATTTTGGACCCCTCCAAAAATAAAGTCTGACACTGTTTCCATTGTTTCCCCATCTATTTCCCATGAAGTGATGGGACCAGATGCCATGATCTTCATTTTCTGAATGTTGAGCTTTAAGCCAATTTTTTTACTCTTCTCCTTCACTTTCATCAAGAGGTTTTTTACTTCCTCTTCACTTTCTGCCATAAGGGTGATGTCATCAGCATATCTGAGGTTATAGATATTTCTCCTGGCAATCTTGATTCTAGCTTGTGCTTCTCACAGCCCAGCATTTCTCATGATGTACTCTGCATATAAGTTAAATAAACAGGGTGCCAAAATACAGCCTTGGTGTACTCCTTTTCCTATTTGGAACTAGTCTGTTGTTCCATGTTGAGTTCTAACTGTTGTTTCCTGACCTGCATATAGGTTTCTCAAGAGGCAGGTCAGGTGGTCTGGTATTCCCATCTCTTTCAGAATTTTCCACAGTTTACTGTGATCCACACAGTCAAAGGCTTTGGCATAGTCAATAAAGCAGAAGGGCATAGGTCTGGGTGAACTCCAGGAGTTGGTGATGGACAGGGAGGCCTGGCGTGCTGTGATTCATGGGGTCGCAAAGAGTCAGACATGACTGAATGACTGAACTAAACTGAGATGTTTTTCTGGAACTCTCCTGCTTTTTCCATGATCTAGCAGATGTTGGCAATTTGAGCTCTGGTTCCTCTGCCTTTTCTAAAACCAGCTTGAACATCGGAAGTTCATGTTTCATGTATTGCTGAAGCTTGGCTTGGAGAATTTTGAGCATTACTTTACTAACATGTGAGATGACTGCAACTGTGTAGTATTTTGAGCATTCTTTGGCATTGCCTTTCTTTGGGATTGGAATGAAAACTGACCTTTCCCAGTCCTGTGGCCACTGCTGAGTTTTCCAAATTTGCTGGCATGTTGAGTGCAGCACTTTCACAGCATCATCTTTCAGGAATTGCAATAACTCCACTGGAATTCCATCACCTCAACTAGCTTTGTTCGTAGTGATGCTTTCTAAGGCCCACTTGACTTCACATTCCAGGATGTCTGGCTCTAGGTGAGTGATCACACCATCGTGATTATCTGGGTCATGAAGATCTTTTTTGTACTGTTCTTCTGTGTATTCTTGCCACCTCTTTTTAATATCTTCTGCTTCTGTTAGGTCCATACCATTTCTGACCTTCATTGAGCCCATATTTGCATGAAATATTCCCTTGGTATCTCTAATTTTCTTGAAGAGATCTCTAGTCTTTCCCATTCTGTTGCTTTCCTCTATTTCTTTGCATTGATCTCTGAGGAAGGCTTTCTTATCTTTTCTTGTTATGCTTTGGAACTCTGCATTCAGATGCTTTTATATTTCATTTTCTCCTTTGTTTTTCACTTCTTTTCTTTTCACAGCTATTTGTAAGTCCTCCTCAGACAGCTGTTTTGCTTTTTTGCATTTCTTTGCCACGGGGATGGTCTTGATACCTGTCTCCTGTACAATGTCAGGAACTCCCATCCATAATTTATCAGGCACTCTATCTATCAGATCTAAGCCCTTAAATCTATCTCTCACTTCCACTGTATAATCATAAGGGATTTGATTTAGGTCATACCTGAATGGTCTAGTGGTTTTCCTTAGTGTCTTCAATTTAAGTCTGAATTTGGCAATAAGGAGTTCATGATCTGAGCCACAGTCAGCTCCTGGTCTTGTTTTTGTTGACTGTATAGAGCTTCTCCATCTTTGGCTGCAAAGAATATAATCATCAGATTTTGGTGTGTTGGCCATCTCATGATGTCCATGTGTAGAGTCTTCTCTTGTGTTGTTGGAAGAGGGTGTTTGCTATGACCAGTGCGTTCTCTTGGCTAAACTCTATTAGCTTTTGCCGTACTTCATTCCGTATTCCAAGGCCAAATTTGCCTGTTACTTCAGGTGTTTCTCGACTTCCTACTTTTGCATTCCAGTCCCCTATAATGAAAAGGACATGTTTTTTGAATGTTAGTTCTAAAAGGTCTTGTAGGTCTTCATAGAACCGTTCAACTTCAGCTTCTTCAGCATTACTGGTTGGGGCATAGACTTGGGATTTCTGTGAAACTGAATGGTTTGCCTTGAAAATGAACAGAGATCATTCTGTCATTTTGGGGGTTGCATCCAAGTACTGCAGTTAGGTTGCTGCTGCTAAGTCGCTTCAGTCGTGTCCAACTCTGTGCAACCCCATAGACGGCAGCCCACCAGGCTCCCCCATCCCTGGGATTTTCCAGGCAAGGACACTGGAGTGGGTTGCCATTTCCTTCTCCAATGGAGGAAAGTGAAAAGTGAAAGTGAAGTCACTCAGTCGTGTTCGACCCTCAGCGACCCCATGGACTGCAGCCCACCAGGCCCCTCCATCCATGGGATTTTCCAGGCAAGAGTACTGGAGTGAGTTGCCTTTTAGGCAAGAGCAAAACATAAGACATACAGGTAGAAACTCCTCATTTTGCCTGAATGGGCTTCCCCTGTGGTTCAGCTGGTAAAGAATCCGCCTGCAATGTGGGAGACCTGGGTTCGATCCATGGGTTGGGAAGATCCCCTGGAGAAGGGAAAGGTTACCCACTCAAGTATTCTGGCCTGGAGAATTTAATGGACTATATTGTCCATGGGGTCGCAAAGAGTCTGATGCGGATGAGAGACTGTCACCTCACTTTACGGCTGTATATTTTCACAACTGCTTCAAAATGTTTCTTTAATTCTTTGCATACATGAAAATGTATTGTTTATTCTTTATTGTTTGTATTTTATGGTGCTAAATTAACACAGCCACAAAGAATAACAATATAGGACAAGACTGTTCGTTAATGTTTCTAAATTTGCCAAACATATTTTGTTACACCACTAAAACTAGATAAAACGTTAGAGACAACTTTATGAACTACATTTAGTGATTATTTACTACACATGAGCCATAGACATACAGTGTACCATGTATTCTCTACATACTCTTTCAGTTCCCTTCAGTTACTCAGTAGTGTCTTGCTCTTTGTGACCCCATGGACTGCAGTACACCAGTCTTTCCTGTCCATCACCAACTCCCAGAGCTTGCTTAAATTCATGTCCATGGAGTCAGTGATTCCATCCAACCATCTCAGCCTCTGTTGTCCCCTTTTCCTCCTGCCTTCCATCTTTCCCAGCACCAGGGTCTTTTACAATCAGTTCATTCTTCCTATCAAGTGGCCAAAGTATTGGAGTTTCAGCTTCAGCATCAGTCCTTCCAATGAATATTCAGGCTCGATTTCCTTTAGGATTGACTGGTTTGATCTCCTTGAAGTCCAAGGGACTCTCAAGAGTCTTCTCCAACACTACAGTTCAAAACCATCAATTCTTCAGCACTCTGCTTTCTTTATAGCCCAACTTTCACATCTATACATCACTACTGGAAAAGCCATAGCTTTGACTAGACAGACCTCTGTTGGCAACGTTATATCATACTCTTTAAAAAATCATTAAAAAAAAGCTCTTTAAATAGTCATACATACTCTTTAAAAAGTCATAAAAACCTAAGGGGATAAAATAAGACTATATTTTATTTTTATAGAGTATCTAGTGTAAGTTCATATAGCCAGTGAAGATAACAACACCCTGAGTGCAAAATCTTCACTCTGAAGTATTACTCTAAAAAGCCTACATTGATAACTTCTGTTTATATAGTATATACTGCATAGCCATGTGTTTTGATTATATTTCCCTTTTATTTTTCAGATCACAAAATTCAATAAAATCAAATATTGAGGGTTAGTGATTTTAAGTTCCAGTGATCTGATAAAAGTTCCAGGACTTTTTGGCACTTAATATGAAAGTTTTAAATTTATTAACTGACTGAAATAATACATGACTGAACTTTTAAAACTCAATCACAAAAGAAAAATATATTTATCATTATGAAAATATTATGAAATATTTATCATCATTTTCATATGTTAAACTGCTAAAATAAATTTTGTAATCTTTTATTATATAAAATAGATAACTAATAAGGAACTTTAGTTGATGACTTATATAGGGAAAATAATCTTAAAATGAGTGAATCATATATATATATATATATATATCATATATATATTCACTTTTCTATACACCTGAAACTAACATTCTAAATCAACTATACTCTAATAAAAACTTTAAAGCATTAAAATTTTTTTGAAAAAACCTACAGTTGTTTTCTACTTTTGCAAGTTTATTGTAGAAGAAAAACAGTGAGAACAATTTCACATTCTTTGGAAATGATACATGGGGATGATATCAGAGATCTAGACTGCTTTCACACACTGTATTATAATAAAATTATATTAGGTGAAGTGAATCAGGGTAAGGAATTCCAGTCAAGTTTAACAGTAAGGGTATACTTTGACAAGCAGAAAGACAAAACCCTAACTGAATGCGAATAGCATTAATCACAATTTAAATGTCAGTAGATTTCACCTACGCTAAATTTTTAAAGACAGATTGTGTTGGGGAGGCAGGTAGTTGTGAGGAAGAACTAATTTTAAGTTAAAATGAGTTACATATATTTTGAGGACAATATCTAAAATAATTGTCCTGGCAGGTTAATATCATTATAAAGTTTAAAAGGAAAATGGCAGTATAAAAGACCCCTATGCTGTGTGATAATTAAACACCTGGAGAGGAGGGCATAAAGTTATTTATAACATATTCATTAGACATTAAAATTACAGAGTGGAAAAAATTGTTCACGTTTAAAAATAAAGTAACAAAACACAATGGAGAAGAACTGAAATACCATGCTGCTGCCCTCTTAATTTCCCAAGCTCTCTTTCTTCAGGGAAATGTGGCATCTGTGAGTAAGATTCATCTTCACTTTAAATCAGTGATGGCCCACTAAGAGGTCGCTATGCACACAGTATCATGGGTTATCTTAGAGCCTTGCAGTAGACATATCATCCCAGAGATTAGGCTTATCTTTCTGAAAATATCTTTAAAATTCAATTTCATTCTATTCTTTCTCAAAATCAGGATCATGAACCCAGACCTAAAAAAGTGAACTCTAAAGATTTCAATAAAGATGAGAAATTTTTTTTTTTTCTTCCAAGCATAGGAAGTGATAATCATTTCACTTACTTTTCAGTCTCAAAATAAGATTTCAAGGCAGAAGAAAGCCCTGATATATTTAATCAGGATTATTAATACCTGAATAGAAACCAAAAATTGAGAGAAAATTTTTAATTCACTCTACTGATATGACACATGGGTGTTTCTTCAAAACAGATATAATTTAGTTAGTTACTTAAGTAGCTCAGTCGTGTCTGACTCTTTGCGACCCGTGGATTGTAGCCTACCAGGCTCCTCCCTCCATGGAATTCTCCAGGCAAAAATACTGGAGTGGGTTGCCATTTCCTTCTCCAGGGGATCTTCCCAACCCAGGGATCAAACCTGAGTCTCCCACATTGCAGGCAAATGCTTTAACCTCTGAGCCACCAGGGAAGCCCAAATATATTTAAATAAAAAAATTTAATTCCTCTACGTACAATAGAATACAATCTCTAATTTTTTTTTTCTTTTTTGCTACAAGGAGTATTATGTGGATTTTCATGTTCACATTGTATAGTTATAGAGTGTGACTAGCTATTAGGTGCTTAGACACTTTCTATGGAGGTTGAGGGTGGATGTAAGTCAGAATTAAGGGTGAAAACTATATTAACATTAATTTGACAAGGAAACCAGTCTAACTGACTAAGGACTCTTATTTAGATAGGGCAGATTCACTTCCAAAAGAATTTATAAACATGGATAATGTAGTTTTAATTAGAAATGACATAAAATACTGTATTTACATTATGATAATGGACTTATATTAGACTTACTATTTCTTCTTAGTTTTCTAGAAGACTAGGCATGTATAAAAGTCAAAAAGATACTTGGAAAATGTGTTTAGAGGACTTTATTTTTTACAAAAGCTAAAAAAATATGCATGCTATTGTTCTGGGTTGTAAATTATTCATTAATCATATTTGTTAGAAATATGTAAAAAACTTCCATATCATTGAGTGCAGATAAAGAAAACCCATCATATTTTTCTGATAAATAATAAACATAACCACAAATTCTGTAGCACCTACATAAATCACTTTGTAAATTATTCCTTCAAATATAATATATTGTGTTCAAAATATTCTGGTAGCTATTCTACAATTAAGTGGCTGATTTTTAAGTGCAGCTCATATTTTCATATAGTTTTTATTTATATAGAGTAATTCTTGAAGTAGAAATATATATTGTAATATGAACCTTCTGTATCTCCTATTAAAGATTGCTTACAATTTTTCTGAATAAAATACAAATACTATAGTATATTAACATATGTTATTTTCACCACAGCTTATAACTGGATTTCAAAATAAAGTGAATATGAGTGTTTCTCATTATTTTATACTAAAATAAACATTAAGACTTTTGTCAATGATATACCTCTTCCATTTTATTTACTCTAATTTGGGTCCAAATTTGTTATAAACATCTGTGTGTAGTTTAGAATCAAGCTTAAATTTTTTTATTTAAATGTCTTTATTTGTAAGTCAAAGTGAAATCTAAATGTGGTTCATGCACAGTGTTAGCAGTTCTATTCTAATTCTTTATCACATGATTTACTTTCTGCACTGGTTATTGTTTTAACTACTCTGTAATTATTTTTTTTTTAGTTTTATTTATTTATTCTACTTTACAATATTGTATTGGTTTTGCCATACATTGACATGAATCTGCCATGGGTGTACATGTGTTCCCCATCCTGAACCTCCCTCCCACCTCCCTCCCCATCCCATCCCTCTGGATCATCCTAGTGCACCAGCCCCAAGCACCCTGTATCATGCATTGAGCCTGGACTGCAATTCATTTCACATGTCATAATTTACATGTTTCAAACTGACTATATGACACTAAAATGGTACCTTTTCTATGAAAATGAGAGATTATGTGTCCAGTTGATGCTTTTCAGAATTTTGTTATAGCTATTCTTCTTAATAAGGTGATAGAGCCAAACAAGTTTTATTGTTTGTTCTTCATTTAAAATTAATTAGCATAAGAATATTTTCAATCATAAGTATATTCATAAGAAATGACTTTACTGTTAAAATTCTGAATAAATTGTAAAAGTTTGTTATTTATTTTCATAATAGTTTACCAGTAGTTTCTGTTTTATCTGTTTTTAATTGATACCTTCCTCTGTTTTCTTTTGATGAAGTATGCTATAGGGGAAAGCTACCACACCTCAACAATATCTATCCCTTTGATTCACGCTGAGTCAGAGGGAATCAAACTATCCTAAACAAAAACAAACAAACAAACAAAGACTTAAGAACTTTGTCTAAAAAACAAATGTCAAAATTTTGTCCTTTTGTCTATTGTTTCCTGATATTATGGTGAACTGCTTGTCTGCTGTATTTAACAAGGGATATAAGTCGCTGAGCTTCCCAAGTCCTCTGGTATATAGATTTGTCAGAGGTACCTTTTGCTTCTAATGGAACAACATCTCTTTCTCTCTTTTTCTTTCCTAAATTATTCCTATTCTTTGACACACTATACATTGAACTATTATGCATATAAGTAGCTGTGTCTTTTTTAATGAAAATTCTGGGCACTAAATATAGATTAAAGGACACAGTCCCTTATGTAACAGTATCATAGCAATCAAAATTCTAAACTAAAGCAATCAGAATGGCAAAATGATGTGATCTGGACAAGAATATCGGAACAAATGTGTATGACAGTCACAGCTCACCATCAAACTTGCTGAGTTTACACTCCATACATAGATCCTCCATGAAAAGGCAATTTTCAATCCCAGGATTTCAAACATTTACATTCCTGGATTCTAGAATGATGAAGAGTATAAAGCTGGAAGCTTATTCTCCCTAACTATGGTCTAATTTAAGATGGAGGGATCTGATTGATATACACATGTCAAAGTCATCACTATGTTTTTAATCCCAGATACAAATTACTTTTCTAATGGGAAAAAATCTATTTAATATCATGAAAGAAAAAGCCAGAAAACTCAATTCATGTAGCTGTCTCTATTATTTAAAATATATATATTTGTATACACACATACAGGAAAAAGTGGCTCCCAGAATGAAAATGCTTCATTCTATTCATTTTGGAACAGTAGTTTCTTCACTTTGTTTTGAAGTCATGCATTACAAACTAAACATTCTTTTAGAAAATGAGTTTTCTAAAATGGGCAGTCAAAGGAGGAAGCATGGAGGAGTGAGTATGTAAGATAAAAGAAACCATTCCAAAATGAAGCTAACAAACTGAAGGAGGTCACAGATGTTTAGAAGCAAAGAAAACAGTTCCATTTCCAATATGTCTCAAGTAATTAGAAAAAAAAAAGCTAACACTATTTTAATTTTCCTTTTCTGACTCTCTAGAGACTCAATATACATCTGCTACATCACTTTAGAATGATGTAGGATGCCACAATTACCAATGATCAATCAGTCACAAATATCCAAGAATCTTAAATTTTACCCATTTGTTATTTTTTTCTATTTCCAAAAAAAAAAAAAGAGTATTCAAATGAACTCAACTGCATGTTAACATTGCTAACAAAGTGAATCTGTTGCCATGTCATACTTTGTATCAAAAGTTGTTAATTGTTGCCTGGAACAATTAACCTGGAATTGGTAGAAGTATATTATCCATTTTATTATCAGTATTATCAATGTAGCATTACCAATATTATAAGTTCAGTTCAGTCGCTCAGTCGTGTCCGACTCTTTGTGACCCCATGAATCTCAGCACGCCAGGCCTCCCTGTCCATCACCAACTCCCGGAGTTCACCCAGACCCACACCCATGGAGTCAGTGATGCCATCCAGCCATCTCATCCTTGGTTGTCCTCTTCTCTTCCTGCCCCTAATCCCTCCCGCATCAGAGTCTTTTCCAATGAGTCAGCTCTCTGCATGAGGTGGCCAAAGTACTGGGGCTTCAGCTTCAGCATCATTCCTTCCAAAGAAATCCCAGGGCTGATCTCCTTCAGAATGGACTGGTTGGATCTCCTTGCAGTCCAAGGGACTCTCAAGAGTCTTCTCCAACACTACAGTTCAAAAGCACTGAGTAGATCTTTAATCCATTTTGAGTTTATTTTTGTGTATGGTGTTAGAAAGTGATCTAATTTCATTCTTTTACAAGTGGTTGACCAGTTTTCCCAGCACCACTTGTTAAAAAGATCGTCTTTAATCCACTGTATATTCTTGCCTCCTTTGTCAAAGATAAGCTGTCCATAGGTGTGTGGATTTATCTCTGGGCTTTCTATTTTGTTCCATTGATCTATATTTCTGTCTTTGTGCCAGTACCATAGTGCAGGATGCAGGATGCTTGGGATTGATGCATGGGGATAATCCAGAGAGAAGGTGTGGGGCGGGAGAGGGGAGGTGGGGGTCGGGATTGGGAGTTCATGTACACTTGTGGCTGATTCATGTCAATGTATAGCAAAATGAATACAGTATTGTAAAGCAAAACAAACTAAAAAATAAAAATTAATTAAAAAATAAAAAAAGCACTGAGTAAAATAATTTAAATGGGGCAGAAAATCTGAAAAATTAGCCTGAGAGTTCAGAGACAGAATTAACTAGATGATGGATTCACAGAGCCCATTGATGACAGAAGAGAGGAGGCTGAAAATAGATTCCCCTGATCTTTCATTCCACCCTTCACTCTGAATTATTTTATGATGTTGTTTCTATGTGTGTCTTACTGCTTTTAACTCTTCTCAGAATCCCTTTTGAATTTCTACTGTACAGTCTATTGCATAAAAGTTGATGCTCCTGGGATTTCTGCTCTTGATCTTTCTCCCTTATCATTTCACATTCTTTCCTTCAGTAGCCTAATCCACCATCACAATGACAAATGTGGTGATTTACTTAAAGATCATTTAATTCAAGTGCCCACATTGAAGTATTTATCTAACTACCAAAAATGTTTCCCTCCTCTGTATGCTTCACTTGGGTACAAGATTCCATGATCAATTTGGTTGCTCAAACTGAAAACAAGGATGACAGAATTTCATTAATTTCCTTTAGCAAAGAAGTCTGAGCCCTTATGTGGCTCAACCCATAAAGAATCAGCCTGCAATGAAGGAGACCCAGTTTCAATCCCTGGATCAGAAAGATCCCCTGAAGAAGGAAATGGCAACCAACTCCAGTACTCCTGCCTGGAGAATTCCATGGACAGAGGAGCCTGGGAGGCTACAGACCATGGGATTGGAAAGAGTCAGACACAACTGAGCAGCTTTCTTTTTTCTTTTTTTTTCTGAGTTCTTATGCTTCCATGACAGCTTATTTTAATTCTGTTTCTTCTTTGCCATTATTATCTTTGCTTGATATTTCTTATGTTAAAAACCACAATGTCCTTCAGAAAATATTTTATATGCCTTTAATTTTAAAATGCTTTCCAGTTTATTCTCCACTTTCCTACCCCACAGCCAGAGGGATGTTTCTAAAATGCATAATTATGATACTTTTCTACTTTAAATTTCTTCAACACTCCACTTGCATATAGGATAAAGTTCAAATGCCTTTGCATAAAATGAAAAGCTTTTTACCACAGTCATACAGAGCAATCTTGTTTTCCCTAAATAGACTATATAACATCTTCTACCTGTTTCTTATGTCCTTAATGACATTTTATACGCATCAAGGCTGATTTACAAACATAAAACCATTCTTCAAACTGCAACTTATTTGACATCTACTCAAGGAAAACACTCTTGCTTCTCCAGACAGTTACATTTGAAAGTATAGACTAAATAAAGTCCATTACCCTTCCTAATATGGGCAAGCCCTTTAATCAGTTGAAGACTTAGAACAGAAAGGCAGTTACTCCCATAAGGAGAATTTTCCTCCTGCTTGACTGCCTCAATCTGGGATATCATTAGTTTTTTGTTTGTTTGTTTGTTTGTTTTGGTTTTGTTCCCCCCTTTTTTTTTAACTGCCATTAGACTTTAACTGACCATCAGCTCTTATTGAATTTTAAACCTGAAGGCCTTTGGACTACAACTATACCATTCACTCTCCTGGGTTTCCAGTTTACTGACTTCAGATGTTAGAAGTTGTCAGTCTATTACCAAAGGGATTAATTTCTTATGATCAATCTCTATAATCTTCTTACTACTATAAACACACCTTATTAATGCAACTTACTTTAGTTAGCAATTTCCTTAAAGATTATACTATTATTATCTCCAATATATAGATAGGTTGAGGCTTCCCCAGTGGCTTTGCTGTAAAGAATCTGCCTGCAAGGCAGGAGAAGCAGCAGGAACCAAGGGTTTGATCCCTGGGTTGGGAAGATTCCCTGGAGAAGGAAATGGCAATATACTCCAGTATTCTTGTCTGGAAAATCTCATGGACAGAGGAGCCTGACAGGCTATAGTCCATGGGATTGCAAAAGAACTGGACATGACTGAACAACAACAACAAACAGGTTTTTCTAAGGCACAGAAAATTAAGGACAATTTTCCAACTAGTTCTTAGAACTAGAGAAAACTACATATGAGTTTCAGTTTGGGGCCTGTGTTCTCATCATTATTCAGTTCTACTGCTCACATTGTAATAAGTCAAGCAAGGGGCACCTGACCACAAAGACAAATAACAAGGAAAAAGAGTACTGTTTTCAGCATTTCACAAATACTATATATTTAAATATTATTACAATAAGTGAGTATGCTGGAGCCAATAGCCCATTTCTGTCAATAGATGGGGAAATATAAAGTGTTTCTATTTCCACGAAAGGATATTATTTTCAAATGGAAATTTATTATTTTTAAAAGAACTTTCTGACGCTCATGTTGCCCCTCCTCCCACCTAGATATATAGTGAATATTTAAGAAAGATATTCCGAATGGATAGTCTGTGAAGAGTGCCAATTTGTGGCAGTTTATCCTGATTAAAGTGTCTGTCCCAAAGTGCAAAGGAGTAGACAAATCATTATTTTGTGACAAATTGCTGACAAAATTACATGGCAGGGAATTTTTTAACCAGGGGGCAAAAAGAAAGTAGCAGATAGAGTCAGCAAGTGATGCATGTGAAAAAATCAGCTTTATAATTCCCTCAGGTTAGCACAGGTTCATTTCCTTGAAATTGCAGAACTCATGATCACTGTCTTCTTGAAAGTCAGTGGAAGAATCTCTGTCATTCTGAGTTTCTGACTTCTAGACTCTTTTTAAAGAGATCACCTTTTGTTTAACATAGAAAATCTGCCTTGATTAATATCAGCTTTGATTAAAGTCAATTGATTTGGAACCTTAGTTCAGTTCAGTTCAGTCGCGCAGTCGTGTCCGACTCTTTGTGACCCCATGAATCGCAGCACTACAGGCCTCCCTGTCCATCACCAACTCCCGGAGTTCACTCAGACTCACGTCCATCGAGTCAGTGATGCCATCCAGACATCTCTTCCTTGGTCGTCCCCTTCTCCTCCTGCCCCCAATCCCTCCCAGCATCAGGGTCTTTTCCAATGAGTCAACTCTTTGCACAAGGTGGCCAAAGTACTGGAGTTTCATCTTTAGCATCATTCCTTCCAAAGAAATCCCAGGGTTGATCTCCTTCAGAATGGACTGGTTGGATCTCTTTGTAGTCCAAGGGACTCTCAAGAGTCTTCTCCAACGTCACAATTCAAACGCATCAATGCTTCAGCGCTCAGCCTTCTTCACAGTCCAGCTCTCACATCCATGCATGACTACTGGAAAAACCATAGCCTTGACTAGACGGACTTTAGTCGGCAAAGTAATATCTCTGCTTTTGAATATGCTATCTAGGTTGGTCATAACTTTTCTTCCAAGGAGTAAGCGTCTTTTAATTTCATGGCTGTTGTATAATTCTTTCACTTTTTTAAAAATGTTTTGGTTACAAGGAACAAACTTCAGAGAAGTAGATTATTCAAGGGAATATGTCATTGGGAGGGGCCATCTGGAAATTCTTCCAGGCTACATATACCATGAGAAGTGGATTAATCAATTACACAAAGAATTTTCATTTCCAGGTGCTTTCCTGGGTTGGAAGCAAACTTACCCAGTCTAGTCCAGACACAAACTGAGCTAATGCTAGTCAAAGCTTCTTATTTTTAATAGCTAAATTACAGGTCTCTTCTCTTATCAATACTGCCAATTAAGTCTATGCTATTATAGTCTGACTTTCATGGTAACAGAACATAATCCATATTTTCTTAAAATATTCCATTTATTTATAGCTTCAAATTCTCTTGATATCACAAATGCATTACATTTTTCGTGTGAATACAATTTTCCATTTGTTTTTTATTGGTCCTTCCAGCTTTTCAAAATGTCTTTTAAGTAAGTTGAAACCTCAACTGAATATGAGATGAGTCTAAGAGGGCTTAATATATGTTGCATTCTAACAAAAACACTTTCTGGGATTTATAAATAGTAGTATAGGGTTAATATATTTTCAACTTATATTACATTCAGGAAGTAAATACTTTACTGGTATTATCAGTACAAACTATTTTCCAATTTGTATTTGTTAAATATTGACTTATACCATTTTTTTTAATTTTTATGATCACTTTTTCCTAATATTTTACAAAAGTTTAGTATGCTAACCCTATCCTTAAAGAGTACACTTTCCATGCTGTTATCTAGGTCATGAAGGAAAATGTTAAACAGAACTGGGCCAAGTCTCTGTAGAGCATTTCTTATTATGTCTTCCAGTCTCATCCTGAACTATTGATAATGATGCTTTAGATAAATCACCCACTCTTATTCTAAAACTGCATTTTTGTCTAATAGTTCAGCTGAACAATGTCCATTTTCCAGGGCTATTGATGAATATGTCATGTGGAACAAAATCAAAACTCCTGTTATTATGAAGGCTGATTACATTTATCATTTTTCTTAGATATTCTGAAGCCATAGTATGGTATGACTAGAGTATTTAATCTTAAAATTTTCCTATGGTGCATCTTTCTTTAACTACTAGAAAAATTTTTATTTTGTTAGTTAAATTGCAAGCTCAAAAAATAATAAATTTCCCCTTTAAGTAGAACTTCTTTGTTTTTTATTTTAGTTATATCTAAAGGCTCTTCATATCTTGCTGATCCTCAATGAGTGATAAGAAATATCTACTAGCTCTTTTCATTATTCAAATCATCAGTGCCTAATACATTTAATATACCCAGGATCTGCACATTTTTGTAATGTGCTTACTCTAATTCATTCCTTTCCACATTGCATCTTGGTTTTTTACCTTCTTGTTCTACAGGTCCCCATTTCAAATTGTTTTTAATGGCCCGAGTTAAAATAATCAACATTAGAAATCTTTGCCTTCTGAAAGTGTTGTCTGTTACTAGCTTTACCTATTTTTTCCTACCTCTTGCAAGCCTGCTCCATGAAAACAATGTTTTACAATTCCCTTTATGTCCTGTATAATTGCATCTCATTTAGTTTTCTTTTTATACTTTTTCCTCTTTAAACATTCACTAATTCATTTGCCTTTTTTTCTCTTTAATAACATCTCTCTTTTAGTAGTAAAGTTCTTACTATTGTGGATTTAATTGAAAGGCTTTATCTTATCATTTTATTGGTAAAATTACTGAGTCCATATAGTACATACTTTCTAAATAATAATAGTTGTTTGAATCAAAGTGTTTTCAAAGTTTAGTGAGAATGATAGGATAAAAATCTTGTTCAGTAAGACAGTGTTTTGCAACTTTGAAAAAGAAAAAGGATGGTGACACGTTTAGTAAAACAATGAATTTTGTTTAATCTTCAAGATATATATCACCAATGAGATTAAATACTTTTGCTATGCCAAGTTATGTATTTATTTCTATGTAAACAAAGCTTTCCACATGTAAGGCAACATGATAAAAATTCAAGTAAGGAAGAGAAAATATAGATTTCTGAGTTCCTCTAGGACAAGAGAAAATTTTTCATCATTGGTTATGCACATATTTATCTTTATTAAATAATGTTAAAACATACATCAATATTTTCATACCAAGTATTATTCCCATCAGCATTACCTGGTATCACCAGGTAGGTATACAGTATCACTCATATCCTCATCCAAATATATATTTGTCAGATTTGCAATGTTAGCTTATCCTATAATATCTCACACTTGTAATTTGCATTTTCCTGATGACTAATCATTTGAAAATGACTGATCATTTTCCTGATTGACTTGGGCATTTTTATACATATATACCTATAATTCCTATCAATGTTACTCTTTTCTATAAATAATGTCCTCTTCATAATCGTGGTTCATTTCCAATTGGTTTGTGTTTTAATTGTCCAGTTTATCTTGTACTGAATCTGAATAATAGCACTTGCAAGCTGTTATATCTTCTGAAACTTTGTTTATGCTTCACTTCCTCTGTGCTATTATTTCAATTTAAATATAATTAAATTTAGCACCATGTCTTTTACAGGCAGTGATATTTGTGAATGTGTGTGTCTTACTTATAAGTCCCAATCCTAATGAGTTAAAAGTACTTTTATGGTTTCTTATAAGTATAAATACTTATATTTCTTTTAAATATTTGTATTTAGCTCTTTAATCTATCTAGAATATGTTTCAATGAATTAGGATGTAACTTCATTTTTCTAAAGACATAGCCACATGTCTGATATTTATCAATAAACTCATCTTTTCCTCACTAGTTTCTAATGCTGCTTCTGTCATATGTCAAATGACTCTGTATGCTTTGGTGTCAGTTTGGGGCATTTTGTTCTTTTGGTATATTTGTCTATGTGAGATAAATAATTTTAATTAATAGCTTTAACTTCCTATTTAGTTTTGCTCATAAACCACATTATTCTGAATACTTTCTTAGATATTTTTAACCCACAAGTACTTCATATTTATTTTAGGATCTTCATTCAAATTACAAATATTTTAAAATGATAGGATTATGTTTGGACTAGCTTTGAATTTATTAATTCAGAGATAATTTATATCTTAAAATATTGAAATTTATTATTAATGTGTGTATCACATATTTGCATATATTATATTTTCCAGTTCTTTTAAGGAATTTTCATTATTAATTCATAACTTTTTTGTGTCTTGTAATATCTGATCTCATATGCCTTACATTCTTGTTACTAATGTAAAAAGCATCTTTTTAAAATTATATTTTTAAGCTATTTGTTGCTTGTGAGAACATAACAGCCTTTTATATGCTAGCTTGGAATCTAGCAAACACGTTTATTAACTCTGATTTTCTTCTGTATATTTTTAAACATAATTGTTTTTTATTTCTTTTCAATATTTATAACCTTGCTACCATATTTCTTTGCAATCTGCTCAACAGAACATCAAATACAACAGTGAAGAGAAGGTATAATAACTCAAACCCCTTATGTTATTTCTAATTGTAAATAAAAATACTTGTAGTTTTACCCTTATATATAAAGTTTACTGGAGGATTTTTGCTACTCTTTATAAGACTTTCTAGAATCTCATGTAATTTTTTTCTATTGCTGAATTTGCCTTTTTAATATTTTATTTAGGGTTTTTGCATGTATTTATATCAATGAGATTTTCCTTTAAATCAGATCTTGTACTTAAAAGTTATTAATATCAATTACATACTAGCTTCCTAAAATAACTAGGTAGATTTACCAAATTTTTCTATTCTTTAGAAAATGTTATATAGTATAGGAAACAAATGTTCTTCCTCGAACATTTGAAAGATAACTCATAACAATTTAGAATTGATTGACTGACTGACTGATTGATTGATTAGTAGATTTACCAATGCAGAAGTATGGTGATTTTTGTTTTACATATTACTGAGTTTTTATAATTATAGATTTATTCAGATATTCTGTTTAGTAAATTTTGGAATCTACATTTTTTTCTTACAATTGTTCAACTTTTTAATATTTTTCAAATATATTGAAATTTTAGAATACTTTTAGGAATATATAATATTTATCAATGTTATCTTATTTATTTCATACTTTGATAATACATATTTATGCCTTCTGTTGCATATTGCTGTACCAATAAGACTGTAGTTTTATCTTTAAAAAAATTCTCTGTGAAATGTTATTTGGCTTTGTTAATTTTCTTCTGTTTTTCATTTTATCTCAATTTCTGCTCCAACTTTCATTATTTTATTTTCATCAACTCTATAATTTTTTAATATAATGAGTTGAACAACTTACTCACTTTCAGTCTTTCTTCTTTGCAATGTATTCATTAATTATTGTAAACTGTCTTTAAACTATTGCTTTATCTATATCCTAGAAGTTTTGTCATATAAGGTTTCATCTTTCTTGGGTCTGAACAGTGTGTAATTCTATTATAATTTCTCCTTTAACATATATATTGAATTTTATTACTTTTCAAATATATGACTAATTGTTAATTTGTCTGTTATTTTTATTTTTTTTATCCATAGAAAACAAATAATATGAAATAAATTCTACTTTGCAATGCATTCATTAATTATTGTAAACTGTCTTTAAACTATTGCTTTATCTATATCCTAGAAGTTTTGTCATATAAGGTTTCATCTTTCTTGGGTCTGAACAGTGTGTAATTCTATTATAATTTCTCCTTTAACATATATATTGAATTTTATTACTTTTCAAATATATGACTAATTGTTAATTTGTCTGTTATTTTTATTTTTTTTATCCATAGAAAACAAATAATATGAAATAAATTCTTGCTTTTTTGGCCCTAGGCACAGAAGATTTCTGAACTGTTACATTTGTGCTTAAAAATAAGTAAAATAAAATAAATCAAAATAAATTAAAAAGATGTACTTTATCCTAACATACAATGTATGAATTATTTCCCTCTCATGTTCTCATACTAACATACTATTCCAGTGCTTACCACACTGCATTTTAATAACCTGTTACATGTTGATTCCCTTTACCAAATTTTCAGTTTTATATGTGTTGGGGACCATAGTTATGTGGTCCACTCATGTATCCTCAATGTCTAAAATTTTCCAAATATTATCTATAAATATGTTTTATGAATAAATTAAGAATAAATATTCCATGCTTAATTGAAGGCCAGGTAAGTACCAGAGCTACCACTTCCCTGACTGTGTTTATAATATCAGTCACTTGAATTTGTAACACAATGTGTATATCTAGTACTATTATAAATTATTTGTCTATTTCTTAGTCTTTCTCTATCTATACAGAGAGCTTTCAAAGGAAAAATCATTTGCTTTTTCATATTTGCATTCTGCCCAGTGTCTGACACACACTAGGTTTAATAATTATCTATTGATTAAATTACTATGAATTTTGCATTTGTAATTTCTTTCATATTATCATATCATTTCTTCTTCTTCCATGTTATGATTATCATCCTTACCTAATTTTTAATCATTCACTTGTATTGTTGCTGTGTATTTTTAATTGCTCTTCCTTTCTCTGCTTTCTCACTTTCCAATTTTTTCCGCACACAGCTAAACAGGTGATAACATGAAAAGCTTTTCTAAAAATCTACTTTTATAATGTCGTAACTCAGCTCAGGCGCTATACTTCTTTTAAGACAAATTCTAAGCTCCTTAATATATCTTGAATTTCAAAACCTTCTATTGACCATAATCCTTGCTTGCTATGTGGTAAGTAACCATGAACTTTATTTATAATTACCCATCTATGTACATGCCTGTACATAGTATTTAACCAAGCTTATCATGATTGCTCAATGAGAACTTATGAATGATAAAATGTGTTTATTGACACTATGCTCCCTAAATGACTCCATGGAAAACATCTGTACATGACTAAGAACTTATGTCTTAAAATGTTTCTATTAAGAAGTAACTTACTTTGAAACTTCTACAAAATGGTTTTTGTAAGTGAAAAAGGTAAACATTTGTGTAGAACTTACCTTAATTTAGAAAAACTGTAAGAAGACCCATTCACTAATTTAATTATTAGCATCAACATAACATCATTTAAACTTCAGCTTGGATGACATCTTGTAAACTAGATAAATGATTAACTGTCTATTTAGAATAATACCATGAAAAGAAGATAAAATATATGGAAACAGAAAGTAATCTAAGAATTTGACATAGGAGACCAAAATCAACAGATGATAGGAAGACACTAATCAAAAATAACCAAGCTCCAAATAAATATTCCAGACCATTTGTGAATGAGAGGATGTTCATGAAATATTATGAAGCAGTTCATAGCCAGCTGGGAAAAAAGCAAAAAAAAAAAAATGCAGATTTTATCTTTACTTCACAATTTACACAAAAGGATATATCAAGTAAAAGGTTATAAGAAACTAAATGAAAGGAAAGTAAATTTATGAAATCATGAAAGATGAAAGTAAATTTATTATACATAAGGTAAGGAATTTTTAAAAGACGCTTACTCCTTGGAAGAAAAGTTATGACCAACCTAGATAGTATATTCAAAAGCAGAGACATTACTTTGCCGACTAAGGTCCGTCTAGTCAAGGCTATGGTTTTTCCTGTGGTCATGTATGGATGTGAGAGTTGGACTGTGAAGAAGGCTGAGTGCTGAAGAATTGAGGCTTTTGAACTGTGGTGTTGGAGAAGACTCTTGAGAGTCCCTTGGACTGCAAGGAGATCCAACCAGTCCATTCTGAAGGAGATCAACTCTGGGGTTTCTTTGGAAGGAATGATGCTAAAGCTGAAGCTCCAGTACTCTGGCCACCTAATGCGAAGAGCTGACTCATTGGAAAAGACCCTGATGCTGGGAGGGATTGGGGGCAGGAGGAGAAGGGGACGACCGAGGATGAGATGGCTGGATGGCATCACAACTCAATGGACATGAGTCTGAGTGAACTCTGGGAGTTGGTGATGGATAGGGAGGCCTGGCGTGCTGCGATTCATGGGGTCGCAAAGAGTCGGACATGACTGAGCGACTGAACTGAACTGAACTGAAGGAATTTCTAAGTTGAAACACTGCTGGCAAAATCATAAAGAAATATTGCTTGACTATAACAAATGTATAGCTTTCTTTGTTAAAATATAGAGTCAAATATCTCATACTTGCTACAAAAATTACAGAGAAAAGCTTAAAATTATAATATGAATGCCACTTATATTGATTCCTGAGAAACATATTAGTAGTTCAAATAGAAACATAGAACTTAGCCAGAAGTAGACTTCCCTTATAATAACAAATACAAAAGGGTAAACAAATATATGATAAAATTTCTTTATAGCTAATAAACATAGAAATGAAAAATAAAATAATTTATTTTTTCTCATATATCATAATAACAAAGCTTGAAAAATCATAAAACCCAAATGTGACAAACTTCAGATAAACTACTTTAAAAAAAAATCACTAGAAACAGCATATATAAGGAAAGCTTATTTAGGAAAAATTCATACATATTGTTAATTATCTTATTATAATATGGTAAAATAACTCTCTCTCTCTCTCTCTCTATATATATATATATATATATAAAACATATTAACTTATAAAAGAGGGCTTACTGGGATTTGATTGATGTTACATTGATAATTGGCATTTTAATGTTGAGTGTTCTCTCTGTGAACATGGTTATCTCTCTGTAGTTTAAATCTGGTTTACTTTCTAACAGCATATATAAGGAAAGCTTATTTAGGAAAAATTCATACATATTGTTAATTATCTTATTATAATATGGTAAAATAACTCTCTCTCTCTCTCTATATATATATATATATATATATATAAAACATATTAACTTATAAAAGAGGGCTTACTGGGATTTGATTGATGTTACATTGATAATTGGCATTTTAATGTTGAGTGTTCTCTCTGTGAACATGGTTATCTCTCTGTAGTTTAAATCTGGTTTACTTTCTCATCAGTGTTTTGCATTTTTCTATATAAATTTCCTACATATATTTTTCAGATATATAACTATTTAATACTTTGATATAAAGTGCAATATTTTGTTAATTTGCTCACCTCATTTGTTATCTTTAAGAGCTTTTTTTTTTATAGCTTTCATTGGATTTCTAAATAAACAATCTTGTTGTCTGAGAAGGAAGACAATGTCTGTATTTCCTGCCAATCCAGAGGTATTTTATTTCTTTTACTTGCTGTGTTCAACAGTGAGGATTATTAGTACAATAAAGTGATGAGACCAGTCATTTTAAGGTTGGAAGATGACCCCCAAAACAAATTTAAAAATGTTGTTTGCTATTTATAGATAGTTTGAAATATTATTGATTTATACAAAATCCCATGTTATTAAAAACACTAAGTTAAAATCTATAGCAATTTTAAGTTCAAATCCAAGAAAATGTGTATAAGCTGAGGATTTCCCACAGTTGAACTGATTTATAAAAATGAAGCACTGTTTTTTAATAGAAAGAAAATAACATTAAAATATGCCATAAAATTGAAGTGCTAATATCTTACCCTAACTTTGTGTGTGTATATGTGTGTGTGTGTGTGTGTGGTGCGCGCGCGCGCGCTTAGTTCTGTCTGACTCTTTGCAACCTTATGTGTTGTACCCCACCAGGCTCCTCTGTCCATGAGATTCTCCAGGCAAAAATACTGGAGTGGATGGCCATTCCCCTCTCCAAGGGATCTTCCCCACCCAGGGATCAAATCTAGCTCTCCTGCATTGTAGGCAGATTCTTTACCATCTGAGCCATGAAGGAAGCCATAACTTTAGTAACTAGACTATCAGTATTATGGAATTTAGATAAAAGTAGAGTCTTTAAAATTAAGCTAGCTTTACAGCCATTTAATAACTGAATTCCCTCTGCCAATTGTTTCAATATGTTCATTGACAAAAAAAAAAATTTGCTATTGATTAGAAAATCACATTCTATCTTTGGGTTTCACTGTTTGTTAACATATTCATTGTTAAATCTTCTGTTGAACAATGTCTCTCGCAGAATATTTTAACTACGATCCTTTTTCTAGTCTTTTTATTCTCTGAGACATCTGTTCTCAATGTAAAAATTAATACATGATAGCAAATATTCTTGTGATATAGTTCTAGGCCCCATCCCTATCCTGATCTATCTTCTGAACAAAATTTAATGTTTATGAACCCATTATAAAAGTGTCATGTGAAAAATTGATTCCATTTTACATATGGAAAATAAGAGTCTCCAGTTCTTTGAAACAGAATACCAATCTGACATATATGTGTTCGGCAGTGTCTTTGCTCCGTATCTGCTCTTTTCAATGGGGGGTGGAGCGGGGAATCTTTCTGATATCAGCTTATCCGATTTAAGTTAAAACAGTGATTTCATCTTTGGCTAATTTATATGGGGTTGTGGGTGTGACGGTTGTTCATTCACTCATGATGTATTTATTGTGCTTAGGTTAAAGAAACTCTGAACCAAGCCCTCAGTTCCATTCAGTTCAGTCATTCAGTCATGTCTGACTCTTTGCAACCCCATGGACTGCAGCATGCCAGTCTTTCCTGTCTATCACCAACTACCAGAGTTTACCCAATCTGATGTCACTGAGTCAATGATGCCATCCAACCATCTCATCCTCTGTCGTCCCCTTCTCCTCCTGCCTTCAGTCTTTCCCAGCATCAGGGTCTTTTCCAATGAGTCAGTTCTTCACATCAGGTGACCAAAGTATTGGAGCTTCAGCTTCAGCATCAGTCCTTCTAATGAATATTTAGGACTGATTTCCTTTAGAATTTACTGGCTGTCTCTCCTTGCTGTCCAAGGGATTCTCCAGAGTCTTCTCCAACACCACAGTTCAAAAGCATCAATTCTTTGGTACTCAGCTTTCTTTGTGGTCCAACTCTCACATCCATACATGACTACTGGAAAAATCATAGCTTTGACTACACAGAACTTTTTTGGCAAAGTAATGTCTCTACTTTTTAATATGCTGTATAGGTTGGTCATAGCTTTTCTTCAAAGGAGCAAGAGTCTTTTAATTTCATGGCTGCAGTCACCATCTTTAGTGACTTTGGAATCACCTCCCCTTCCAAAAAAATAAAAAGTCTTTCACTGTTTCCATTGTTTTGCCATCTGTTTTCCATGAAGTGATGGTACTGAATGACATGATCTTAGTTTTCTGAGCACTACAATTACCAAATGAAGAAAGCAAGTTCATACTCTCAGAGTTCATAAGATAGTGGCCTTTACATTTCAATACATAAATGTGACATAGAAGTATATATGGAAAGTTAATAAGAGATAGACAAGAGACTTTTTAAGGCTAAGTAGGAACTAAGAGAGGATGTGACATTTCAACTCAAGAATGCTTAGGAATGGTTAGAAGTAACAGAGTTGGAAAAGGATGGAAGGGTATACCAGGCTAAGGAGCTTTGTATACAAAGAAATTGAGGCACAGCAACTTTAAGAGTTATAAGACCTCAGACCTGAGTTATTTTATACACCATATTTGAATTTTTAGGCTTCTTCTTTTCTTTGGTTTGGATATGAGTCTCTGCTTTGGAAAGTACTTGAGGACTAGCTATTTTCCCACCTTTATTCATGGACTAACATGTGAAGGGCATGGGCACAGGAGAGCCTAGAGGAACTATCCCACATTGAAGGTCAGGAAGGGCAGCAGTGAGGAGATACCCCTCGTCCAAGGAAAGGAGCAGTGGCTGCACTTTGCTGGAGCAGCCATGTAGAGATACCCCAGGCCCAATGAAAGAGAAACCCAAGTAAGATGGTAGGTGTTGCAAGAAAGCATAACAGGGCAGACACACTGAAACCATACTCACAGAAAACTAGTCAATCTAATCACACTAGGACCACAGCCTTGTCTAACTCAGTGAAACTAAGCCATGCCCGTGGGGCAACCCAAGACAGGCGAGGCATGGTGGAGAGGTCTGACAGAATGTGGTCGACTGGAGAAGGGAATGGCAAACACTTCGTTTTCTTGCCTTGAGAACCCCATGAACAGTATGAAAAGGCAAAATGGTAGGATACTGAAAGAGGAACTCCCCAGGTCAGTAAGTGCCCAAGATGCTACTGGAGATCAGTGGAGAAATAAAAGACCCTGATGCTGGGAAAGACTGAAGGCAGGAGGAGAAGGGGATGACAGAGGATGAGATGGTTGGATGGTATCACCAAATCAATATGCATAAGTTTGAGCAAACTCTGGGAGATGGTGAAGGACAGGGAAGCCTGGCATACTGCAGTCCATGGGGTCACAAAGAGTTGGACACGACTGAGTGATTTAACAACAGTAACAAAATATAGAGTTAAATACTAGGTAAGGACTAGTATTTATTGACCTGAAATATTTTTCTATTGTTTGATCTTTTGCAAATTAATATTTATAGTTTTGAGGGCAAATGAAAGTAGGAAAAAGATTACTTCTCTCTCCCAAAATCTCATTCTGTCTCCTACAATCGGCATCCTGGTAAAGGTAACCAGAAGGACATTGAGAAGTATTAATAATATGAGAAACAGTGCTGAATAAGAAACTCTTTGTTGGAGGCGTAAGGGTCAGGAAAGCCTGTGATGGTTATCTTAGAATATGTGAAGAGAAATCACGTAGAGTGAGAGTGAGTTTGTCAACAGCATAGTGGCATGTCTAAAACACTGAATTTGTGTCAACTGACCTGACACTATAACTAAATAACAGAATGGCCTTGAGCAAGTAACTTCACCTCTGACATCACTTCATCTGTCAAACTATTAATACCTCACAGAATTATTTTATGATAACATTCAAAAAGAACTTAGCCCAGTGACTAACAACAAGTCCATGCTCCAACATTGAGTCATTCATGTGCCAAGAGCACTGAGTTCTCTGCCCATGAATGTCTGAATGTCTTCAGATAGAGGTTGTAAGATCCAGTATTTATCACAGTGGGTGGTAAATGAAACCAGATGACCTCAAGTTCTGAATCACTCTAAGAGTCTGTGATTTGGCATACGTATGGAAAATTCTGTTAAATTAACTTTTACTTCAAAATAATAACAATTCATTATTTATGACTTAGGACTTTAAAACATTTTTTAGAATGAAATACACACACTACAAACCAACTCAAATACTAGTACATTTAAGATACACAGATTTTTAATAGAACTCAGAAAATTACTTAAAACACTTATAGATAACCCAGTGCAATGTTATTAGTATAAATAATTTTGTATAACTTCCCTTTTGCTTTATGATTATGCCATAATAAATCTTTTAAGTATCCTTTATGTACATAAAACCTTACTTAAGAGTATTTTTAAAATCCATTAATATGAAGGTTTACAGAAAGTCATGGGCTAATTGTGCTGTTTTACAGATTGTGACCTTGATCTTAACCGCTTTCCAAAAAATATATTGCTCTTTATTTTGTGATTATTTTTTTCATGATACATGGAATACATCAAGACACTGATGATGTTTTGTGCTCAATTCTTATCTAGTCAGCTGTTTAGGAGCAGATAAAATCAAAGAACTTGGATACTGAAATGACAAGCAAATGTATTTCTAAGCTCCTGCAATCTGAAATTTGCCTTTCGGTAGGTGAAAGGTAAAGGCAAAGGAGAAAAGGAAAGATATAAGCAGCTGAATGCAGAGTTCCAAAGAACAGCAAGGAGAGATAAGAAAGCCTTCCTCAGTTATCAATGCAAAGAAATAGAGGAAAACAATAGAATAGGAAAGACTAGAGATCTCTTCAAGAAAATTAGGGATACCAAGGGAACATTTCATGTAAAGATGGGCACAATAAAGGACAGAAATGGTATGGAGCTAACAGAAGCAGAAGATATTAAGGAGGCAAGAATACACAGAAGAACTATACAAAAAAGATCTTTATGACCCAGATAACCACAATGGTGTGATCACTCACCTAAAGCCAGAAATCCTGGAATGTGAAGTCAAGTGGGCCTTAGGAAGCATCACTACGAACAAAGCTAGTGGAAGTGATGGAATTCCAGTTGAGCTATTTCAAATCCTAAAAGATGATGCTGTGAAAGTGCTGCGTTCAATATGCCAACAAATCTGGAAAATTCAGCAGTGGCCACAGGACTGGAAAGGGTCAGTTTTAATTCCAATCCCAAAGAAAGGCAATGCCAAAGAATGCTCAACTACCTCACAACTGCACGCATCTCACACGCTAGCACAGTAAAGCTCAAAATTCTTTAAGCCAGGCTTTAACAGTATGTGAACCGAGAACTTCCAAACGTACAAGTTGGATTTAGAAAAGGCAGAGGAACCAGAGATCAAATTGCCAACATCTTTTGGATCATCAAAAAAGCACAAGAGTTCCAGAAAAACATCTATTTCTGCTTTATTGACTACACCAAAGCCTTTGACTGTGTGGATCACAACAAACTGTGGAAAATCCTTAAAGAGATGGGAATACCAGACTACCTGACCTGCCTCCTGAGAAATCTGTATGCAGGTCAGGAAGCAACAGTTAGAACTGAATATAGAACAACATACTGGTTCCAAATAGGGAAAGGAGTATGTCAAGACTATTTATTATCACCCTGCTTATTTAACTTATATGCAGAATACATCATATGAAATGCCGGGCTGGATGAAGCACAAGCTGGAATCAAGACTGCCGGGAGAAATATCAATAACTTCAGATATGCAGATGACACCACCCTTATGGTAGAAAGTGAAAACTAAAGAGCCTCTTGATGAATGTGAAAGAGGAGAGTGAAAAAGTTGGCTTAAAGCTCAACATTCAGAAAACTAAGATCATGGCACCTGGTCCCATCACTTCATGACAAATAGATGAGGAAACAATGGAAACAGAGACTTTATTTTGGGGATTCCAAAATCACTGCAGATGGTGACTGCAGCCATGAAATTAAGACACTTGCTCCTTGGAAGAAAAGTTATGACCAACCTAGACAGCATATTAAAAAGCAGAGACATTACTTTACCAACAAAGCTTCATCTAGTCAAAGCTATGGTTTTTCCAGCAGTCATGTATGGATGTGAGAGTTGGACTATAAGGAAAGCTGACCACCAAAGAATTGATGTTTTTGAACTATGGTGTTGGGAAAGACTCTTGAGAGTTCCTTGGACTGCAAGGAGATCCAACCAGTCCATCCTAAAGGAGATCAGTCCTGAATATTCACTGGAAGGACTGATGCTGAAACTGAAGCTCCAATACTTTGGCCACCTGATGCAAAGAACTGACTCATTGGAAAAGACCTTGATGCTGGGAACAATTGAAGGCAGGAGGAGAAGGGAACAACAGAGGATGACATTACTGTTGCAACAGTTGGATGGCATTACTGATGCAATGGACATGAGTTTGAGTAGGCTCCAGGAGTTGTTGATGGACAGAGAAGCCTGACATGCTGCAGTCTATGGGGTCTCAAAAAGTCGGACACGACTGAGCAACTGAACTAAATTGAAATGAGGCAAACAACACTGTCAGTATCCATGATGCGTCAGTGCAGCTGTTTTCCAAGAGGGGTAAACCCCTCAAAATAAACAAACAGGATTGCTTCAAATTGAAGGCAGGAGGAGAAGGGAACAACAGAGGATGACATTACTGTTGCAACAGTTGGATGGCATTACTGATGCAATGGACATGAGTCTGAGTAGGCTCCAGGAGTTGTTGATGGACAGAGAAGCCTGACATGCTGCAGTCTATGGGGTCTCAAAAAGTCGGACACGACTGAGCAACTGAACTAAATTGAAATGAGGCAAACAACACTGTCAGTATCCATGATGCGTCAGTGCAGCTGTTTTCCAAGAGGGGTAAACCCCTCAAAATAAACAAACAGGATTGCTTCAAATCAGATTTTAAATCGTTTGTTGCTGTTGTTTAGTCAATAAATCATGTCTGACTCTTTTGCAACCCTATGGACTCTAGCCCCCCAGGCTCCTCTGTCCATGGGATTTCCCAGGCAATAATACTGAAGTGGGTTGCCATTTCCTTCTACAGGGGATCTACCAGATAACAGGGTGGGAACTTGTGTCTCCTGCATTGCAGGCAGATTCTTTACCACTGAACCACCAAGGGAAGCCCTTTTATTATTTTTTAAATTTATTTATTTTAATTGGAGGTTAATTACCTTACAATATTGTATTGGTTTTGCCATACATCAACATNTTTTGCATTTCTTTTCCATGGGGATGGTCTTGATCCCTGTCTCCTGTACAATGTCACGAACCTCATTCTGTAGTTCATCAGGCATTCTGTCTATCAGATCTAGTCCTTTAAATCTATTTCTTACTTCCACTGTATAATCATAAGGGATTGTATTTAGGTCATACCTGAATGGTCTAGCGGTTTTCCCTACTTTCTTCAATTTCAATCTGAATTTGACAATAAGGAGTTCATGATCTGAGCCACAGTCAGCTTCCGGTCTTGTTTTTGCTGACTGTATAGAGCTTGTCCCATCTTTGGCTGCAAAGAATATAATCAATCTGATTTTGGTGTTGCCATCTGGTGATGTCCATGTGTAGAGTCTTCTCTTGTGTTGTTGGAAGAGAGTGTTTGCTATGACAAGCGCATTCTCTTGGCAAAACTCCATTAGCCTTTGCCCTACGTCACTCCATATTCCAAGGCCAAATTGCCTGTTACTCCAGGTGTTTCTTGACTTCCTACTTTTGCATTCCAGTCCCCTATAATGAAAAGGATATCTTTTTTGGGTGTTAGTTCTAAAAGGTCTTGGAGGTCTTCATAGAACCGTTCAACTTCAGCTTCTTCAGCATTACTGGTTGGGGCATAGACTTGGATTTCTGTGATATTGAATGGTTTGCCTTGGAGGTTAACAGAGATCATTCTGTCATTTTTGAGACTGCATCTGAGTACTGCATTTTGGACTGTTTTGTTGACCATGATGGCTACTCCATTTCTTCTAAAGGATTCCTGCCCACAGTAGTAGATATAATGGTCTTCTGAGTTAAATTCACCCATTCCAGTCCATTTTAGTTCACTGATTCCTAGAATATTGATGTTCACTCTTGCCATACCCTGTTTGACCACTTCCAATTTGTTTTGATTCATGGACCAACACTCCAGGTTCCTATGCTATATTGCTCTTTACAGCATTAAACCTTGCTTCTATCACCAGTCACATCCACAGCTGGGTATTGTTTTTGGTCATTTTTTTTCTGTATTTTTTTCTCCACTGATCTCCAGTAGCATATTGGGCCCCTACCAACCTGGGGAGTTCCTCTTTCAGTATCCTATCATTTTGCCTTTTCATACTGTTCATGGGGTTCTCAAGGCAAGAATACTGAAGTGGTTTGCCATTCCCTTCTCCGGTGAACCACATTCTGTCAGACCTCTCCACCATGATCCGCCCATCTTGGGTGGCCCCACATGGCATGGCTTAGTTTCACTGAGTTAGACAAGGCTGTGGTCCGTGTGATTAGATTGACTAGTTTTCTGTGAGTATGGTTTCAGTGTGTCTGCCCTCTGATGCCCTCTCACAACACCTACCGTCTTACTTGGGTTTTCTTACCTTGGATGTGGGGTATCTTTTCACGGCTGCTCGAGCAAAGTGCAGCTGTTGCTCCTTACCTTGAACGAGGGGTATTTCTTTACCATCGCCTCTACTACTTTGAACAGGGAGTAGCTCCTGTCAGCCCTCCTGCACCCATGCAGCTACTGCTCCTTGGATGTGGCGTTGCTCCTCTTGGCCAATTCATTAGCTAGTGACAACCAATTCTTCACACTCTAGAGATCAGGGGGCAAGACTGAAAGCTCCAAGCTTCCAATCATGTGATTGGTTCTCTTGGCAAACAACCAAAATTACCCTACTAACATAACAAAAGACACCTTTATGCTCTCATCCTTTAAGGATTTCCAATGCTTTTAGAAGCATGGTGCCAGAAAGGATGAAGATTGGCTACATAATTATTATGAATCACAATAGCAAAACTATTTTAAAACCTTGATATCTCAAGCACAGGCATGATAAATGAAGTTTGCTTCTGATATGGGCCATGTTCTTCTACCCTTATTTTCAATTTTTTAAAACATATCAGTGTTAAATCCTGCTTCAATATTGGGTAATAGATAGATGAGAAATAGATAGATGAGGAGGTGATGGAAGAAAACTCATAAGTTCTTAAGCTACTTTAAACTCCTCAAATTACTGCAAAAATGACAAAAAAAATTTGAGCACCAATATGTACATCAGTTAAGAATTAATACAAAATATCAGAGACAAGAAAAACTTGATATTTCAAAGGCCATACGATTCATATTAAATGTATAAGAAGCAGCCTCTGTTATCTTCTACATAAATATCAACTTACCATGTAACTTCAGCACAGCTTCACCCACTGCCATGACATTCAGTAACACACTACACACTTTTGCCATCAGAGCCATTGCATCTTGAACACAGGCAAGAATCACTCTCAGTTCAGTTCAATCACTCAGTAGTGTCTGATTCTTTTCAACCCCATAGACTGTAGCATGCAAAGCTTCCCTGTTGATCACCAACTACGGGAGTTTACTCAAACTCATGGAATTGAGTCGGTAATGCCATCCAACTATCTCATCCTCTGTCATCCACTTCACCTCCTGCCCTCAATATTTCCCAGCATCAGGGTCTTTTCCAATGAGTCAGTTCTTCACATCAAGGACCAAAGTGCTGGAACTTCAGCTTCAGCATCAGTCTTTCCAATTAATATTCAGGACTGATTTACCTTAGGATTGACTGGTTGGATCTCTTTGCAGTCCAAGGGACTCTTAACAGTCTTCTTCAAATCCAAAGCATCAATTCTTTGGTGCTCAGCTTTCTTTATAGTCCAACTCTCACATTCTTACATGACTACTGGAAAGACTATAGCTTTGACTGGATGGATCTCTGTTTGCAAAGGAATATCTCAGTTTTTTAATATGCTGACTAGTTTTGACATAAATTCTCTTCCAAGGAGTGATTGTCTTTTCTTTTTTTTTTCTGCAGTCACAATCTGCAGTGATTTTAGAGCCAAAAAATTGAAGTCTCTCACTGTTGCCATTGTTTCCCCATTTATTAGCCACGAAGGGATGGGACTAGACGCCATGATCTTAGTTTTCTGAATGTTGAGTATTTTAAGCCAACTTTTTCAATCTCCTCTTTCACTTTCATCAAGAGGTTCTTTAGTTCTTCTTCACTTTGTGCCATAAGGGTAGTGTCATCTGCATATCTGAGGTTGTTGATATTTCTCCTGGCAATGTTGATTCCAGCTTGTGCTTCATCCAGCCTGGCATTTTGCATGATGTACTCTACATGGAAGTTAAATAAGTAGGGTGACAATATACAACCTTGACATACTCCTTTCTTAATTTAGAACCAGTCTGTTGTTCAATGTCAGTTCTAACTGTTGCTTCTTGATCTGCATACAGATTTCTCAAGAGGCAAGTCAGGTGGTCTGGTATTCCCATCTCTTTCAGAATTTTCCATATTTTGCTGTGATCCACGCAGTCAAAGGCTTTGTCATAGACAGTAAAGCAGAAATAGATGTATTCCTGGAACTCTCTTGCTTTTTCCATGATCCAGCGGATGTGGCAAGTTGACCTCTGTAGTCTAACTTTTCCAAATCCAGTTTGAACATCTGCAAGTTCAAGGTTCATGTACTATTGAAGCCTAGCTTGGAAAATTTTGAACATTACTTTATGAGCATGTGAGATGAGTACAATTGTACAGTAGTTTGAACATTCTTTGGCATTGCCTTTCTTAGGGTTGGGATGAAAACTGACTTTTTCCCAGCCACTGCTGAGTTTTCCAAATTTGCTGGCATATTGATTACATCACTTTCACAGCATCATCTTTTAGGATTTGAAATAGCTCAACTGGAATTCCATCACCCCCACCAGCTTTTTCATTATGATGCTTCCTAAGGCCCACTTGACTTCACATTCCAGGATGTCTGGATCTGGGTGAGTGATCATATCATCATGGCTATCTCAGTCATGAAGATCTTTTTGTATAATTTTTCTGTGTATTTTTTCTACCTCTTCTTATCTTCTGCTTTTGTTATGTCCATACTGTTTCTGTCCTTTATTGTGCCCACCTTTACATGAAATATTCCTTGGTATCTCTAGTTTTCTTGAAGACATCACTAGTCTTTCCCATTCTATTGTTTTCCTCTATTTCTTTGCATTGATTACTGAAGAAGGCTTTCTTATCTTTCCTTGTTATCCTTTGGGACTCTGCATTCAAATGGGTATATCTTTCCTTTTCTCCTTTGCCTTTCACTTCTCTTCTTTTATCAGCTATTTGTAAGGCCTCCTCAGACAATTATTTTGCCTTTTTGCATTTCTTTTTCTTGGGGATAGTCTTTATCATTGCCTCCAGTGCAATGTCAGGAACATCTGTCCATAGTCTTTGGCACTCTGTCTATCAGATATAATCCCTTGAATCTATTTATCATTTCTACTGTATAACTGTAAGGGATTTGATTTAGGTCATACCTGAATGGCCTAGTGGTTTTCCCTACTTTCTTCAATTTAAGTCTGAATTTGGCAATAAGGAGACCATGATCTGAGCCACAGTCAGCTCCCAGTCTTGTTTTTGCTGACTGTATAGGCTTCTCCATTTTTGGCTACAAAGAATATAATCAATCTGATTTCTGTATTGACACCTAGTGATGCCCTATGGAGTCTTCTCTTGTGTTGTTGGAAAAGGGTGTTTGCTATGACCAGTGTGTTCTCTTGGCAAAACTCTGTTAGCATTTGCCCTGCTTCTTTCTGTACTCTAAGGCCAAATTTCCCTGTTATTCTAGCTATTTTTTTGACTTCCTTCTTTTGCATTGCAGTCCCCTATAATGAAAAGGACATCTTTTTTTGGTGTTAGTTCTACAAGGTCTTGTAGTTCCTCATAGAACTGTTCAAATTCAGCTTCATAATTACTCTATCCTACCCCTTAAAGAGTTTGTTGCAAACTCTATCACCTTTTCAGAGAAGCCTGTCTGGATAACCTTCTATTTATTCATAATATTATCACAGATTGATCTACTATACATTTATTTGTTTATATTATTTCTACATCTACCAGTTTCATACTTCAAGATAAAAGGATTCTGGATATTTATCAGCTACTGATCTACTCACAGTGTCAAGAGCAGAGCTTGACTCATAGTCATCACTCAATAAAAAATTATTGAGTGAACTAATAAGTCATTTATCTTCTATTGTATACATCACTTGGCACAATGTTATTATTCCATTTAAATAAAACATAAGACTGCTATGGAGAAGGCAATGGCACCCCACTCCAGTACTCTTGCCTGGAAAATCCCATGGACAGAGGAGCCTGGTAGGCTGCAGTCCATGGGGTCGCTAAGAGTCAGACACGACTGAGCGACTTCCCTTTCACTTTTCACTTTCATGCATTGGAGAAGGAAATGGCAGCCCACTCCAGTGTTCTTGCCTGGAGAATCCCAGTGATGAGGGAGCCTGGGGGGCTTCCGTCCATGGGGTCACACAGAGTCGGACACGACTGAAGCGACTTAGCAAGACTGCTAAAGATGGTTACATTTTACTTATTCTTAAACACTTATTAGCTTTATATGCATATCATCTGCTTTTTGGAGAACAGAGAGAACCAAATCTTTATGAAAGAATGTAGAAAAACGTTTAAAATGTATATAACATTAAAGAAACAGCCTACTGAAACTGCTAAATAATTTTATCATGTTTAGTTGTTATCACTTGAGCTTTAGTCCTAATTTCTCAGCTGTTTCATGTATCCGTTCTCTGCAAGAGACTCCAAGGTCTGCTCCCATTTATTTACTCAGATTTTATGCACAACAATAAGTTATAACTCCTTGAGACAGAGCATTTCATTTTCCAAGGCACCCTACAGATATCAGCAATTACACTGTTATACAAAAGGCTTCCATCCAAGCAAATAATTTGTTTTCTAGTGAAAAATAAAGGATATCTCACCTCTGAAGAGAGATTTTGTTTGTTTGTTTGTTTGTTTGTTTTGTAACTGTGAATGACCTGTGAGACTCATCTGGTCTTTCCACAAATGAAAGAAAGAAAATCCTTCAAGGGTAAAATATTACTTATTCTATGAGAAAACAATTTTAAATCAAAAAAAGAAAACAAAGTGTTTGGCTTGTATCATGGCAGGTGTCTGATTTGAATCACTTTCAGCTAGTACTGTTGTACCACTTAAAATATTTTTGTTTTGTAATACATATGTTAAAAGGAAGAAAATATTTTATTTCAGAATAAGCATTTGCAATAAGCATGAAAACCATTCTCACATTATCAGAGTAAATGAAATATTGTGCATAAATATTTTATAGCTTACTGACAAATAAAGTCAAATAATGCCTTTGCACCTATACACATTTTTTTTCTATGAAAAAATTCCAAAATTATACTAAAATATATATTTTCCTTATATAAGGGATGGAAATAGTAAGTCAGTCATGTTTCAGAATACTTAAAATTGAATGAGCCAAAATAAAACATAGTGCTTCCATGATTGCGGAAACACATAAAATAGTTTTAATTAGTTTAATTTTAAACTGTCTTTTACTAGATTGTTTATACACCTAGGTAATAACTTTTCATCAAGTATTGCTTCAGTTAATTCTGTAGGAGCTCAACATTTTAGGCACACAATTAAAAGACATTCGCCAAATTTTATGCCAAAGCATTAGTTTCTCTTCCTTTCAGAGGACTTCCTTGGCTCTAATATCTGTTAAATTATATCTGGATATTTTAATCATCTCCCAACTTATCATGCTGCCAATAATTTCAACTCAATTCAAGTGCTATTCAACACCACTTTTAGATAAATCTCTAATATAGTGGAAAATGTAGTATTGAATCAAGCTGTATATAATTTTAGAAACTTTTTCTAGATGCATGACTTTAGACAAATCAACTAACCTCTCTGATTCAGTATCCTTGTCTGTAAATGAAAGATGGTATCAGCTCTGGGATTTCTATGAAAATAAAATAAGGTACAATTTGGTAGAAAGTAGCAGATGTTGGAGAAGGAAATAGCAACCCACTCCAGTATTCTTGCCTGGAGAATCCCAGGGATGGGGAGCCAGGTGGGCTGCCGTCTATGGGGTCGCACAGAGTCAGACACGACTGAAGCGACTTAGCAGCAGCAGCAGCAGATGTTGAACATGACAAGTGCTAACAATGCTAGTTCTCTTTCTTTTCCTTCCTTGGACATAAAACTACTCAAGTCCACTCATTTGTGTCTTCCCATCTCCTTCATGATAAACTTCAAAATCACTAAGGCACATAAGCTCTCCATAATATACCAATATTCCCAACATCATTTTTCCTTATGTTTCCTCCAGAATGCACCCGATGCTATATTAATAGGTAAGGCTATGTAGCTACACAATATTATTTTTTGTGCTTTTAAAAAAATAATCTGAAAGTTCATTGTGAGGAGACACTATTTTGCTACTCAAAATCTGTCCAAATTCACAACTTCCCACTGTTGCTGATTAACTAGAAAGCTATCTCCTTAAAATGATTCTTGCCCACTTATCTAACTTTGTGATACTTCATGCTGTCCCAAGGTACCCTTACTTCAGTTTGAAGAATAAGCCAACAGTATTATTTCCACAGATAATACACACAATATAATGGCAGAATAATGTTAAAATATCAATGATATGAAATAGGCTTTGGACAAATTAACTTATCTACAAAACAGAAATTGAGTCACAGATGTAGAAAACATATTTATGGTTACCAGGGGGTAAGGGGTGGGAGAGAGAGTTAAATAGGAAGATAAATATTAACATGTATACACTACTATATGAAAAATAGATAATAAAGACCTACTGTATTAGCACAACTAGCTCTATGAAATAGTCTGTAATGGCCTACATGGGAAAAGAGTCTAAAAAAAGTGAAATCTGTGTAAGAGTAACTGATTCAGGGCTTCCCTGGTAGCTCAGTTGGTAAAGAATCCACCTGTATTGCAAGAGACCAGGGTTCAATCCCTGGGTCGGGAAGATTCCCTGGAGAAGGAAATGGCAACCCACTCAACTATTCTTGCCTGGAAAATCCCGTGGACAGAGGAGCCTGCTGGGCTATAGTCCATTGAGTCACAAGAGTTGGACACAACTTAGTGACTAAACCTCCACCACCCACAACTGATTCACTTTGCTGTATGGCATAAAGTACCACAACATTGTAAATCAACTATACTCCAATAAAAATCTTGAAAAAGAAAAATCAGATGTATGCTTAAGGATGGCAATTAAAATATTTTACTAGTTTTCTCCACAGAAAACAAACCATAAATTATAGATATTTTAGTACATTTTTAAGTTGTGTTAATAGTAACAGACACTATAAAAATCAATTAATACTTCTGGTATCCAAGACAGTTTAACTTTCAAACTGCATCATCCACAGAAAGAGACTATTTCCACAAACCCTAAATAGAGGCTAACCCTGAGGCTTGCTTTGGCCATTAGAACATTTCTGTGAAATTTTAGTGGGGATCTCAAAGTCTTAATACTTTTACCTAGAACCTGGCCACTGCCAACTTAACAAATCCAGGAAAGCCTGTTATATTATGAGATGATGTGGAGAATATTCTGTCACAGATGAGGAAATCAAAGATTAATGTAAAGATATGTGACACTAAAACATATGATATGGTTCTTCAAAAATTAGTAGACTTGGCACTCAAAACAAGGTTGACCACTGAGCTTAGCCAAGATAAGAACCAGGTGATCTATAGACTTGTGAACACTAATGATTTTTTTAAACTGTTGTAGTTTCAGGTGATAACTATTCATCTTTGTACACTGTTCATTCACATTATTCAGCCAGACTATATTTATTACAATATTCCAAGTATTGCTGTGAGGAAATTTTTAAAATGTGAAAATAAATTTCATATTTATCTCCTTATCAGTTCAATTCAGTCACTCAAAGAGTCGTGTCCAACTCTTTGCAACCCCATGAATTGAAGCATGCCAGGCCTCCCTGTCCTTCACCAACTCCCAGAGCTTACTCAAGCTCATGTCCATCGAGTCTGTGATGCCATCCAACCATCTCATCCTCTGTTGTCCCCTTCTCCTCCTGCCCCCAATCCCTACCAGCATCAAGGTCTTTTCCAATGAGTTAACTCTTCGCATGTGGTGGCCAAAGTACTGGAGTTTCAGCATTAGCATCAGTCCTTTCAAAGAACACCCAGGACTGATCTCCTTTAGAATGGACTGGTTGGATCTCCTTGCAGTTCAAGGGACTCTCAAGAGTCTTCTCCAACACTACAGTTACCAATGCAAAATATTTTAGTCATATGTACATTTTACATTGACTCCTTACTATACTTTATAGTGCATTCTTCTGTTCTTTAATATGGTTTATATTGCTTCAGTTGTCAGTTCACACTGGATATGGAAATAAATGTTGGCAATCACAGTAATTTATTCCAAAGATATGTATTGAGCACTTGCTGAAGACAGAGGCAGCCTACTCTATATCAGGAGTAGAGAGGTTAAACAGTAACCATCTTAAGATATCCCACCAATGAATGATTTTTTTTCATTAGGACAGTCAAGAAGTATATGCTGTCCTTGGCTTTGGTAAATGGAAAAGGATTTTCACTTCACACTCCAACTAGGAGTTTTCATTTCTTACCCCAAAAAAGACTAACAACATCCCACCCCACACTCCTGTGACATGTTGATGTTACACCAAAATATGACAAGCACATCACTTCAGGGCATGATGTTCAACTCAAATCAGACAGATACTACTATAGCTCCAATTATCCTTCCCAGGATATAGAAGAAAAGCTAGAATTTAGCAGAACGGAATGTATGACATAAGAAAGAAAGTCCTAAAACCACGTCATTGTTGTTTATCACTTAGAAAAGGACTAGACTAGTAATAGTATTAAGAAGCACTTTATAGTACTTATCATGCCTCAGGTTCCAATTAAAGTGCTTTATCTAGGTAAACTCACAAATTATCTCTACAAATTTGTGAGCTAGACTACTTTTAAGCTTACTTTGCAAATGAGGACAGTAAGGCACACATAAGTAATTACCATTAGAAACTTAGCTAGAAAGTAAATAAAATGGGACTTGAAGCCAGCCAATTTGGCTCCAGTGTGAAGCCCTTAAACAGTTTTCTATAGGGACTCTCTTGCACCTTTAAAGTACCTTGGAGAGCAGTCATTTGCTGTAATTTGTTAAGTGTCATTCTCGGCTGGCACCTCCATATCTCACAGTCTACATTGCTAAAAAGCTCTTTAGGAGCATTTCAGTCTATAAAAATATTTTATTTATTTATACAACTCACATCAGGATAAATTATCCAGGATATCTTAATATGGCTAAGCAAGGAAATAGTTTTTTGATACATAGTCTGAATAAGAGGCATGTTTTCCTTCACTGGATCTGGACATGAGATTTATTTTTTTTAATTAATTTTTATTTTTTTTAGTTTGTTTTGCTTTACAATACTGTACATGAGATTTAAATGTATGAGCAGTCCAATGAGGCTAATTTTCAAGTTGTTACATGTTGGTATCCTAAACTTGAAATGTATTATCAAATGATAAAAGTAGATTTTATATTGCCTTTTAGATTTTGACTTCCCTGGTGGCTCAGATGGTAAAGCGTCTGCCTACAATGCGGGAGACCCAGGTTCAATCCCTGGGTTGGGAAGATCTCCTGGAGAAGGAAATGGCAACCCACTCCAGTATTCTGCCTGGAAAATCCCATGGATGGAAGAGCCTGGTAGGCTACAGTCCATGCGGTTGCAAAGAGTCCGGACATGACTGAGCGACTTCACTTTCTTTTCTTTCACTTTCTTTTAGATTTTGAGCATTTTTTTCTCTTCCTTTAGCTTCTCTATTCTGCGTTTTCTCTGACCATGTGTGACATTAAAAAAATATTTTTTCTTTTATTCATAGATTTATAATTTATCTGGAAAAAACATACAAGGCATAGGACTCTGAAAATATACTTTATGCTCTAGGAATTAAGAAAAGATCAAAATTAGCAAATAAAGAATAATTTTACCATTGAACTTGCTGAACAGTTCAAGTATTGCAATACATACAAATATAGATTGAACATCTAGCTAGTTTTTCTGAAGCCAATAGTTTGCACTGTGATGGAAGGACTCTTAGGATTGTACTAGTAGTATAGAATGAGATCACAAGGGCTATGAAAAATATTTCAAAGAGTTTGAGACCAGTTAGCAAAACTTTAAAACTTACTATTTTAGTATAAAATATTTATACACGTACTATATATTTAGTCATTTATAAATATTATTGCATTGATATACTTTTTCAAAGACATTGTATCATGTACATTATAAATACATACAAATATAGAAATTAACATTATCAATTACAGAGGAGCTAAGTAACATTTTAAAATGTGAAGTCATACATGATGTTACCAGTAGCTAAAATTCCATTTAAACTTAGGGAAAATTGTAGTTGAAATATTCAGTATACCCTCCTGAGAATTGCTATTTCAGGGCTGAATTCTTTCCATATAGCATTGCCTTTTTAAAATGTATATTAACAACATACTGGCTGAATTCATAAGCAGTGCTTAGAGTAATGTTATGTCTGCTTATTTCTTGTTCAAAACTGTTGATTCAATCTGCAAACTAGAGGAATCATCTTAGAAAACATTGACATTCTATGATAAGAATTATTTTGAAAATATATAATATACACTTAAAACTTACTTCACCGGACATGGTTAAATTTAATACATAGAAATCCAGTTAAAAGAAAAGAATGGAGGTATCACTATCAAGCCCTCTGCTATGTGAAAACTCACATTCCTCAGCATGCCTTTGATACTTTGTGTTAAACATGCAAAAGCATTGATATTTATGTAACATATAAAATAATTATAGATTTTAAGTGAAAATTCTGAGGTAAAGATAAATTCTAATGTTTCCTTTCACACTAGTAGAGTAGACAAGGTAATCAGGGTTTAATGCAACCAAATTTAACATCAAACTTTAGAAGAAAACAATATAAGACATACAGGCTACTAAGGCTTCAGACAACAGAGAGCAATTACAAGAAATTTATAAGGAGATAGAGTCTCCTTTTAAAAACTGTCATATGATTTGAGGGAAAAGTGCTCAGGAAAAAGAAAAGTTGAGTAAGGAAGAATAGTTGACTCCTGATTCCTGCCTGATGATGCTTTGCTTTGCCCCACTTTTTCCTGACTGCTTATTTTCCCTAAGATTGCTGACATTAGCATGCCTTCCCCAATTATACAAGGAATATTGAACCCCATTTGTAATTTTAGCCTGATATCTCCAATTTAAAGTCATATTCATGAAATTATAGAAAAATTATTAAAATGGTATAATCCACAAAGACAAAGAGACTGAGAGATGACCCAGATACAGGAAACAATGTTTGAGCTATGTCAATGATTTTGGACTTGAGGAAAGCTGGCAAAACAGCTTTTATTCTTCTCCAGGTTGAAAAAAAATTTTGATGAAATATAGGAAGGGGATTAATTTAGATTAATTCATTTAAACTAATTAATTCATAAAAAGCTTAGAGAAAAAGCAAAATGAGAGTTCAGTTCATTTCAGTTCAGTCACTCAGTCGTGTCCAACTCTCTGCGACCCCATGAATCGCAGCATGCCAGGCCTCCTTGTCCATCACCAACTCCGGGAGTTCACTCAAACTCATGTCCATCGAGTCAGTGAGCTATCCAGCCATCTCATCCTCTGTCGTCCCCTTCTCCTCCTGCCCGCAATCCCTCCCAGCATCAAAGTCTTTTCCAATGTGTCAACACTTCGCATGAGGTGGCCAAAGTACTGGAGTTTCAGCTTTAGCATTATTCCTTCCAAAGAATTTCCAAGGCTGATCTCCTTCAGAATGGACTGGTTGGATCTCCTTGCAGTCCAAGGGACTCTCAAGAATCTTCTCCAACACCACATTTCAAAAGCAGCAGTTCTTCGGCGCTCAGCCTTCTTCACAGTCCAACTCTCACATCCATACATGACTACTGGAAAAACCATAGCCTTGACTAGAGGGACCCGTGTTGGTAAAGTAATGTCTCTGCTTTTGAATATGCTATCTAGGTTGCTCATAACTTTTCTTCTGGAGAAAGTAATAGGAGTAAGTGTCTTTTTATTTCATGGCTGCAGTCACCATCCGCAGTGATTGTGGAGCCCCCAAAATATAAAGTCTGACACTCTTTCCACTGTTTCCCCATCTATTTCCCATGGAGTGATGGGACTGGATGCCATGATCTTCGTTTCCTGAATGTTGAGCTTTAAGCCAGCTTTTTCACTCCCCTCTTTTACTTTCATCAAGAGGATTTTTAGTTCCTCTTCACTTTCTGCCATAAGGGTGGTGTCATCTGTATATCTGAGGTTATTGATATTTCTCCCGGCAATCTTGATTCCAGCCTGGGCTTCTTCCAGCCCAGTGTTTCTCATAATGTACTCTGCATAGAAGTTAAATAAGCAGGGTGACAATATACAGCCTTGATGTACTCCTTTTCCTATTTGGAACCAGTCTGTTGTTCCATGTCCAGTTCTAACTGTTGCTTCCTGACCTGCATACAGATTTCTCAAGAGGCAGGTTAGGTGGACTTTGTTTGTAGTCATGCTTTCTAAGGCCCACTTGACTTCATATTCCAGGATGTCTGGCTCTAGATGAGTGATCCCACCATCGTGATTATCTGGGTCATGAAGATCCTTTTTGTCAGTTCTTCTGTGTATTCTTGCCACCTCTTCTTAATATCTTCTGCTTATGTTAGGTCCATACCATTTCTGTCCTTTATTGAGCCCATCTTTGCATGAAATGTTCCCTTGGTATCTCTAATTTTCTTGAAGACATCTCTAGTCTTTCCCATTCTGTTCTTGTCCTCTATTTCTTTGCATTTATTGCTGAAGAAAGCTTTCTTATCTCTTCTTGCTATGCTTTGGAACTCTGCATTTAGATGCTTATATCTTTCCTTTTCTCCTTGGCTTTTCACTTTTCTTCTTTTTACAGCTATTTGTAAGGCTTCCCCAGACAGCCATTTTGCTTTTTTGCCTTTCTTTTCCATGGGGATGATCTTGATCCTTGTCTCCTGTACGATGTCACGAACCTCATTCCATAGTTCATCAGGCACTCTATCTATCAGATCTAGGCCCTTAAATCTATTTCTCACTTCCACTATATAATCATAAGGGATTTGATTTAGATCATACCTGAATGGTCTAGCGGTTTTCCCTGCTTTCTTCAATTTAAGTCTGAATTTGGCAATAAGGAGTTCATGATCTGAGCCACAGTCAGCTCCTGGTCTTGTTTTTGTTGACTGTGTAGAGCTTCTCTATCTTTGGCTGCAGAGAATATAATCAATCTGATTTTGGTGTTGACCATCTGTTGATCAAGAATCACCTGGAGTAATAGGCAAATTTGACCTTGGAATACAGAATGAAGCAGGGCAAAGACTAATAGAGAGTTCAGAGGGCAAAGAAGTTAATGAGATGTCTAAACACATAGCAGAGGTAGAAAAAGAATTAAAAAGTGGGAAAATAATATGAAAAGGAGAAAAACACATTCTAGGTTTAGAACCCATTTAGGAAAAGGTTAAGAACAAGATCTTGATTGTGTTTGATAATGTTAAATTGAAATCAGAAAAAGTTCTTTGCTTTTATTCCCATAATTATATGAGTTTTAACTTCTCTCCACTTGATGACTCAGTTTACCAATGAAATTTGGTAGAAGTGATGCCCTGGGCTACTATTTGTTGCTGTTCAATCACTCAGTCAAGTCTGACTCTTTGTGACTCAATGGACTGCAGTATGCCAGGCTTCCCTATCCTTCACCACCTCCCAGAGCTTGCTAGAACTCATGCTCATTGAGTTGGTGATATCATCTAAGCACCTCATCCTCTGTCTCCTTCTCCTCCTGCCTTCAATCTTTCCCATCGTCAGGGTCTTTTCCAATGAGTTGGCTCTTCGTATGAGGTGGCCAAAGTATTGGAGCTTCAGTTTCAGCACTGGTCCTTCCATGAATGTTCAGGGTTGATTAACTTTAGGATTCACTGGTTAGATGCCCTTGCTGTCCAAGGGAGCCTCAAGAGTCTTCTCCAGCATGATAGTTCAAAAGCATCAATTCTTCAGCACTCAGCCTTCTTTATAGTCCAGTTCTCAGATTCATACATGACTACTGGTAAAACCATAGCTTTGACTATACAGACATTTATTGGCAAAATGATGTTTCTGCTTTTAATACACTGTCTAGGTTTGTCATAGCTTTGTTTCAAAGGAGCAATGACTTTTAATTTCATGGCTTCAGCTACCATCGGCAGTGATTTAGGAGTCAAAGAAAATAAAATCTGTCACTGTTTCCACTTCTGCCATCTATTTGTCATGAAGTTTGGGACCGGATGGCATGATTTTAGTTTTTTTAAATGTTGAGTTTTAAGCCAGCCTTTTCACTCTCCTCTTTCACCTTAATCAAGAGGCTCTTTAGTTCCTCTTCATTTTATGCCATTAAAAGAGTATCATTTGCATATTTGAGGTTGTTGGTATTTCTCCCAGCAATCTTGATTCCAGCCTGTGTTTCATCCAGTTCAGCATTTCACATGATGAACTTAGCATATAAGTTAAATAAGCAGGGTGACAATACAGAGTTTTGACATACTCCTTTCTGAAATTTGAAACAGTCCATTGTTCCATGTCTGGTTCTAACTGTGCTTCTTCACCTGCATACAGGTTTATCAGGAGGCAGGTAAAGTGCTCTGGTATTCCCATCCCTGAAGAATTTTCCACAGTTTGTTATGATCCACAGAGTCAAAGGCTTTAGCATAGTCAGTGAAGCAGAAGTAGATGTTTATCTGAAATTCACTTGCTTTGTCTATGATCCAGTGCCTGTTGACAATTTGATCACTGGTTCTTGTATCTTTACTACATCCAGGTTGTACATCTGTAAGTTCTTATTTCAAATACTGTTAACGCCTAGCTTGAAGGATTTTGAGCATTACCTTGCAAGCATGTGAAATGACTGCAACTGTATGGTAGCTTGAACATTTTTTTTGGCATTGCCTTTCTTTGAGATTGGAATGAAAACTGATCTTTTCCAGTCCTGTGGCCATTGCTGAGTTTTCCAAAGTAGCTGACTCAACATACTGAGCATAGCACATTCAGTTCAGTTCACTCACTCAGTGGTGTCTGACTCTTTGCAACCCCATGAATCGCACCACGCCAGGCCTCCCTGTCCATCACCAACTCTTGGAGTTCACACAAACTCATGTCCATCAAGTCGGTGATGCCATCCAGTCATCTCACTCTCTGTCATCCCCTTCTCTTCCTGTCCCCAATCCCTCCCAGCATCAGAGTCTTTTCCAATGAGTCAACTCTTCATATGAGGTGGCCAAAGTACTGAAGTTTCAGCTTTAGCATCAGTCCTTCCAAAGAACACCAGGACTGATATCCTTTAGAATGGACTGGTTGGATCTCCTTGCAGTCCAAGGGACTCTCAAGAGTCTTCTCCAGCACCAGAGTTCAAAAGTATCAATTCTTTGACACTCAGCTTTCTTCACAGTCCAACTCTCACATCCATACATGATTACTGGAAAAACCATATGGAAAAACCATAGCCTTGACTCGACGAATCTTTCTTGGCAAAGTAATGTCTCTGCTTCTGAATATACTATCTAGGTTGGTCATAATTTTGCTTCCAAGGAGTAAGTGTCTTTTAATTTCGTGGCTGCAGTCACCATCTGCAGTGATTATGGAGCCCCGAAAAATAAAGTCTAACACTGTTTCCACTGTCTTCCCTCTATTTCCCATGAAGTGATGGGACCAGATGCTATGATCTTCGTGTTCTGAATGTTGAGTTTTAAGCCAACTTTTTCACTCTCCTCTTTCACTTTCACCAAGAGGTTTTTTAGTTCCTCTCCACTTTCTGCCATAAGGGTGATGTCATCTGCATGTCTGAGGTTATTGGTATTTCTCCCAGCAATCTTGATTCCAGCTTGGGCTTCTTCCAGCCCAGCGTTTCTCATGATGTACTCTGCATAGAAGTTAAATAAGCAGGATGACATTATACAGCCTTGACGTACTCCTTTTTCTATTTGAACCAGTCTGTTGTTCCATGTCCAAGTTCTAACTGTTGCTTCCTGACCTGCATATAGGTCTCTCAAGAGGCAGGTCAGGTGTTCTGGTATTCCCATCTCTTTCAGAATTTTCCACAGTGTATTGTGATCTGTACAGTCAAAGGCTTTGGCATAGTCAAGAAAGCAGAAATAGATGTTTTTTTCCTGGAACTCTCTTCCATTTTCGATGATCCAGTGGATGTTGGCAATTTGATCTCTGGTTCCTCTACCTTTTCTCTCAGAACTATCTGAGATTCTGCATCCTGGGCTGCAGTCATCATTTGCCACAAATAAAGCTTAACTCGCGACTCTCAAGTTGTACATCTTGTTTTAGTCAACATTTATGGCGACCAACCAAGCTACCCAGAGTGGACTTCTTTCCTTTCACTGGACTCCATGAGGAACTGGAGCTTTGGTACCAACAGTGGCCCCTTGCACCCATCTGCCTCCTCAGGGAATGCAGATGAATTTGGACAGACCATGCAGCAGAAGCGTGACTGAGAGGAGCTATCCCACTCCCAAGGTCCTGGGTGGCAGCCAAGAGGAGTAACCCCACGTCCAAGGAGCAGTGGCTGTGCGGGCACAGGGGCGCGGAGAGGAGATACTCTACATTCAAGGTCAGGACAGGTGGCTGTGAGGAGATACCATGCTCCAAGGTAAGGAGCAGTGGCTGTGCTTTGCTTAAGTAGCCCTGACGAGATACCCCATGTCCAAGGTAAGAGAAACCCAAGTAAATTGTAGGTGTTGCGAGAGGCATCAGAGGACAGACACACAAACCATAATCACAGAAAACTAGTCAGTCTAATCACATGGACCACAGCCTTGTCTAACTCAGTGAAACTAAGCCATGCCCTGTGGGGCCACCCAAGATGGGCGGGGCATGGTGGAGAGGTCTCACAGAATGCAGTCCACTGGAGAAGGGAATGGCAAACCACTTCAGTATTTTTGCCTTGAGAACCCCATTAACAGTATGAAAAGGCAAAATGATAGAATACTGAAAGAGATACTCCCTGGGTTGGTAGGTGCCCAATATGCTACTGGAGATCAGTGGAGAAATAACTCCAGGAAGAATGAAGGGATGGAACCAAAGCAAAAACAATACCCAGCTGTGGATGTGACTGGTGATAGAAGCAAGATCCAATGCTGTAAAGAGCAATAGTGCATAGGAATCTGGAATGTTAGGTCCATGAATCAAGGCAAACTGGAAGTGTCAAACAGGAGATGGCAAGAGTGAACGTCGACATTTTAGGAATCAGTGAACTAAAATGGACTGGAATGGGTGAATTTAACTCAGATGACCATTATATCTACTACTGCAGGCAGGAATCCCTTAGAAGAAATAGAGTAGCTATCATGGTCAACAAAAGAGTCTGAAATGCAGTACTTGGATGCAGTCTCAAAAACGACAGAATGATCTCTGTTTCCAAGGCAAACAATTCAGTATCATGGTAATCCAAGTCTATGCCCCAACCAGTAATGCTGAAGAAGCTGAAGTTGAACGGTTCTATGAAGACCTCTAAGAACTTTTAGAACTAACTAAAAAAGATGTCCTTTTCATTATAGGGGACTGGAATGCAAAAGTAGGAAGTCAAGAAATATCTGGAGTAACAGGTAAATTTGGCCTTGGAATATGAAATGAAGTAGGGCAAAGACTAATAGAGTTTTGCCAAGAGAACACACTGGTCATAGCAAACACCCTCTTCCAACAACACGAGAGAAGACTCTACACATGGGCATCACCAGTTGGTCAACACCAAAATCAGACTGATTATATTCTTTTCAGCCAAAGATGGAGAAGCTCTATACAGTCAGTCAACAAAAACAAGACCGGGAGCTGACTGCCTCAGATCATGAACTCCTTATTGCCAAATTCAGACTTAAATTGAAGAAAGCAGGGAAACCACTAGACCATTCAGGTATGACCTAAATCAAATCCCTTATGATTATATAGTGGAAGTGAGAAATAGATTTAAGGGCCTAGATCTGATAGATAGAGTGCCTGATGAACTATGGAATGAGGTTCGTGACATTGTACAGGAGACAGGGATCAAGACCATTAGACTTAAATTGAAGAAAGCAGGGAAACCACTAGACCATTCAGGTATGACCTAAATCAAATCCCTTATGATTATATAGTGGAAGTGAGAAATAGATTTAAGGGCCTAGATCTGATAGATAGAGTGCCTGATGAACTATGGAATGAGGTTCGTGACATTGTACAGGAGACAGGGATCAAGACCATTCCCATGGAAAAGAAAGGCAAAAAAAAAAAAAAAGGCTGTCTGAAGAGGCCTTACAAATCAGTATGAAGAGAAGAGAAGTGAAAAATCAAGGAGAAAAGGACAGATATAAGCATCTGAATGCAGAGTTCCAAAGAATAGCAAGAAGAGAAAAGAAAGCCTTCCTCAGAGATCAATGCAAAGAAATAGAGGAAAACAACAGAATGGGAAAGACTAGAGATCTCTTCAAGAAAATTAGAGATACCAAGAGAACATTTCATGTAAAGATGAGTTCAATAAAGGACAGAAATGCTATGGACCTAACATAAGCAGAAGATATTAAGAAGAGGTGGCAAGAATACACAGAAGAACTGTACATGACCAAGATAATCACAATGATGTGATCACTCACCTAGAGCCAGACATTCTGGAATGTGAAGCCAAGTGGCCTTTAGAAAGCATCAGTATGAATAAAGCTACTGGAGGTGATGGAATTCCAGTTGAGCTCTTTTCAGTCCTGGAAGATGATGCTGTAAAGTGATACACTCAATATGGCAGCAAATTTGGAAAACTCAACAGTGGCCATGGGACTGGAAAAGGTCAGTTTTCATTCCAATCCCAAAGAAAGGCTATGCCAAAGAGCGTAGCATATTAACACATCATATTTTAGGATTTGAAATAGCTCAGCTGGAATTCCATCACCTCCACCAAGTTTGTTTGTAGTAATGCTTCCTACAGGCCACTTGACTTTACCCTCCAGGATGTCTAGCTCTAGGTGAGTGACCGCATCCTCATGGTTATCTGTGTACTAAGACCTTTTTGTCCAGTTATGTGTATTCTTGCTACTTCATCCTAATTTCTTTACTTCTGTTAGGTCTTTTCCATTTCTGTCCTTTACTGTACTCATCTTTGCATGAAATGTTCACTTGGTATCTCTAATGTTCTTGAAAAGATCTCTAGTCTTTCCCACTCTATTGTTTTCCTTTATTTCTTTACATTTTTCACTTAAGAAGACGTTCTTATTTCTCCCTGCTAGTTTCTGGGACTCTGCATTCAGTTTGGTATACCTTTTTCTTTTTCCTTTTCCTTTTCACTGTCTCCTAGAGTGTGCTCAAATTCATATCCATTGAATTGGTGATGCTCTCCAACCATCTCATCCTCTGTCACTCCCTTCTCCTCCTCTTGTACTAAATCTTTCCCAGCATTAGGGTCTTTTCCACTCAGTCAGCTCTTCACATCAGTTAGTCAAAGTATTTGGAGCTTCAGCCTGAGTTCTTCCAATATATTTAGAGTTTATTTCCTTTAGGATTGAGTAGTTTGATCTTGTGCACAAGGGACTCTCAAGAGTCTTCTTCAGCACCACAACTCAAAAACATCAGTTCTTCAGCACTCAACCTTGTTTATGGTCCAACTCTCACATCATGCAAATAGGTCTTCCAGCTCTACTGAGTCATTCTAATTTATGCTACAGAAGGCCATATATCTTACAAGCTATATATTTTGTTCAATTCTTGAGACCTAGCACAGTGACACAGAGACAACATTAAATGCATATTGTCAATTGATTTAATGAACACCAATACAATGTTGTACAATGAAGTATGCTTAAAGTCATACTTCACTGACCAGTTTATTTTTATAAATAAGAAATAGGTTATCACTCACAAATCTCAAGAGGAGTTTCTCCCCTTCAAGCTTCAAACTTATCTCAGATTTTGATAAGTTTCACTTTGTTGTGGCACAGGAACTATGACATGGCCAGTTTGATAATGTGCACATTTAAAAATATAGCACAAAATACTCAAAAGATACTGTTTTCATTGATTACTGCTTCCACTCATCAATCAGAATTGGCACTCTAGTAGAAGCTAATAACCAACTTGACCAAGATGCTAGAATATGACTATTAAAAAAAAATCTTTAATGCACTTTATGCATCTTGAGGATGTTAAGTTGTAGCTTTAAAAATCCCCACCCCTTTTTCAAATAGGTTCTGGAGAAAGAAATTAACAATACATAGTTTCCCAGTGGCTCAGAATGTAAAGAATCTACCTGCAATGCAGGAGACATAGGAGATATAGGTTCAGTCCCTGGGTTGGGAAAATCCCCTAGAAAAATCCCATGGCCAAAGAAGCCTGGCAGGCTACAATCCACAGAGTCACAAAGAGTCAGACACAACTGAGCATGCATGCAATGAATTATAATGCTTTTTTTTTTTTAAGTGGTTGAATAAATGTATTTTCTCCTGAAAATTGTATCTTCATTAAAAATAAATTTAGACTTCTAAAGCTGATGTTTAAATCCTAGGTATCACATTTTTCAATGTAACATAAACATTTGTGCTTAAAGTTTAAATTTTAAAAACTTTAAAAAGTTAAAACTAGATTTTATTCTTTCAAATATTATCTTTGTTCATATCTATGAAGGCACTTCATGAAGCCAGATACTACTAGGAAATGTGAAATAAAATATAATTTGTCAATATTTAATACTGCAAAATATAAGATATTATTCAAAGTATAAATGTCCTACTGAGGATGATGACTACTACACTATGGATAGGATTTCACAACATAAAATTTGTTATTTAAAATGCTTTGCAAACTAAAAAGTATGAATAGTTTAACATAGAGATTTAGTGTCTCAAGAAAAGACAAAGTGTAGATACTATTCATGCCTGTTCTAGCCTTTTTGTGCATTTTCTCCATCCAACATCCTACTACAACCAATTAATTCAAACTTCCCTGCACATGGCCATGTTTTTCAAAGTTCAGGTCATGAACTTATCATGATCTGTGAAACAAGTACAGTAGCAAATGTTATTTATACTACTACTAACAATTAAAAGTTTTTTTGGTCTCATAATAATAATACTTTAAATATAGGATAAGAATAGAGTGAAATAGTAACTGCAAATGTCAGGACACTTTTGCTTCACTGTGTGTGTGTGCTGATCTCATGTACTATGAGTAAGTAATAGTGAAGAAAAGTTGAGAGCCATTGTATTGTAGAATGATAGCAGGTTGAATTGGATATTCTGTCGGTTGTTAGAATTAGAACTTGTGCCAAAGCCAAGATTTCATTGAACAGAAGCCAGCTGATACCCATTACCAAGTTTCTTGTTCTTAGAGAGGAAAGATTACCACTTATTCAGTTCAGTTCAGTTCAGTTGCTCGGTTGTGTCTGACTCTTTGTGACCCCATGAATTGCAGCATGCCAGGCCTCCCTGTCCATCACCAACTCCCAGAGTTCACTCAGATTCACTTCCATTGAGTTA
>SJXQ01003038.1:23674-74836 GCA_006408695.1 Aepyceros melampus | reverse complement strand
GTGCGCGCCAGTGCGCCTGCCAGTCGGGTGCCAGGCAGCGTGCCCCCCATTGCGCCTGCCAGTGCGCCTGCCATCCAGCGAACCAGGCAGTGTGCCCGCCAGTGTGCCTGCCAGTCGGGTGCCAGCCAGCGTGCCCGCCAGTGCGCCCGTCAGTGCGCCTGCCATAAGGCATGCCAAGAAGTGTGCCCGCCAGGGCACCTGCCAGTCGGGTGCCAGCCAACGTCCCCGCCAGTGCGCCTGGAGTCGGGTGCCAGCCTACGTGCCTGCCAATGCGCCCGCCAGTGCGCCTTCCATCTGCCATGCCAGGTAGTGTGCCCGCCACTGCGCCTGCCAGTCAGGTGGCAGCCAGCGTGCCCGCTAGTGTGGCTGCCAGTTGGGTGCCATGCGTGGTGCCCGCCAGGGTGCCCGCCAGTGCGCCTGCCATCCAGCGTGCCAGTCAGTGTGCCCGGCAGTGTGCCTTCCAGTCAGGTCCCAGCCAGAATGCCCGCCAGTGCAACTGCCAGTCGAGTGCCAGGCAGCGTGCCCGCCAGGGCGCCCGCCAGTGCGCCTTCCCTCCGGCGTGCCAAGCAGTGTGCCCGCCAGTGTGCCTGCCAGTCGGGATCCAGCCAGCGTGCCCGCAGGTGTGCCCGCCAGTGTGCCTGCCATCNGCGCGACTGAACTGAACTGAAAGTGAAAAGTGAAGTCGCTCAGTTGTGTCCAACTTTTTGTGGTCCCATGGACTGTAGCTTACCAGACTACTCAGTCCATGGAATTTTCCAGGCAAGAGTACTGGAGTTGGTTGCCATTTCCTTCTCCAGGGGATCTTTCCAACCCATGGATTGAACCCGGGTCTCCCACATTGCAGGCAGACGCTTTACTGTCTGAGCCACTGGGGAATCCATGGAATCTAATATATGACACAAATTAACTTAATCTATGAAAAAGAAAGGTTTGCAGACACAGAGAAGAGACTTGTGGTTGCCAAAGGTAGGGGTGATTGGGAGAGGGATGGGTTGGTACTTTGGGATTAGCAAATGCAAACTATTATATATAGAATGGAGAAACAACAAGGTCTAACTGTATAGCACAGGGAACCAGATGCAATATCATGTGGCAAATCATAACGGAACAGAATATGGAAAACTGTGTGTGTGTGTGTGTGTGTGTGTGTGTGTATAACTGAATCACTTTGCTATACAGCAGAAATGAATATAACATTATAAAACAACTATATATCAATAAAAATTTTTTTGTAAAGAAAAAAGGTTATGGTTACAAAAGGAAATAAAAAATCCAGTCCAATTTCAAGACATTTACAAAGGTCTCAGTTATTTGGTGTGAAACAACGCCACATACAAGACTTCACAGTATAATCTAATCCATATTGCAGTGAGTAAGGCTATTTTCTGCTTCCATTTGGTTTTTTCCAGGCTTTAGGTGAGACCCTGGTATGGCTCTATATGTCTTCTGCCAGCTTCTCCCTGTGATGGCTCAAGTAATGGCATGCAAAACCTGAATATGGATGTGATCATGCATAATCATGGCACTTGTGGGGAGGCAAGGTGTGACTCTATATATTTTTTAAAACACAGATATACACCAGGAACATAATTTAGCAAGGGGAAATTACCTTAAAAATACAGCTAATTATTTTACTAAACAGAACTTAATTTTTTAAGAAGAGTCTTTGCTCTTGTTTAAATTTTAGATGCACTTAATTCATAAGATCATTCAAAGTTTTTTTTTTCTAAGAAGTGTGAGACAATTGGCTCCAAAGTTAAATTTTAAAACCCACTTTTATAAAGCAGAAGCTGCTAGCAAATATATTTTATTTTTACTTTTTTTTTAATTATTACTGAAATATAGTTGATATACAATGTTGTGTCAGTTTCAGGTATACAGTAAAGTGGCAAGTTTTTTCTTTCACATTTTTAGTGCTATTCTGAGGATATTTGAAAGTTAATAACAATAATGAAGATATCCTGCTATACTGGGACTCTTCCACACAGATATCTTAGAAATTTGAAGTTTCAAAGTGAATAGCTATCTAGAAATGTTAAACAGAGGTGATGAAAGCTGCAAAATTTGAATGAAGAGTGCTGAAGTTTTCAATATGTTAGAAAGTTTTAAAGTGATATTCATTCATTTGAGGACTAATTGCATTAAATACAATTCTTAGGCTTTGGGGTAGGCTGTGGCTGTCAATTATAAGGCAGATAAAATGACTTACATCTACCAGCACTTTGCTGCCAAACTATAACTAAAACACATAAGACCAAAGTTTTCCATGTTTTTATCATGCAAACATTAGTTAAGCCATATTAGTAAGAATGTTTAACAATATCACTAAGAATGATTAACAAATGTTTGTATGATAAAAATGTGGAAAACTTTGGTCAAGGTATATTTTAACTATAATTTGGCAGTAAAGTGTTGGTGGGAAGATTAGTAAGAATGTGAACTTCCCAGGTGGCACTAGTAGTAAAGAATCTGCCTACCATTGCAGGAGACTCAGGATCCTGATTCAGGTTTGATCCCAAGGTCAGGAAGATCCCCTGGAGGAGGAAATGACAACCCATTCCAGTATTCTTGCCTAGAAAATTCCATGGACAGAGGAGACTGGTGGGCTACAGTCCATGGGATAGCAAAAAGTCATGACTGAGCATCTGAGCACCATGAGTAAGAATGTACACAAAATAATGTATCTTGTTCTATATACTATATAAAATCAGATTTTGGTCATTTAGGTTGTTATGAATCTTGCCTTCTATGCTTTTTATTTATTTTAGACTTACCAGTCAGTGCTTTAAAAGAGGACTCTGCTATATTTATAGCTGACATTAAGCATTCAGTGTATTCAACATTCTCAGCCAAATTTATTTGGGAATTTAATTTGGAGTATCAATATATCAGCAAATTTGGAAAACTAAGCAATGGCCACAGGACAAGAAAAGGTCTGTTTTCATTCCAATCCCAAAGAAAGGCAATGCCAAAGAATGCTCAAACTACTGCACAATTGTACTCATCTCACACACTAGTAAAATAATGCTCAAAATTCTCCAAACCAGGCTTCAACAATACTTGAACTGTGAACTTCCAGATGTTCAAGCTGGTTTTAGAAAAGGCAGAGGAACCAGAGATAAAATTGCCAACATTTGCTGGATAATTGTAAAAGCAAGAGAGTTCCAGAAAAAACATCTATTTCTGCTTTATTGACTAGACAAAAGCCTTTGACTGTGTGGATCACAATAAACTGAAAAAATCTGAAAGAGAAGGGAATACCAGACCACCTGACCTGCCTCTTGAGAAACCTGTATGCAGGTCAGGAAGCAACGATTAGAACTGGACATGGAACAACGGACTTGTTCCAAATAGGAAAAAGGAGCATGTCAAGGCTGTATATTGTCACCCTGCTTACTTAACTTATATGCAGAGTACATCATGAGAAACGCTGGGCTGGAGGAAGCACAAGCAGAACCAAGATTGCCGGGAGAAATATCAATAACCTCAGATATGCAGATGACACCACCCTTATGGTAGAAAGTGAAGAAGAACTGAAGAGCCTCTTGATGAAAGTGGAAGAGGAGAGTGAAAAAGTTGGCCTAAAGCTCAACATTCAGAAAACGAAGATCATGGCATCTGGTCCCATCATTTCATGGCAAATAGATGGGGAAACAGAGGCTGGCATTATTTTGGGGGGCTCCAAAATAACTTCAGATAGTGATTTCAGCCATGAAATTAAAAGACATTTACTCCTTGGAAGGAAAGTTATGACCAACATAGACAGCATATTCAAAAGCAGAGACATTACTTTGCCAACAAAGTCCGTCTAGTAAAGTTATGGTTTTTCCAGTGGTCATGTATGGATGTGAGAAGATTGAGGGCGGGAGGAGAAGGGGATAACAGAGGATGAGATGATTAGATGGCATCACTGACTCAATGGACATGAGTTTGGGTAAACTCCAGAAATTGGTAATGGACAGGGAGGCCTGGCTTGCTGCAGTTCATGGGGTTGCAAAAGAGTTGGACACGACCGAGAGACTAAATTGAACTGAATTTGTAGTATCATTCTTAAAAATATATGATATGTGCCTAGCAGAATTGTTTGCCCCTTTAATGTAATATTTAGGGGTGGGCAGGGTCTCTAAGATACTTCAGTCATCCAATTATGTAGAAATAGCACTCATTTCATACATGAAAGTCCAATTCTAACATTTGTGACATTAACCAGCAAAGCCATGGTTTTTGATTGAGATATGGATTACAAATCCCCATATGGGCTTCCCTGGTGGCTCAGGTGGTAATGGATCCACCTGAGATGTGGGATACCTGGGTTGAGAATATCCCCTGGAGGAGGGCATGGCAATCCACTTCAGAATTTTTGCCTGAAGAATCCCCACAGACAAAAGAACCTGGCAGGCTACAGTCCATGGGGTCACAATGAGTCAGACATGACTAAACGACTAAGCACACAGCACATGGATTACAAAAGCAATTTTTTATAGCTACCTGTGGATTAGATAGATCACTACATAACTTTGTCTGAACTGTGATTGTCTTTTGATGAATCTTAAAATATTTAAGTCCTCAAACTTTGTCATTTTTCTTAAAGTTGTTTTAGCTGTTCTAGATCCCTGTATTTCTCCATGAATACTAGAATCAATTTGTCAGTTTCTATTAAAAAAAAAAATGCCTGATAGGATTTTGATTTAGATAGCTATAAGTCTAAACATTAATTTGGAGAAAAATAACAGTTTAACAACATTGAATCTTTTGATCTATGAACATATTACACATTTCCATTTATTTATTCTTTGATATATCCCAGAAATAATTTGTATATTTCAGTGTATAATTTGCAGGCTTTTAAATTATGTTTATCCCAAAGTATTTAATAGTTTTGATACTGATGTAAATTTGATTGAATATTAATTTTGATCTCTTAGTGTTCCCTGCTACAAAAACTATTTGAGTATATGAATATTTTATCCCAGAAAACTATTAGTTTGTACTACTGTTAGTACTAAAGTACTTGTTATTTTAACAGTTTTTTGTTGATTTCATAGAATTTCTACATAGATGACTTTCTGAGAATAAAAATGACTTTAACTGCTTTAACCAAACTTCTTTTTTTTTTTTTTTTCACTGCAATGTTGAATAAAAGTTTCAAGAGAAAACCTCAGGCTTTTACTTTTTTCTTTTTAATTTCATTTTTACTGAAGTGTAACTGTCATACAAAATTGTAAGGTATTTAAAGTATCATCATTGATTTGATATGAGTACATTGTGAAATTAGTATTTCTAATTAATTGTTAATTTTTAATAGTTAATTGACATACCCACCAGTTAACATAATCCTTTTTCTTTCTCTTTTTCTATCTTTTATTTTCCTTTTATTTTTGGTGAGAACAGTTGAGTTTTATTCTCTTACCAAACTTCACTTACATGGTACAGTGTTGTCAACTATTGCAATAATGTTTTACATTACATCCTCAGACCTTATTCATATTATGTTTTTATATTAATTTCAAGTGAAAAATTCATTCTTTCACAATTAAATATATTTGCTTGTGTGCTAAGTCACTTCACTTGTGTGATCCTACCACCTTAGAGATTGTAGCCCACCAGGCTCTTCTGTCCATAGAATTATTTCATTTTTACTGAAGTGTAACTGTCATACAAAATTGTAAGGTATTTAAAGTATCATCATTTATTTGATATGAGTACATTGTGAAATTAGTATTTCTAATTAATTGTTAATTTTTAATAGTTAATTGACATACCCACCAGTTAACATAATCCTTTTTCTTTCTCTTTTTCTATCTTTTATTTTCCTTTTATTTTTGGTGAGAACAGTTGAGTTTTATTCTCTTACCAAACTTCACTTACATGGTACAGTGTTGTCAACTATTGCAATAATGTTTTACATTACATCCTCAGACCTTATTCATATTATGTTTTTATATTAATTTCAAGTGAAAAATTCATTCTTTCACAATTAAATATATTTGCTTGTGTGCTAAGTCACTTCACTTGTGTGATCCTACCACCTTAGAGATTGTAGCCCACCAGGCTCTTCTGTCCATAGAATTCTCCAGGCAAGAATACTGGAGGGGGTTGCCATGCCTTCCTCCAGAAATATGATATTAAGTAGATTTACTTTATGAGACAGAATTTTTTCTTTTATTCACAGGTTGCTGAGATTTTTTAATCAACTATTTTTTCTGCCTCTAATGAAATGACCACATGCATTCTTATTTTCATTCTTTGAATGGCAAACTACCTTTGCATTCTTGGAATAGTCCTCACTTACTTGGGATATAGAATTAATTTGGTGTATTGTTGAATTCAATTTGTTAAGGTTTTATTTAAAAATTTTATATCTACTTCTGCTTCATTGACTACACTGAAGCCTTTGACTGTGTGGATCACAACAAATTGTGTAAAATTCTTAATGAGATGGAAACATCAGACTATTAGACCACCTGATCTGCCTCCTGAGAAATCTGTATGCAGGAGAAGAAGCAACAGAATTGGACATGGAACAACAAACTGGTTCAAAATTGGGAAAGGAGTACATCAAAGATGTATATGTCACTGTGCTTACATAATTTATATGCAGTGTACACCATGCAAAGTGCTGGGCTGGATGAATCACAAGCTGGAATCAAGACTTCAGGAGAAATATCAATGACCTCAGATATGCAGATGATAGCACTCTAATGGCAGAAAGTGAATAGGAGCTAACAAACCTCTTGATAAAGGTGAAAGAGGAGAATGAAAAAGCTGGCTCAGCATTCAAATAACTAAGATCATGGCACCTGGTGTCATCATTTTATGGCAAATAGATGGGAAAACAGTGGAAATGGTGACAGAGTTTATTTTGGGGCATTCCAAAATCACTGTGGATGGTGACTGCAACCGTATTAAAAGATGCTTACGCCTGGAAGGAAAGCTGTGAAAAACCTAGATAACATATTAAAAAGTAGAGACATCATTTTGCTGACAAATGTCCATATAGTCAAAGCTATGATTTTTCCAGTAATCAAGTATGAATGTGAGAGTTGGACCATAAGGAAGGCTGAGTGACAAAGAATTGGTGCTTTCGAAATGTGGTTCTGGGGAAGATAGAGATTAAATCTGTAAACCCTAAAGGAAATCCACCGTAAATATTCATTGGAAGGATTGATGCTGAAGCAGAAGCTCCAATACTTAGGCCACCTGATGGGGAGATCTGACTCATTTGAAAAAATCATGATGCTGGGAAAGATTGAAAGCAAGAGGAGATGGGGACAACAGAGGATGAGATGGTTGGATGGCATCATTGACTCAATGGACATGACTTTGAGCAATCTCTGGGAGATTGTGAAGGACAGGGAAGCCCAATGTACTGCAGTCCAAAGGGTTGCAAAGAGTTGGACACAACTTAGTGACTGAAAGACCAAATGTCTGTTTTGATGAGATGTGTTTATTCTCCAGTTTTCTTATAATACCTTTCTCTTGTTTTTGTGTCAGGTTAAATTCTGGCCTCACAGAGTTAAGTTAGGAAGCATTCTATCCTCTGCAATTTTCTACAAGAGTCTGTTTAGAATTGTTTTATTTAATTCTTTCTTAATGTTTATTTCACAGCATTTGACAAAGGTAACCAGTTGGTTTTAATTTACATATTCTAATAGAAATCATGCCTGTTTTTCTTGCCATTATATCCTTAGAGTCTAAAAGAATGCTGACTTCATATACGCAACCCAGAAAATATTTATGGATTGTATAAAAGGTTAAAACAAACAAACAAACATGACTCTCTTACCATGTTCTTTGCTGCTGATTTAGGAAACAGAATTTTCATCTTAATATTAATTCAAAATTCTGTTACCATTAATTAATTTCAAAAAAGTACACCTGAGGTCTTATTTTATACATGTATTTACTTTTTATAGCTGGCATAATTTTAATAATTTAATGGTAAAATTACTTACTGAAAGTAATTAGCAGCTTTAACATGTAGACATTCAAGTAAAATACCTATAATCTTTTCTGCCTTTTTCAAATAACAGCATTAGTCTGATTATTCTATTTATATCTTACTAAAAAGGATATAATATGTTTAAATGCTTCCATATTTTCCACTGCACATGCCAAAGAACAAGTGGTTTAATAGTGTTTTCTCAGCTCCATGTTTGTAGTTCAACAACATCCAATGTTTCTGTTCAATTTCACTACTAAGTATAAATTTGCAACTTCAACCTGGTATTTCCTAATTATCCAGCACCCTGACAGCTAATTTTTTAAAATAATTTGAATTTCTAAATCACTTCAAAACCTAATGTAACTCAAATGCTATTACAGCTGAAACCACTTAATAGAGCCCTGTTAATAAAGACAATCTAGTTAAATTAGGCACTTTCAGTGAATATATTTTATCTTGGCCACTTAATGTAATCCAAAATAATAATAATGGCTAATAAGTACATCTTGATAATAACACATTTTCTCCATTAACCATTTGCCTGGGCTGTTGGGATTTTTCTGCTTCAGAGTTAATAAGAGTCATTGATTTGAGTGATTCCTTTATAAAGTCAAATTTGTAGTTTACAGAAAACAAGTACTCATAATTCAGGGATATCAGTATAATTTAGTATATATACAAAAGCCTGTCCAATAATATATAACTGTCATACCCCTTCCTAGAAAACTAACATAGACTGTTCTTGAAATAAGTCATTGCTATTTTTATTTTAGTTCTATTAAGCATCACAATTGAAATATCACAAACTCTCATTAATATTATTTTACATGGGTGAAACACTTTGCAAACTGTAATATTATAGCTATTAACTTTAAGCTATTTAAGATAAAACACAAGGTTATAGCACAGCTAACAATTCCAAAATTTATCACGAACACTGAAAAACAATGTGCCATAGTAGCAGAGTTTTTCTATCTCTTCAGTGTAATTTAGTCAAAGATTAAGCTGCTTTTGTAAACAGTGTGACACTTCACTAAAGCATATTTTGTATATCCTGTTAACAATAAAGGAGTTATTTCATTCAAACAAAAGTTTTGCTGAATATCATATGGCCTTTTAGTTTTCTTATTCTAAAAGTTCTTGAATCTTTAAACTAATTTGTATAACTATTTCCTTACCAAAACTGATTGTTTTCTTTAATTTCCTCAATATTTATCAAGTAACAACTACATGTTAAATATTATGCTATCTTTAATTAGCATAAATATGAATATTGCAAAATAATGCAAAGGCAGTTCACATTATTCTGCCTATAATTTGTTCTCTCCAACAGAGGAGAAGTTTAGAACTACCTTTATCTGAATTATTTTACACTATTATTCTGGGTTAGATCTACTAATGAGGGGCTTTCTACTGATATCTTTAAGAGAAAACTAAATCATTTTTCTACAGTTGTGCTGTGTTCAGGCAGTTAAGATCTTCTACAATGTCTTCTCCTAGTTTTCAAGGATCCTTCTGGAAATCACTGTTGTGAAAATCTATCTAACATCTCCAGTGTAGACTTCTCTAGGATTCCAAATTGATAAGTGGTTACTCTGGAAAATCACTCACTATGGGGGTTTAGGTGGCTGACACCACTAGAAGAAACACACCAGCAATTTTTGCACTGTAGGATATCTTGGAAAACACTTTCTGATCTTAGGTTCCAAACCTTCCAAAGATTGTATAATTTCTAATTCGTGTTTTAAATTTATTTTTTCTACTTAAACTTTCAGTTAAAATAGAGCAACATGAATTCATCCTCTCATCTGAAATTAAAAAATGAGATAAACTATAAAGTATGTTTTTCAATGATTGTGTACCAGGCAGTCAAAAAACATCTTTGAGAGACAGAACATAAACAGACTCCAATGTTTGGCTCACTGTACTTTCTAGAGAGTATTTTCCAGCCACAGATCAAGGATAAGGAGCACAGATGGACCTGGGTGTATCCCTGAGCTGAGAATATGAAGAAAAGTATTCACAAACTTGATGACTTGAGTTTGCAAAGCACTATACCAAAGGAGAGAGACTGACACAGCCTGGAGACTTCTCCAGAGCTCTACAGAGGATCACTTTTGAGTCTATAGTTTACTACATATGTGAAAAAATTACCCGAGATCTACCCAAAAGGAACACGTAGAGCTATCCCCAGAACTTATGTAGGAGTGCTCTCAGATAACCTAGAATCCTTTTTTGTTTTTTTAAATACAGGAAGTAAATGTATAATTACCAAAGGGTAAAGGTGGGGTGGGGGAAGATAAATTAGTTTGGGATCAACATATATACACTATATATAAAATCATAACCAATAAAAACCTATTGTATAGCACAGAGAACTATACTCAATATTCTATAATAAATAAGTGACAAGAGTCTGAAAAAGTACACGTGTCACACACATACAAACACACACACACACACACACACACACACACACACACACAGCTTTCCAGGTGGCGCAGCTGGTAAAGAATCTGCCTGCCAATGCAGGAGACACAAGAGAAGTGCAATTCCTCTGTTGTGAAGATCCCCTTGGAGTAGGAAATGGCAACCCTCTCCAGTATCTTTGCCTGGAAAATTCCATGGACAGAGCAGCCTGATGTTGCAGAGTTGGATACAACTGAGTAATTGAGCATGCACACACACACACACACACACACATATATGAATAATTTGCTGTATACCTAAAACTAACACATTTTAAGTCAATTATACTTCAATTTAAAAAAAAGAAAAAAAAACTAAGGAAAACAATTTTTATTGAATCGAGAGAGATGTACAGGCTCAATAGTAGAAGTAAGAAATGTAACAAGCTATAAATACAAATGTGTACAACACATTAAGTTACAACAGTAGTCTGAAGAATATGAGCATATGCAACTAAGTTCTAAAAATAGATAGTCAATGGGGAGAAGGTAAATAGCTCAGCATAGCGAACATAGAGGAGAGTATAGAAAAATAAAAAGCTCAGTAGAAAAATATGAAACCAATCATGAGCAGCATTTTTGTACAAAGAATGCTTATAGGTATTAAGAAGTCATACAGCAACCTAGATGTACATCAGCAGATGAATGGATAAGAAAGCTGTGGTACATATACCCAATGGAATATTACTCAGCCATTAAAAAAATACATTTGAATCAGTTCTAATGAGGTGGGTGAAACTGGAGCCGATTATACAGAGTGAAGTATAATATATAGAAAGAAAAACACCAATACAGTACACTAATGCATATATATGGAATATAGAAAGACGGTAATGATAATCCTGTATGTGAGACAGCAAAAGAGACTCAGATGTATAGAACAGACTTTTGGACTCTGTGGGAGAGGGAGAGGTGGGATGATTTGGGAGAATGGCATTGAAACATGTATAATATCATATAAGAAACGAATCAGGAGAAAGCCCCTTCGGGGCTACGGAAACCAATGGCGCTTCTGGCGCCGGAATTTGAACGGCCGTGAGCTCTGAGGTTGGAAGCCGGCCTGCCCTATGGATCCGATCCGAGGCTTTTGCGGGAAGCTGCGGTCTCTGGCCGTTACCTTGGACAGCGAGACGGCCCGGCTGCAGCGAGCGCTGGACGGAGAGGACAGCGACTTTGAAGACTGTCCAATGAGAGTTCTACATGACCTTAACTCAGAAGTACGAATTCTAAAGGATGATGTCAATATTCTTCTTGATAAAGCAAACTTGGAAAGTCAAGAAAACATTGGTTTCATAAAAGCAACAAAAATATTGATGAAAAAGAATTCAGTGGATATCATGAAAATAAAAGTTTTTCCAGAAGTATGGATATATTCCACGTGCCAAGAAAAATTCAGTGGATGAGCAAGAAATCACTGACTCTAAACCAGAGTCCAGTGAGTGTGAACGTCCTGAGAAGCCTGACGCGAAAGACAGTTTGTTGGATTCTGCTGCTGCAAGCACTTCTGTTTCTGAGAAGTCACCGTGTAGTCCACAACTTTCTGATTTTGGACTTGAGCGGTACATCGTATCCCAAGTTATACCAAACCCTCCCCAAGCAGTAAACAACCAGAAGGAAGAGCCAAAAATTTTAACTCCATTTTCCAAACACTCGCTAGTAAAAACTCCAAAATGCGCACTAAAGATGGATGATTTTGAGTGTGTAACTCCTAAATTAGAACACTTTGGTATCTCTGAATATACTATGTGTTTAAATGACGATTACACAATTGGACTTAAAAATGTGAAAACTAACAGTGAGACCATAGAAACAGAACAAGTGCCCAATGATAATGTCTTTGCCACTCCTGGCCTCATAACCCAGCCGTTGGAAAAAAATAATGCTGAGCACACACATTCTCCTTTGGCACCTACATTCTGCACTCCTGGCTTGAAAGTCCCTTCTACAAAGAGCAGCACAGCTGTGGTATCCACAAACAGTTCATCGAATGACTTAGAAACGAAAGAAAGTACATCATTAGTTTCAAATTCAGACAAGTGCTTTGAGAATTTTGCAGATCCCTCTTCTCCTACAATTTCTTCTTATGAGAATCTGCTCAAAACACCTACACCTCCAGAAGTTACTACTATTCCAGAAGATATTCGCCAGATTTTATCAAAATACAACTCAAACCTAGCATCTCCAGGAGCAGTTAGAGCAGTGTCACCCATCAACATGTTCCTTCCTCGGCATGGAGGACAGAATATGCGAGATGCCAGCAACAAAGAAAACTGGTGAAGAAATGATAGTGGATCCCTCCTTCCATTATGGAAACTAAACAGAATGAGATGAACGCAAATCTGGTCTCAACTTTGTTTTCAACATCCCTACATCGTCCCCCTTTTGAAAAACCAATTCATGTTAAAGATAAGTATGGACACTAATAGCATAAAGTGTTTTTTATTAAGTTTGATTTAATCTAACCTGTCTTGTGTAGTTCAGCTGCTCAGTTTTGAAAGATGATTACTATTTCACTGATTTCAAGTTTACCCTGCCTCATGGAACTGTGTGGTTTAAGTAATATTAGGAAGCAGGACAAATAATTTTTGAAATTTAAACATTACTGTTTGCCACTCAAATGAGGGCACCTTCAGTCTTCTCGGGGCTGGACAGTTGTTGGTAGAGCTGGGCTTCTTCCTTAGGGCTAGGTCTGCCTGCTGTCTCCTCATGACTGTCCCAAGTCTTCTACACCTTTTATTTTAACAATGTTCTTTCAGACACTGCTGTTTACAAAAGATAGCCTAAACTGATGTAGGAAAAGAGGAATATATAGGCCTAGGTAGCTGTACTGAAGTGAGTGTCTCAAACATTTTGACTTAAGACACTTGCCTGCTGTCATGTCAGGATGGGTGTTTTCCTCTAACTTGTCAGTTTCATACTCTCAAATCAGCTCTTCCCAGCACATGACTGCAACCTCCCCAGACACCCATCTAGCTCAGCACCCAGCAGAGCCCAAGCCTCACCCTCTGGAAGATCCTAGGCATCCTCCTGAGTGGGTGCTCCTCTCTGGACTATCAGCTGTGCCTGTGGACCAGTCTCTGAGAGCGCTAGGCTGCCCTGTCCATGGAGCCCAAGAGCATTATGATCTAAGTCAAGCTGATTCAGCAAAGATTATCCTCTTTTATGGTTGTGCCTTGAAAGTCAAATGAGAAGACGCGTCACATGTCTCTTCGTTTCGTCAGAAGATTGTCACTGAAGAACAACTTATTCTTTGTTCTAGTAACTACTGAATAGTTATAATTTAAATTCTGCTAAATAAAATGTTAAATTCAAGACACTTAAAAAAAAAAAAAAGAAACGAATCACCAGTCTAGGTTCGATACAGGATACAGGATGTTTGGGGCTGGTGCACTGGGATGACCCAGAGGGATGGTACAGGGAGGAGGTGGGAGAGGGGTTCAAGATGAGGAACAGGTGTACACCCGTGATGGATTCATGTTGATGTATGGCAAAACCAATACCATATTGTAAAGTAATTAGCCTATAATTAAAATAAATAAATTTAAATTAAAAAAAAGTCATACAGGATGTTTGTAGGAAAGCAACATGGAGGTGTATATTAAGACAAACATAGGAAGATTAACTGTAATTTAGAAACTTTCTGCTGAAAATAACAGAAAATTGAACTCAAATTGTCTTAGACAAATAAATTTTGAAATGCTGTTGGCTCATATATTGTTTAAATTTACTTTTTACTTGAAGATAACTGCTTTACAATGTTACGTTGGTTTCTGCCATACAACCAACATGAATTAGCCAATAAGCACACACATATACCCTCCCTCTTGACACTCCCTCCCATCACATTCTCCATCCCGGTCCTCTAGGTCATCAAGAGCATCAGGTGGAGTTCCCTGTGTTATACAGCAACTTCCCACTGCCTATCTATTTTACACATAGTAATATATATTTCAGTGCTACTGCCTCAATTTGTCCCATTCTCTCTTTCTCCCGCTGTGTTCACAAGTCTAATTTCTACATCTGTCTCTATTCCTGCCTTGCAAATAGGTTCATCAGCATTGTTTCTTCTAGATTCTATATATATTCATTAATATATGATATCATGTACTTTAAAATGAACTATTTGGCTAAGTGACTTCTTGATTCAGAGACTAAACTGATGTCTCTGGATAGGGTTTCTCTCCATTATTTTTCTGTTCAATCTCCAAGCTGACGTCTTTCTCAATCTCCATTTAGTATGAAGATGATCTAACAGCAGTTCTCATTCTACAAATTCCAAGTTGTAAAACCAGTAGGAAAATGTTCAGATTTCCTTTCCAGTAGTCCTAAAAAAAATTTATTTGACTCTCAATAGCTTTGACCAAATCAAAGATCGAGGTGATGGAATTCCAGTTGAGCTGTTTCAAATCCTGAAAGATGATGCTGTGAAAGTGCTGCACTCAATATGCCAGCAAATCTGGAAAACTCAGCCGTGGTCACAGGACTGGAAAAGGTCAGTTTTCATTCCAATTCCGAAGAAAGGCAATGCCAAAGAATGCTCAAACTACCACACAATTGCACTCATCTCACATGCTAGTAATGTTCAAAATTCTCCAAGCCAGACTTCAGCAATACTTGAACCGTGAACTCCCTGATGTTCCAGCTGGTTTTAGAAAAGGCAGAGGAACCAGAGATCAAATTGCCAACATCTGCTGGGTCATGGAAAAAGCAAGAGAGTTCAAGAAAAACATCTATTTCTGCTTTATTGACTATGCCAAAGCCTTTGACTGTGTGGGTCACAGTAAACTGAGGAAAATTCTGAGAGATGGGAATACCAGACCACCTGNTGCTGGGAGGGATTGGGGGCAGGAGGAAAAGGGAATGACCGAGGATGAGATGGCTGGATGGCATCACGGACTCAATGGACGTGAGTCTGAGTGAACTCCGGGAGTTGGTGATGGACAGGGAGGCCTGGCGTGCTAAGATTCATGGGGTCGCAAAGAGTCAGACACGACTGAGCGACTGAACTGAACTGAACTGATGGATCAATTACAGACTTCTATGTCAAGATAATGACATAAATAAAGTAAGCAAAGTAATGTTCAAAATTCTCCAAGCCAGGTTTCAGTAGTAAGTGAACCATGAACTTCCAGGTGTTCAAGCTAGATTTAGAAAAAGCAGAGGAACCAGAGATCAGATTGCCAACATCCATTGGATCATTGAAAAGCAAGAGAGTTCCAGAAGAACATCTATTTCTGCTTTATTGACTAAACTAACATCTTTGACTGTGTGGATCACAATAAACTGTGAAAAATTCTGAAAGAGATGAGAATACCAGACCTACTGACCACCTCCTGAGAAATCCGTATGCAGGTCAAGAAGACACAGTTAGAACTGAGCATGGAACAACAGACTGGTTCAAAATAGGAAAAGGAGTACATCAAGGCTGTATATTGTCACCCTGCTTATTTAACTTACATGCAGTGTACATCATGAGAAACGCTGGACTGGAAGAAACACAAGTTGGAATCAAGATTGCCAGGAGAAATACCAATAATCTCAGATATGCAGATGACACCACCCTTATGGCAGAAACTGAAGAGGAACTAAAAAGCCTCTTGATAAAGTGAAAGAGGAGATGGAAAATGTTGGCTTAAAGCTCAACATTCAGAAAATGAAGATCATGGCATCCAATCCCACCACTTCATGGCAAATACATGGGGAAAAAATGAAAACAGTGACCAATTTTATTTTCTTGGACTCCAAAATCACTGCAGATGATGACTGCAGCCATGAAAGTAAAAGATACTTGCTCCTTGGAAGAAAAGTTATGACTGAGAGTTGGACAATAAAGAAAACTGAGAGCCAAAGAATGGATGATTCTGAACTGTGATATTTGAGAAGACTCTTGAGAGTCCCTTGGACAGCAAGGAGATCCAACCAGTCAATCCTGAAGGAAATCAATCTTGAATATTCATTGGAAGGACTCATGCTGAAGTTGAAATTCCAGTATTTTGGCCACCTGATGCAAAGAACTGACTCATTGGAAAAAACTCTGATGTTGGGCAAAATTGAAGGCAGGACGAGAAGAGGATGACAGAGGCTGAGATGGTTGAATGGCATCACCGAATCGATGGACATGAGTTTGAGTGATCTCTGGGAGTTGGTGATGGACAGGGAGGCCTGGAGTGCTGCAGTCTATGAAGTTACAAAGATTCAGACACAACTGAGTGACTGAACTGAATGCAAGGCTCTAATTGTCTAATTTGCAAACAAATCATATACCTACACCTGTTAGGTTAGGGGATGTAGTGGTTGCACAGAGGGAAACTTGGATAATATCAGCAGACAAATGCAAATGAGATATAAATGGGGAAAAAATAGGGATAAATAAAAGCTTATTATGGGGAAAAATGTGTAATGAGTGCATGTATAAAGGCATCCCTAGCTCCAGGGGCTGTTAACTTCCTTTTCTTGGTGCTCTCTGGGAAGATGACAAATATTATTTCAAAAAATATTTATTGAGTGCCTATTGAAAGCTAGTAATTTTGCTATGTACTAAAGACACTAAATCAAACAAGGTGTGGTTTCCATACTCAATAAATTTATAGCTTAGTATAGGATATAAGCAAGTTTGTTAAATGCACAGAAAAAGTGTGTAAGGAGTCACAGGAGCTCAAGAACTTCAAAATCATATTGGGAGTTTGCATGGTTGATACTTAAGCCAAATTTGGAAGGGCAGGAGTTAATTAAATGAAACAATGTCACAGAATAGAAATAATAAGAATATTACAGCAGAGGGATCAATGAGAAGAGAGACATGAAAATAATTAAAGGCTTGGTATATTAAGGACACTGATGTAGTAGTGGAGTGACTTAGCACTGATGTAGGGAATATGAGAGTAAATGAAGTTAGACACATAAGGAGCATATCAACGAGTGTATACTAAGCTAAGAAATTTGAATATTTTATGAAAAATATTGTGAACCTACCAAATTACTGCAGTGAGGAAAGATATAATCAGAATAACATTATAGAAAGGCTCTTCTGACAACTGATAGGAAAATATACTGAAGAAGATCCAGAGTGTCAACTGGGAGATTCTCTAGAAGGTTTTGGCAATAATTAAGATGAGTGACAGAGACAGTTGAGCAGGTATTAAAGTAAAAGACACTCTGCTGTATGGGAGAATGGAGGTTTTGGTGATTTCCTTTTTATATCAGTCTAATACAATGCCTTGTAGAAGGAAATGGAAACCCACTCCAGTATTCTTACTTGGAGAATTCCATGGACAGAGGAGCCTGATGGGCTATAGTTTTGGGGGTCACAAAAAGTTGGACACAACTGAGTGACTAACACACACAACATAATGCTCTTCAATTTTATTGGTCTTTCAAAGAAACATTTCAGTGATTTCTATTTTATATCTGTATTATATTTAATTCATTTCTTCTCTAATGATTATTTTCTTCTATTTACTTTTTATTTATTCCATTGTTCTTTTTGTATTTTGGGGAGGATGGAAGTTTATTAATTTTCCACCCCCATATATGTAAATTTCTGACTTGCTAAAGTTTATTTGTAATAGATTACAGGCTGAATGTTTGTGTTACTCCAAAATCTGTACATTGAAACCTAATCCTCAGTGAAATGGCATTTCAAATTGGGTCTTTGAGAAATGATTAGGTCATGAGGGGAAAACATTCATGAAGAGAATTAGTGCTCTTATAAAAGACACTCCAGAGAGTTTTCTCAGCTATTCTACCGCAGGAGGAGGATGCAACAAAAAGACATCAATCTGTGAACTAGAAGTAACTCTCACCAGATATTGAATCTGCCAACACATTGATCTTGAACTTCCTAGCCTCTAGAATTGTCAAAAATAAATTTCTGTTGTTGATAAGTCACCCAGTCTATGATAGTCTGTTATAAGAACTAGAGGAGACTAAGACATAACTCTCAAATAAATACTTATAGTGTTTTCGTCATCACTGTGGAAATGTACAAAAATGTGAAATATTTGAATCTCTTGTGTACATGTCCATTCTGAAGGAGATCAACCTTGGGATTTCTTTGGAAGGAATGATGCTAAAACTGAAGCTCCAGTACTTTGGCCACCTCATGTGAAGAGTTGACTCATTGGAAAAGACCCTGATGCTGGGAGGGATTGGGGGCAGGAGGAGAAGGGGACGACCGAGGATGAGATGGCTGGATGGCATCATGGACTCAATGGACGTGAGTCTGAGTGAACTCCGGGAGTTGGTGATGGACAGGGAGGCCTGGCGTACAGTGATTCATGGGGTCGCAAAGAGTCGGACACGACTGCGCGACTGAACTGAACTGAACTGTGTACATGTTTCCAGTTGAGTGAAGTGAAATGACATTCTTCCCCCTTGTTTCAGTTCTCATGCTTATATAAATGCCCTTTTCGAGGTCTACTTAAATGTCTCATCTTGGTGTCATATTTTACCTGTTTTTGCTTTTTGTAGGCGACTTTGCTATTTAAATTACCCACAAGTAGATGGAAAATGATACTTCATGCAAGCAGCAATGACAGGAAAGTGTGAGTCGTGATACATTTATCAGACAAAATAGACTTTAAAGCAAAATTTATATATGACCCAGAGGGATGGTATGGGGAAGGAGGTGAGGGGGGGGGTTCAGGATTAGGAACATGTGTACACCTGTGCAGATACATGTTGATGTATGGCAAAACCAATACAATATTGTAAAGTATTTAGCCTCCAATTAAAATAAATAAATTTAAATTAAATTTTTTAATTAAAAAAAGAAAGATAAAGACACTATAAAAGAGAAAGACAAATACTGTATGATATCATTTATATGTGGAATCTAAACTATGGCACAAGTAAATCTATGTATAAAACAGAAACAGACTCACAGACATAGAGAACAGAATTGTGGTTCCCAAGGTAGCTGAGTGAGGAAGTGGGGAGAGGGATGGATTGGGAGTTTGAGGGTTAGTGCAGCCATGAAATTAAAAGACGCTTACTCCTTGGAAGAAAAGTTATGACCAACCTAGATAGCATATTCAAAAGCAGAGACATTACTTTGCCAACAAAGGTCCGTCTAGTCAAGGCTATGGTTTTTCCTGTGGTCATGTATGGATGTGAGAGTTGGACTGTGAAGAAGGCTGAGCGCCGAAGAATTGATGCTGTTGAACTGTGGTGTTAGAGCATACTCTTGAGAGTCCCTTGGACTGCAAGGAGATCCAACCAGTCCATTCTAAAGAAGATCAACCCTGAGTGACTGAACTGAACTGATATGGAAACTCTTACATTTAGAATGGACAAACAATAAGGTCCTACTGGATAACATGGGGAACCATACACAATATCCTGTGATAAACCATAATGGAAAAGAATATTTAAAAAGAATGTATATGTGTGTGTGTGTATATATATATATATTTTTTTTAATTTTTTTAATAAGTATATATTTAAATTTTTTTCTTTAATTAATTTTTATTTTTTAATTTGTTTTGCTTTACAATATTGTATTCGTTTTGCTACACATCGACATGAATCAGCCACGAGTGTACATGAACTCCCAATCCCGACCCCCACCTCCCCTCTCACGCCCCACACCCTCTCTCTGGATTATCCCCGTGCATCAGTCCCAAGCATCCTGCATCATATATATATATAACTGACACTTTGCTGTACAACAGAGATTCGCAGAGCATTTTAAATTGATAATACTTTAATTTAAAAAAAAACAGAAATTAGAAGAGAAAGGCATTATATGATGATAAAAGAATCAATACAAAAAGAGGATATTACATTCATCAATATATATGCACCCAATCCAGTTCAGTTCAGTTCAGTTGCTCAGTCGTGTCCGACTCTTTGTGATCCCATGAATTGCAGCACGCCAGGCCTCCCTGTCCAACACCAACTCCCGGAGTTCACTCAGACTCACGTCCATTGAGTCCATTAGTCGGCAAAGTAATGTCTCTGCTTTTGAATATGCTATCTAGGTTGTCATAACTTTTCTTCCAAGGAGTAAGCATCTTTTAATTTCATGGCTGCAGTCTCCATCTGCAGTGATTTTGGAACCCAAAATAATAAAGTCTGACACTGTTTCCACTGTTTCCCCATCTCTTTCCCATGAAGTGACGGGACCGATGCCATAGGAGCAGCCAAACATATTAAACAAATACTAACAGACATAAGGGGAGAAATTGAAAGGAATACAATAATAGTAGGAGATTTTAACATCACACACATATTAATGGACCGATTTTCTAGATGAAAAATCAGTAAGGCAAGAGAGATCCTATGTGATACAACAGAACAGAGACTTAACTGATATTTTTAGCACATTACATCAAAAAGTACCCAGAATGCACATTCTTTTTCAAGTGTATATGAAACATTCTCTAGGACTGACCACATTTGTTGTTGTTTAAACACTAAGTAATATCTGACTGTTTTGTGACCCCATGAACTGAAGCCTACCAGGCTTCTCTGTTCATGAGAATTTTGCCAGCAAGAATACTGGAGTGTGTTGACATTTCCTTCTTCAGGGGTTCTTCCCAACAGGGATTGAACTGGAGTCTCCTACATCATAAGATTACCACTGAGCCACCAGGGAAGCCAATATTGGCCACATACAAGGGCATAAAACAAGTATCAACAAATGTAAGAATATAGAAATTACTTCAGTTCTGGTTTCCTTGGTGTGTATGCCCAGCAGTGGGATCGCTGGATCATAAGGCAGTTCTATTTGCAATTTTTTAAGGAATCTCCACACTGTTCTCCATAGTGGCTGTACTAATTTGCATTCCCACCAACAGTGTAAGAGGGTTCCCTTTTCTCCACACCCTCTCCAGCATTTATTGCTTGTTGACTTTTGGATCGCAGCCATTCTGACTGGTGTGAAATGGTACCTCATTGTGGTTTTGATTTGCATTTCTCTGATAATGAGTGATGTTGAGCATCTTTTCATGTGTTTGTTAGCCATTCGTATGTCTTCTTTGGAGAAATGTCTATTTAGTTCTTTGCCCATTTTTTGATTGGGTCATTTATTTTTCTGGAGTTGAGCTGCATGAGCTGCTTGTATATTTTTGAGATTAGTTGTTTGTCAGTGTATAGCAAAATGAATACAGTATTGTAAAGCAAAACAAACTAAAAAAATAAAAATTAATTAAAAAAAAAAAGAAAGAAATTACTTCAGATATCTTTTCTGACCAAAATGGTATGAAACTATGGTTTCATAATGGTGAACCACAAAAAAAAAAAAAAGAAGAAGAAAAGAAAAAGATTAAGTGGAGACTAAACAGCATGCTACTAAAAAAAACAATAGGTCACTGATGGAATCACAGAAGAAATTAAAATGCCCCCCAAGTGTAGTGCTGAAATACTACTTAGTATTCCTAAGCATAAGAAGGCTTTCATGTGCCTTACAGAGAAAATACATGTGTTAGATAAAATTTATTCAAGCATGAGCTATGAATAAAGTGCTAAGTTGCTTCAGTCATGTCCAACTCTGTGCAACCCTATGGACTGTAGCCTGCCAGGCTCCTCATGTCCATGGGTTTCTCCAGGAAAGAATACTGGAGTGGGTTTCCATGCTCTCCTCCAGGAGATCTTCCCCACCCAAGGACTGAAGGATTGAACCTGTGTCTCTTATGTCTCCTGCACTGAAAGGTGTGTTCTTTACCACTAGTTCCACCTGGAAATCATGAGCTGTGGAGCTTTGGATTACAAATTTAATGCTAATATGTATTAAAATGTTGTTAGAGAGAACCAGGACTGTATATAGAAGATGGTGGAGTAGAAGAGTGTGTGCTTATCTTCTCCTGTGAGAGCTCCAAAATCACAGCTCATTGCTGAACAACCCAAATAGGAGGTTGTTGGATCCCACCAAAAAAGATACCCCATGTGCAGGGGCAAAGGAGAAGCCCCAAAAAGATGGTAGGAGGGGCAAAGTCATATTTATAATCAAATCCCATTACTGCCAGAGATGCTCAGAGGGCTCCAACAAGATCCTGTGCTCAACATCACCCAGAGACCGCACAGAGATGAGCAAGATCTGCCTTTGAGTGTTTGAGTATCTCTGAGGAGGAACAGGCCAGTAGTGGCCTGCTGTGGGGAAAGGGGCTCTGGCTGTGGTAGACCTGGAAGATACGGTGTGTGGCATAAGTCCTTTTGGAGGAGGTCGTCATTAGCCCAGCCATAGAGGTACCAAGCAGAGGACCCACAAAGCGGAGAACAACTATACCAAAGAAGTTCTTGTACTGCTGCAAAAGCTCTAGGGCCCACAACAGATTTTCCGACCTGGGAGATATGGCAAAAGGAATGAGAAACTCCAGGGAATTTGACTTTGAAAGCCAGTGGGATTTGATTGGGGACTTCCATGGTGGCTCAGACAGTTAAGCGTCTGCCTACAATGTGGGAGACACGGGTTCGATCCCTGGGGCAGGAAGATCCCCTGGAGAAGGAAATGGCAATCCACTCCATTACTATTGCCTGGAAAATCCCATGAACAGAGAAGCCTGGTAGGCTACAGTCTGAAGGTCGCAAAGAGTCGGACATAACTGCCACAGAACTGGGGAAACAGTCTCTTGGAGGCCACAGGCAAAAGCTTGTGCACAGCAAGATCCAGGAGAAAGGAGCACTGACCTCACAAGATGTTGAGCCAGACTTGCCTATGAGTGTCCAGGAGTCTTTGGCGGAAGTCTGGGTCTAAAGTGGCCTGCCATGGGGTCAGGGGTATGGAATACAACAGTTCTAGGAGCCTAAATCATCTATTGACTACGTTACACCTTTGACTGTGTGGATCAGAACAAACTGTGGAAAATCCTTAAAGAGGATCCTTACATGCCTCCTGAATAATCTGTATGCAGGTCAAGAAGAAAGTTACAACTGGACATGGAACAACAGACTGGTTCCAAATTAGGGAAGAAGTATGTCAAGGCTGTATATTGTCACCCTCCTTAATTAACTTATATGCAAAGTACATCATGTGAAATGCTTGGCTAGATGAAGCATAAGCTGGAACCAAGATTGCCGGGAGAAATATCAATAATCTCAGATATTCAGATATACCACCCTTATGACAGAAAGCAAAGAGGAACTAAAGAACCTCTTGATGAAAGTGAAAGAGGAGAGTGAAAAGGCTGATTTAAAACTCAACATTCAGAAAACTAAGGTCATGGCATCTGATCCCATCACTTCATGGAAAATAGATAGGGAAACAATGGAAACAGTGAGAGACATTCTTTGGGGGGAGGGAGGCTTAAAAATCACTGCAGATGGTTACTGCAGCCATGAAATTAAAAGATGCTTGCTCCTTGGAAGAAAAGCTATGACCAACCTAGAAAGCATATTAAAAGGCAGAGACATTACTTTACCAACAAAATTTCATCTAGTCAAAGCTATGGTTTTTCCAGTAGTCATGTATGGATGTGAGAGTTGGACAATAAAGAAAGCTGAGCACCGAAGAATTGATGCTTTTGAACTGCCGTCTTGGAGAAAACTCTTGAAAGTCTCTTGGACAGCAAAGAAATCCAACCAGTCAATCCTAAAGGAAATCAATCATGAATATTCATTGGCAGAACTGATGCTGAAGCTGAAACTCCAGTACTTTGGCCACCTGATGTGAAGAACTGACTCATTGGAAAAAAACTCTGATGCTGGGAAAAACTGAAGGCAGGAGGAAAAGGGGACATCAGAGGCTGAGATGGTTGGATGGCATCACCAACTTGATGGACATGAGTTTGAGCAAGCTTCAGGAGTTGGTGATGGACAGGGAAGCCTGGCCTACTGCAGTCCTGAGGTCACCAAGGGTCAGACCCAACTGAGCAACTGAATTGAACTAAGAAAGAAATAGAAAGGGCTTCCCAGGAGACACTAGTGGTAAAGAATTACTGGCCAATGCAGGAGACATAAGAAACAAGAGTTTGATCCTTGGTTCAGAAAGAAGATCTCCTGGAGAAGGAACTGGTAACCCACTCCAGTATTCTTGCCTATAAAACTCCATGAAAAGAGGAGCCTAGTGGGTTACAATCTATGGGGTCGCAAAGAGTCATACACGGCTGAGCATGCACACTTACCTACAATGAGAACACACAAAACAAGGTTATATATTGATAATCTGATGAAAATATGGCCAAAGGCTCAGGAGAACCTAATTCTGTATTTCCCTTTGGAAAAGTGGTTTGCTGCTGCTGCTGCTAAGTCGCTTCAGTCGTGTCCGACTCTGTGTGACCCCATAGACGGCAGCCCACCAGGCTCCCCCGTCCCTGGGATTCTCCAGGCAAGAACACTGGAGTGGGTTGCCATTTCCTTCTCCAATGCATGAAAGTGAGAAGTAAAAGTGAAGTCGCTCAGCCGTGTCCGACTCTTAGCGACCCCATGGACTGCAGCCTAGCAGGCCCCTCCGCCCATGGGATTTTCCAGGCAAGAGTACTGGAGTGGGGTGCCATTGCCTTCTCCGGGAAAAGTGGTTTAGTATTCACTAATTCAGTGATTAAGAATATTTTTAGAAAATAACTACTATGATAAATAAAAATCAACTGTTGAAACTTAAATAGTACTTTCAAGAAAGTCTTCTATGTCACTGTATTTTTCTTTCTTTTATCTCTGTTTCATTCTAGAGATTTTCTTCTGATTTATCAGTTCAGTTCAGTCGCACAGTCATGTCTGACTCTTTGCAACCCCATGGACTGCAGCAAGCAAGGCTTCCCTGTCCATCAGCAACTCCCAGAACTTGTTCAAATTCATGTCCATCAAGTCGGTGATGCCATCCAACCACCTCATCCTCTGATGTCCCCTTCTCCTCCTGCCTGCAATCTTTCCCAGCATCAGGGTCTTTTCCAATGAGTCAGTTCCTCACATCAGGTGGCCAAAGAACTGGAGTTTCAGCTTCAGCATCAGTCCTTCCAATTAATATTCAGGATTGATTTCCTTTAGGATTGACTGGTTGGATTTCCTTGCTGTCCAAAGGACTCTCAAGAGTCTTCTCCAAGACCACAGTTCAAAGGCATCAATTCTTTGGTGCTCAGCTTTCTTTATTGTCCAACTCTCACATCCATACCTGACTACTGGAAAAACAAGAGCTTTGACTAGACAGACCTTTGCTGTCAAGTAATGTCTCTGTTTTTTAGTATACTGTCTAGGTTGGTCATAGCTTTTCTTCCAAGGAGCAAGCATCTTTTAATTTCATGACTGCAGTCACCATCTGCAGTGACTTTGGAACACAAAAAATAAAGTTTCTCCTTATTTCCATTATTTCCCCATATTTTCCATGAAGGGATGGGACTGGATGCCATCATTTTTGTTTTCTGAATGTTGAGTTTTAAGCCAGCTTTTTCACTCTCTTCTTTCACTTTCATCTAGGAGCTCTTCAGTACTTCTTCACTTTCTGCCATAAGGGTGTTATCATCTGCATATCTGATGTTATTGATAGTTCTCCTGGCAATCTGGATTACAGCTTGTGCTTCATCAGCCCAGTATTTTGCATAATGTACCCTGCATATAAGTTAAATAAGTATAGTGACAATATACAGTCTTGATGTACTCCTTTCTTGATTTGGAACTGGTCTATTGTTCCATGTCCAGTTCTAACTGTTGCTTCTTGACTTGCATACAGATTTCTCAGGAGACACATCAGGTCATCTGGTATTCCTATCTCTTAGGAATTTTCCAGGGTTTTTTTGTGATCCACACAGTCAAAGGCTTTAGTGTAATCAATCATCTCTTGAACTTATAATTCATTTATCTTACTTTCTGATCATGGAATATCTAAACTTTTTGCATTTCCTTTTGTATAATGCAATTTATCTGGAAATTTCTCAATGTTGAATTTTGCTTTAGTGAATATATTAATTTTTTAAAAATCTATATCTGATAATTCCAAATAACAACTGTCATGTGTCTGTGTTTCCTGGCTCTTGTTTCACCTGTCTCTCACTCGTTGTATTATCTCATTGGATTTTTTTTTTTCTTTATTGCTATTGTTTGCAGGCCATTGAATTTGAAAAATTACAGAAATGATATTAAGACCCAGGATAATGTTATTTCAAAGAGTTCTTTGTGTTTTTTGTTTTCTTTTCTTTTCCCTCTCAAAAGTTTCTGGTGATATGTTGTTGTTGCTGTTGTTCATTTGCAAGTCATGTCCGACTCTTTGTGACCCAAAGGGATGTAGCCTGCCAGGCTCCTCTGTCTGTGGTACTTCCCAGGCAAAAATACTGGAATACATTGCCATTTCCTTATCCAGGGGATCTTCTTTACCCAGGGATTAAATCTGTGTCTCCTGCATTTAGGGGAATTTTTACTGCTGAGCCACCAAGGAAGCTCCCTCCTGGGCAAATAAGAATGTCCTATGACCTCAATCCAGTCTCAAAGATTGAAGTGATTCAGATTTGGGCTGTAGTCCCTGTGGAGACTGAACTACTTGAGATTCACAATTATTTCTGTTGTATACGTCTTTGGAGTCCTTGTCAAGCACCAGTATTCAGCTTGTATCCTGTTACAGCAGAAGGTTGACAAAAAACTCTGCAGCTTCTTAGTGTCTCAACCACCAATTGTGACATCAGCAGTCATCCCTAGATGAAAAGTGGCTCCGAACATCAGACTTATCTCTCTAAATTTCCATCTTATTTCAAATATTGGCTTTCAAAAGGCTGTTTTAAAATATGCATTTTGCACATGGCAAGCCTGAAAATTATTGTGGCAGGGGCAAGCAATAACAGATTCCAAGTTCTTAAGATGATCACACTAACAGATACTCATTCCCACTTGCTTTTCTCATAATATAACAGATGCCTTTCCGAGAAAGCAATGGCACCCCACTCCAGTACTCTTTCCTGGAAAATCCCATGGATGGAGGAGCCTGGTGGGCTGCAGTCCATGAGATCTCTAAGGGTCAGACATGACTGAGCGACTTCACTTTCACTTTTCACTTTCATGCACTGGAGAAGGAAATGGCAACCCACTCCAGTTCTTGCCTGGAGAATCCCAGGGACGAGGGAGCCTGGTGGGCTGCTGTCTCTGGGGTCGCACAGAGTCAGACATGACTGAAGCGACTTAGCAGCAGCAGCAACAGATACCTTTTTTCTTTTTCCTTTTTTTTTTTTTTTTTTAGCTTTTTATTTTGTATTGGAGTATAGATGATTAATATCGGCTTCCCGGTGGCTCAGAGGTTAAAGCATCTGCCTCCAATGCGGGAGACCCGGGTTCAGTCCCTGGGTTGGGAAGATCCCCTGGAGAAGGAAATGGCAATCCACTCCAGTATTCTTGCCTGGAGAATCCCATGGACAGAGAAGCCTAGTACATTACAGTCCACGGGGTCGCAAAGAGTTGGACATGACTGAGTGACTTCACCTTCACCTTCATGCTACTGCTAAGTCACTTCAGTCGTGTCCGACTCTGTGTGACCCCATAGACGGCAGCCCACCAGGCTCCCCCGTCCCTGGGATTCTCCAGGCAAGAACATAATGCTGTAACAGTTTCAAGCGAACAGTGAAGGGACATAAGTCATACATATACATAAATATATTTTGATCAGAGTGATAAAATTGGCAGAAAAATACCTAGTCAATCATTACTGGAATTTTCTTTTTTAATATTCAACTATTACTTCCAGATTCTCTGGTATTTATTAAACTCATTAGTTAAGTTTAATAATTTTATTATCTTTTACTTTCACTCACTTATATTTTTATAAGTGAATGAAATATTAAAATATTCCGATTAAAATATTTATTTTATGTTCTGTGATTTTATGATTTCTTAATTTTGTTACTTCTGATGACTCCTGATCAAGTTGGCTTATTACTTTTGGGTTTAGCAACTTTTAACTATAAACATGTATTTCTTTGAAAACTATTCAGGGGAATCTTATTATATTTGTGTTTAAACTATATTACTAAACAGACATTTTGATTTGATCCAGTACTTTTCTTTTTTTAAATAGCAATATAATGAAAAATGCCTATATTTAAACATTTGTCTACAAGTTTAATTATTTTCTTAGGACAAAATACATTTGGGATTACTGGGTCAAACTAGTGTATATTACATTTTAATATGTATTGCCAAATTTATGTTCTAAAGGTCACTGTAATTTATATTCCAGCAATATGTGGACTCTGTATTTTAAGGTGAATATTGGCAAAATTAGTTATCCTGAAAAGGGTAACTAGGGTGATGTAAAACTGAAGCTCAAGCTCTATATAAAAAGATAAAAATGAATATCAGTGAATATACTATTATATATTTTTTACCTGCTAACTTTTCAAATAATAAGTGTAGGCAAATAGTATGACAAGTTTAGGGTAGATTCCCCTTGTATGTATTGAATAATATACTTGCTTATTCATTTAACAGTATTTTCTGAGTGAATAATAAGTGTCAGTCCATAAATCAGACATGAGGAATTTAACTACAAGTTAGTATGGAATTTACAATCTAGTGAAGGAGATTCTTAATAAGCAGGTTAAAACCAAAAGATATAAAATGAACTAAAAAAAAAAAAGTTACAGAGCACTAGAGAAGAGACTTCTGCTAGTTTGCTTACCTAAATTTGTTAGAGAAACTCTCTGGTACTTAGCATCACATAAGTGTGTGTAGGTGATGCATTAACGGTAGAAGTCAACGCCTAGAAAAAATATAAAGATCCTGAAGAAAGACGCTTGCATGGTGACAAAATTAGTGATAGAGTGACATGTAGTAAATTTGCAAAAGAAAAGCAATGATGAAGTTAAGCAAAATTCCATAGATCAAGGTAAGGAATTTGGATATAATTCTCAAGATACCAAAGCATTTTTGAAGGTTGTTTTAACAGATTGATCATATAAAGTGACATAGTTTTAAACATTTATACTTTTTTTTTTTCTTCCAAGAATGGCTTGTTGACCATCAGGAGTGGAAACAGGAAGACAAAGTAGGAAATTATTACAGCACTCTAATTGAGAGATGATAATGGCTTTGAATGTAGAGCTTGGAGGGAGACTGAAAAATAGGAATGCATTCAAAATACACTTTAGAGTATACACAGCAAATCTAAATGACAGAGTGGCTAAGGGAGTGAGGAAAAGGTAGGGGCAAGAATGATTCTGTTTTCTAGCTTGAACAGCTGACTACATAATGGTTTAAATGAATGATAAGGAAACAGAGAGAGGCACCTAGAATCCTGTATGCCATCCTATTCCCTTGTTTATATCTGTCCAACAAATGGTCTAAGCTTCTCCTGGACAGGAATTTTCTTGATCTATTCTTGCATGCCTATTGCCTAGCACAATGACTAACATAGGTAATGCACCCAGTAAGTACTTGCTGAATGATGGATGAATAAATGATTAAGAGAAAAAATAATTATCCTTTGTCTTTTCATACTGGACAACTAGAAGTAATGGCTCATAATTACAGGAAGACAGATTTCAGTTCTATGTAAATATTGCCAGATAATTAGAACTCCACAAATGGAAGAGTTTGATTTCAGAATAGCATGTTCTCTGATAACAAAAAAATATTTAAGCAGAGTTTTGTTGAAAATATGACAGGTGTCTAATTTTGAGATACAATTGGAAATTAACTCAGGCAGAAAATATTAATTCTTCTAACCTTCTATTTAATCCTTCTTTGAGTTCAGAATACTTTTCATTGTCCATACCTCTGAACAATGACTTTTTATTTCCTGTAAATTGAGTTAGTGGACTTATGCTAAAAGAATGTCTTCAAATGCCAGAAGGAAAATTAAAATAACTGCTTTCTCTTTTTAGATATATAAAATGTAGGGCTTATACTTTTCAGTGTTTGGCCAGGGTACTGAGATGTCTGGCCCAACTGATTTTGACTAAAGAGAAAGTATGAGGCTTTTGCTTGTCCGTCCTGTTAAGATTATTTTTCCATGCCTTACCAAGTAAAGATAAAGGGAGTTAGGGCATTTTGTTTAGGAGAAGATTGTAGGACTGGACTTAATAAGTTCATAGATTTTTTTTTTTTTTTCAGTTTAGGAAATTTTGCATAAGCTTCTATTTTATAATACAGTGGACCTAAGACTCTGCTTCAAGAAGGAAATGGCAACCCACTCTGGTATTCTCACCTAGAGAATTCCATGAACAGAGGAGCCTGGAGGACTAGTCATGGGGTCACAGAGTCAGACACAACTGAGTGACAAGCCCCATGACACAGAGAAGGCAAAGGACCTAAAAAAATTTAATTCTTCCAGAAAGAGTATGTCATTCTTTTGTATCTTATTTATAAAATTTGAGGACCACAGCTATGAAAATAAATAGGTCTTGGTAACCGTAATGATTCTGGTTGAATATCTGAATGTTCTTCAGATGGTGGGGGAGGGGACAGTAGAGTGAATGGGATCCCAAGTAGGCTCCAATTTTTTCATCTCAGTCAGTCTTTACAGGTTTTATTATATTTCCCAATCAGGGTATTTTGAAGAAAAGAACTATACCTAGAAAGAGTCTCAACACCAGTGGATGGTTTCACTGATGTGACGTTTTATGCCATGAATGTCCATGAACATGTCTCATTATTCAACTTCCCTACCTATTCAGGCAGCATAGCCTTTCTATATTGAGTACTTTGATGCTCTGATTCAGATATATACAACCTAGAAAATAATATGTAGAAAATAAATTAGAATTACATGTTCTTTCACTCTTATCAAATTCAATCAGGAAGTTTTAGAAACTCTGCATAAAAGAGGGAGCCCCCAAATTCAGCACTTTAAATTTCAGCATACTGGGATGAAATTCCTCTACATCAAGTGTGTGAAGTAAGTACTTCTTAAAATGATGTTCTTGCAGCTGTGTTAGGTTTTGTGAATTAGTATAGTTGATTTTTTTAGATCATCTAAACTTTAAGTTTTTTATCATGATATTAAAAAAGTTTTCCAGATGTTCCTTTATATAATAAGATTTTGCCTAGTTTTTAAACTATATTTTAATCATATATAAAAAGCATGACTAGACACAAGGAAAATAATGAAAAGCTACCCAATATCATCTCTCCATAGCCAGTCAGCCACATATTGTGTGACATGTTTATGGGTAAGCTCTTTATAATTACTTTTAGAGTGACTGAAAAATGATTCCCTTTTTTTTTTTCTTTGTTATTACCTACTTGCAATATTTTAAATTCTCTCCTAATCTCACTTTACTTTGTAGTCCTGGTCCTACATTTAGCTTTTCTCCTTTTCTCTATGCTATTAATATATCTCCTTATCACATCCTCCCATGGAACTGGCAATACTCTATAGAATGTTTAATAATGATTTTTCTTAACCTTTAAGATATATGTCCCATTCTTAAACACATTTTCTTCTGAAGAAGACAGCTGTTATACAAATTTTATATCAGTTATTATAAAAATAACACAGTGAAAATTAGAAAGCTCTGAAAAAAATTGTCTTGAAATTACCCTTGTCAAAATGCCTGAACCAAACACAAGTAGCCTTAGAATTATGGCAACAATAATAATCAAAATATCACTAAACACCAAATATAGTGTGAGCTAGTAAATTAATTAATTTATTCAACAAACATACATAAAAAACACCTTTTATATCAGGTATACCCTTAGATGTTAGGGATACAACAGTGATCATTTCCCTCTTACAAAATCATTATAATCTAAAGAGACAAGACAGAAAAGGAAGGAAAATAATATGATTTCAGTCAAAGATCAGTAAAGAAAATCAAGCAAGGTCTTGGTAAGGAGAATCATAAGGAGTTTGATAATTATGCCTGGTAGAATGGTCAAGAAGTCCTCTCATCTGAACAAATCTTATCTTAAATAACCTTTGCCTGACTCCACTGAGTTTATTCCCACCATAAGAAAATCAAGAATGTTTCATAATAGAGTCACTGTAAAAAGATATGAGTTGGAAAGAGGAGATAAAGCAATAATCTCTGAACAATCATTTCTGAAAAGCTGGACAGAGTCAATATACAGACTAAACCTGACTGTAGATGCACTTATTTTTATATTACACAAATATTTTGCCAACACAACAACTTAATATTCTAGATCCATATTGTAGGGAAGAGATAGAAAGAGAATTTCATCAGGAGAATCATCTTGCTGATTGATGCTTGGTTCTTGGCAGATTCCAAGGTGCCAAGCCCAACATAGGAAAGCATACACCCCACAGTTTGCAGATCTGATAAGAGAGAGTGGTCATTTTAAACTTTTCTATAGTTTTTGAAGACATTTCTTTAGTATAACTTTGCTAAATCAAAATCAGGGAATAGTCTCAGGGCTTTGGTGACATTAGTTCATCACTCAGTCAGGTCCAACACTTCGTGACCTTATGGACTTCAGCACGCCAGGCTTTCCTTTCCATCACCAACTCCCAGAGCTTCCTCAAACTTATGTCCCTCAAGTTGGTGATGCTGTCCAGCCATCTCATCCTCGGTCATTCCCTTTACCTCCTTCCCTCAACCCTTATAAGCATCAGGGTCTTTTCCAATGAGTCAGTTCTTTGCATCAGGTGGCCAAAGTATTGGAGGTTCAAATTCAACATCAGTCCTTCCAATGAATATTCAAATTGATTTCCTTTACAGTTGACTGGCTGGATCGCTTTGCAGTCCAACGGACTCTCAAGAGTCTTCTCCAAGACCACAGTTCAAAAATATCAATTCTTTGGCACTCAGTTTTCTTTGTGGTCCAACTCTCACATCCATACATGACTACTGGAAAAACCATAGCTTTGACTAGACAGACATTTGTTGGCAAAGTAATGTCTCTGCTTTTTAATATGCTGTGTAGGTTGGTCATAGCTTTTTTCCCAAGGAATAAGCAACTTTTAATTTCATGGGTGCAATCACCATCTGCAGTGATTTTGGAGCCCCCAAAAATAAAGTCAGCCACTGTTTCCATTCTTTACCCACCTATTTGCCATGAAGTGATGGGATTGGATGTCAAGATCTTAGTTTTTTGAATGTTGAGTTTAAACCAACTTTTTCACTCTCCTCTTTCACTTTCATCAAGAGGCTCTTCAGTTCCTCTTCACTTTATGCAATAAGGGTGGTGTCATCTGATATGCAGATGACACCACATCTGAGGTTATTGATATTTCTCCTGGCAATCTTGATTCCAGCTTGTGCTTCATTAAGCCTAGCATTTCACATAATGTACTCTGTATATAAGTTAAATAAGCAAGGTGACAATATACAGTGTTAATGTACTCCTTTCCCAATTTTGAACCAGTCATTGTTCCATGTCTGGTTCTAACTGTTTCTTCTTGACCTACATACAGATTCCTCAGGAGGTAGGTAAGGTAGTCTGGTATTCTTATCTTTTAATAATTTTCCACAGTTTACTGTGATCCACATAGTCAAAGTCTTTGACAAAGTCAGTAAAGTAGAAATAGATGTTTTTCTGGAACTTTCTTTCTTTTTCAATGATCCAACGGATGTTGGCAATTTTATCTTTGTTTCCTTTTGCTTTTCTTAATCCAAATTAAACATCTGAAAGTTCATGGTTCATGTACTATTGAATCTTTGCCTGGAGAATTTTGAGCATTAATTTGCTAATGTGTGAGATGAGTGCAACTGTGGGGTAGTTTGAACATTCTTTGGCATTGCCTTTCTTTGGGATTGAAATGAAAACTGACCTTTTCCAGTCCTGTGGCCATGCTGAATTTTCCAAATTTGCTGGCATATTGAGTGCAGCACTTTAACAGCATCATCTTTTAGGACTTGAAATAGCTCAGCTAGAATTCCATCACCTCCACTAGCTTTGTTTGTAGTGATGCTTCTTAAGGCCCACTTGACTTTGCATTCCAGAATGTCTGGCTCTAGGTGAGTGATCACACCATTGTGACTATCTGAGTCATTAAGATCTTTTTTTGCATAGTTTGTATAGTCTTTGGTATTAGTGTTTTCCAGTTTGTGAGTTTCCCACTCAGTGAGTATAGGATTTGATTTTATCTTAATTGTTTCCCTGCTACCATTTCATTGTGGTTTCTCCTTTGTCCTTGAATGAGGTGGATCTTTTTTGGTGGGTGCCAGTGTCTTCCTCCCTATGGTTTTTCAGCAGCTAGTTGCAATTTTGGTGCTCTGTCAGGAGAAGATGAGCACATGTCCTTCCACTCCACCATCTTAATCTTGACTCCTATTCACTTTTAAAGAAGTGACTAGTTAAGTAAGATCATTAGGACAGGCCCTAATGCAATCTGACTGATATTCTTATAAGAAGAGAAAACTTAAACACACAAAGGACATCCAGGGCACACACGCACGGAGGAAACACCAGATGAGGACACAGTAAGCAGGGGGCTATCTGCAAGCCAAGGAGAGCGTCCTCACAAGATACCAACTCGCCAAAAACTTGACTTTAGACATGTGGTCTATAAGGCTTTGAAAATGTCTCTATTGTTTAAGCCATCCAGTGCATGGTGTTTGGTTATGGCAATCCTAGAAAACTAGTACAGAGTAGAATCACAGAACAGGTTCACGAAGTTCTCTCAAGCCAAAATAGCACTCATTGAAAATCACTCATTGGCTGGACAATTCTTTTGGCCAACATTAGACATAATGCTTTGAAATAGTATTGCACTGCTATTTTATTCATATTCATATTATTTTTAATTCTCCTCAATAATCATCACTGCGTCTTGCACAGTTGTATTTTTTAAATTGATCTTGTCCTATCCTACCACTATTTCTTCTCACCTGTGAAATGAGTTCCTTAAAATTAAAAAAAAAAAAAGACTTGTGTAGCATTCAAATATTTTCTCACTCCTATGACAAGTGTAGCTCAAGAATAAGTAAATGGATATAAAAGATATTCAAGAAATATTTTGTTATTAGAAATGTCCAAAGGAGAGAGTCAAAGCAAAAGAATATGTATCTACCAGATCATTTATTAAAACCTGTATTAGAATTAAACCATTTGGGATATTTGACGTCTGTTCAAGCATCTATTAACTCTCAATATTTTAGAGATAATCCAGTGTTACATAAACTCTCTTTTGTTTTCTAAGCTTGGTGCTTATGAGAGCTTTTATACATGCAAGACCTGTAGCTAATCATCTTCCTAGAATCCCTCATTGGAGTACAGTCTACTTAGCTTTCAGAACAGATATGGTCTAAGCCAGAGTATCTGCCGTGAGTAGTACTTAACATTAGGCAAAATACAGATTTTCATGCCAATTTACAATAGTGTGTACCCAATCTTTTCCTTCATGGTTGGTTTTTCACTCACAGTTTATTAGTGTGACTTTAAGATTCAAATAAGTCTTTTAGTTCTATTCACTGGCAGTCCAAAAGACCTTATAATGGTTTTAAAACACTTCAGATATACCTTAATAGACTTTTTCTTAAGAAGCTTTCAGAAATATTGACTCTAGGCAAGTCTAACAATTTGTCGTATTTCAACAGGGTAGACCAACCAATACAAGTGAATGTTAGTGAAATGACCCACAGAATAGCTGCCGAAATTTAGTATTAATATGGCATTGTACAGAATGTTCTACATAGACAAGATTCAAAAAATTGTGTTTTCTTACGTACCTGATCATCAATTTTTCTATTAACTCTATCTTCTCTGGAGATAAAGCTTATATTATCATTACTAAGTCACTATTTGTTTTGAAATAAAACCTTTCTACTCAAAGTTGTTTTTCAGGCATTATAAATATCAATATCACCTGAGAGCTGGTTAGAAACAGAATCTCAACCTTCTCAAATTAGTGGAATGAGAATCTTCATTTTTAACTATGTTTTCAAGTACTTAGTCTGCACTTTCATATCTGAGAAACACTCAATGAAAGAATTTAGTCTTGGTATCCAATAAACAGTCCTGAAATTTAAATTACAGATATCTTATCATGCAAATATAAAACATAATAAAAGAGTAACAATAATTTAAAACTTGATGTTAAAACAAAAAGAAGAGAGATGTCCATTAGGGTAAAATTCATTGGAAGCTGCTAATATTAAAAACAACTTTGTAATCTAACTTAAATAAATATATATTTAAATTAGAATGCATGATATTTATGTAAAATGTAAAATGAAGTTTCTTCATTAAAATGAAGGAAAGCAGAAATTCTGCCTCTCTCTTAAGTCTTAGTCTCTACCTCTGTCTCTGTCCATCTCTCTGACACACACATACACATACACATGGAAATTCCTGACAAATACAATAAACCAATGTGACAGTTCTATCCTCTTTCTTATGCCATTTTAACATCTGTCTTTCTATGGCCTTAACACTTGATCTCTTAAAAAAAAAATTATAGTTAAAAATGTTATATATCCCCTGTAGCTATATTTATCATAGTACTTTTTCTTTCTCCTTTCAGAACTGACATATTATAAGTTAATATACTGAACATTTTTCAGCTTTGCAAGAATGGAAAGAAGGTAAAACAGGGTTAGAGTTACTATTTATACAAAGAATGAATGAACATTCTTTGTCTTTTTTACTCCTGGAAAGTCAAATGCCTAGTCATAAGAAAGGTTGCTTTTTGATTTCAGGATTATTTTTCTTTTCTGTGACGAAAAACAAAAGTACATATATCAGAAATTTTCAGCTTATAAACTCTCTCTCCACATACACATATTCTATATACACATAAACACACACACACTAAATTTGTCTACTTATATGTATATCCTTGGAGAAGGCAATGGCACCCTGCTCCAGTACTCTTGCCTCGAAAATCCCATGGACGGAGGAGCCTGGTAAATATATAGTATAGATAGAAGTATGTATCAGTTCAGCTCAGTTCAGTCACTAAGTCATGTCTGACTCTTTGCGACCCCATGAATTGCAGCACGTCAGGCCTCCCTGTCCATCACCAACTCCCAGAGTTCACTCAAACTCATGTCCATCGAGTCAGTGAGCTACCCAGCCATCTCATTCTCTGTCGTCCCCTTCTCCTCCTGCCCCCAATCCCTCCCAGCATCAGAGTCTTTTCCAATGAGTCAACTCTTTGCATGAAGTGGCCAAAGTATTGAAGTTTCAGCTTCAGCATCAGTCCTTCCAATGAACACCCAGGACTGATCTCCTTTAGAATGGACTGGTTGGATCTCCTTGCAGTCCAGGGGACTCTCAAGAGTCTTCTCCAACACCACAGTTCAAAAGCATCAATTGTTCGATGCTCAGCTTTCTTCACAGTCCAACTCTCACATCCATACATGACCACAGGAAAAACCATAGCCTTGACTGGACGGACCTTTCCTGGCAAAGTAATGTCTCTGCTTTTGAATATGCTATCTAGGTTGGTCATAACTTTCCTTCCAAGGAGCGTCTTTTAATTTCATGGCTGCATCACCATCTGCAGTGATTTTGGAGCCCCCAAAAATAAAGTCTGACACTGTTTCCACTGTTTCCCCATCTATTTCCCATGAAGTGATAGGACCAGATGCCATGATCTTCTTTTCTGAATGTTGAGCTTTAAGCCAACTTTTTCACTTTCCTCTTTCACTTTCATCAAGAGACTTTTTAGTTCCTCTTCACTTTCTGCCATAAGAGTGGTGTCATCTGCATATCTGAGGTTACTGATATTTCTCCCGCCAATCTTGATTCCAGCTTGTGTTTCTTTCAGCCCACCATTTCTCATGATGTCCTCTGCATATAAGTTAAAAAAGCAGGGTGACAATATACAGCCTTAACATACTCCTTTTCCTATTTGGAACCACTCTGTTGTTCCATATCCAGTTCTAACTGTTGCTTCCTGATCTGCATATAGGTTTCTCAAGAGGTATGTCAGGTGGTCTGGTATTCCCACCTCTTGAAGAATTTTCTACAGTTTATTGTGATCCACACAGTCAAAGGCTTTGGCATAGTCAATAAAGCAGAAATAGATGTTTTTCTGGAACTCTTTTGCTTTTTCCATGATCCAGTGGATGTTGGCAATTTTATCTCTGGTTCCTCTGCCTTTTCTAAAACCAGCTTGAATATCTGGAAGTTCACAGTTCACATATTGCTGAAGCCTGGCATATTTATACAAATAAATACACATTATATAGATATATACATACACACATACATTGTACATTGTACTATACCTCCATATACACAGTTAATATATACTTTCTAGAGACTTCCATGGCAGTCCAGTGGTTAAGACTCCATGCTTCCAATGCAGGGGTTGCAGGTTCAATCCCTGGTCAGAAAACTAAGATCCCACATGCTGCATGGCAAACCAAAAAAAAGAAAATATGTGTATGTATGTGTGTGTGTTTGTGTGTGCATACATAGATTCTCTCTCTCTCTTACTCTCTCTTTATATATATACACAAATATATGTATGTATATATATAGAGAGGCTCATACACTCAAGAAAATTACCAGTAAATTAACAGTATTTAAAATTGAAACATGTTTAAAATGAATCATAATAAGATGCATGTAATCAATTTTAAAACAAATAAAAATAGTGCAAAATTATGTGTACTACAGTATAAATCTTTGACCACTTTGCTTTGTAGTATGTGAGGGTTTCTAATGCACTAAAAACATTGCAAAGATAGGGCATTTCAAATTGTCATCATGAACACTTGGGGGAGGAGAGAACCAAGGTCAGCCAAGCAAGAAAAACAGTTAAACATGTAAACTGAGCACAACTGTGATTCAGAATCCCATCTAAGTGGCTGATTATAGTTTGTCTGCCTACTTAAACTTGCAGCTGTGCTTGGGAGAAAAAAGTAGAGAGAGAGTGGAACAACTATGGAAAATTCCTAAATAGATTGCTTTTGAAAGTGAGGTTTATCCTCCACCTGGACCATTTTCTTTATGTGCTTTCAGAAGGAAATGTCTGATCAAGGAATGTATAAGTGATCTTAGCAGTGTAGTGAGACCTGACACAACAGAGCTTTATCCTAGCATTATGGACTAGATTCTTTCACAGGAATCACAAAAACCATTCTCATTTGAAATCCAAAATGTTTCAGTTCTGTGTTTTATTTTACTTAGCATACTATGAAAAGTCTCATGAAATTTAATTTGGTTTATTTTTATTTTGCTTTTAATTTAATTATTTCTCACTATAGACCATTTTGAATATGCTTAGAATTCCATGCATGTGTGTGGCTGGGGTGGGCATAATTGTGTGCTGTGGCTAGAGAGAGAACAGGGTTGGACAGAAATGGGTAAGACAATTTTACAATATAAACAGACTATTAACATTAGATAGAAGCTTAAAGACTACTTAGTTCCACTAGTCAAGGGAATAGGCTGAAATAGGTAAATACCCTCATGTACATACATGCCATAATTACTTAATAGTCAAACCAGAACTAAACTCTAGCTTCATACTTACTAATCCTGAGTTTCTTTACACTGCTTTAATCTTTCTGGGTCTTGAATTTTTTTTTTTTTTTAATCTTCAAGAAAGGAAGGTAAGAAAGATGTAGAATTATTTACTGTCAAGGTTCTTTCCACTTTCATTTTATGATTCTACAAAGTTAATCAAGTTGTGNGATGGTAATGATAAATCTGTACGCAAGACAGCAAAAGAGACACAGATGTATAGAACGGCCTTTTGGACTCTGTAGGACAGGGAGAGGGTGGGATGGGTTGGCAGAGTGGCAGTGTAACATGTGTGATATCGTGAATGAAACGAATCGCCATTCCAGGTTTGATGCAGGATGCAGGACGCTTGGGACTGATGCACGGGGATAATCCAGAGAGAGGGTGTGGGGCGGGAGGGGGGAGGTGGGGGTCGGGATTGGGAGTTCATGTACACTCGTGGCTGATCCATGTCGATGTGTAGCAAAACGAATACAGTATTTTAAAGCAAAACAAACTAAAAAAATAAAAATTAATTTAAAAAAAAGTTGTGACTCCCAATTAAAGTGAATGAAAGTTAACTTTTCTTAAGTGTCAAATCTTCATCACATCATTTATTTTAAAAGTTAATATCTTAATGAATTTAACTTACCAATAATGCCATTATCATCAATTCCTTTTGATAAATATGAAATTTATCCACTGAAATCAGTTATATAGCTTGTTTGAGATATGCCAATTATAAGTAGAAGATCAGTTATTTAAATCCAATTCATTCCATCAGACACTAAAAGCCATCAGATGCTTTTCCCATTAGCTCAAACTGCTTTGTCTGAATGTCAGCCTCATTTACAAGAAAAGAGTGTGATAGTGTGGAACCACGGTAGATACCACTGGACATTTCACTGATCAATCCATTCATTCTTTCATTAAATATTCTATCAGGTGTCTCCTTTGTGATCACAAATATAAAGTGTCATAAGTAATATGAAAATACAAGATCAATACCCTACCTTCAAGAAAGTTATGAGTGGGACTTCCCTGGTGGTCTAGTAGCTAAGACTCAGAGTTCCCAAGGCAGAGGGCTCAAGTTCAATCCCTGGTCAAGGAACTAGATCCCACATGCCAAAACTAAAGATCTCGCTTGCCACAGCTTAGACCTGGCACGGCCAAATAAATAAAAATAAATACTAAAACTTTTTAAAAAGTAAGTTGTGATCTAGTAAATTTCACTGAATGGACTCCAGGCCAGCACTGTAGTTATCAATACTCAAGAATATCTCAGGTTTGTCAAACTACAGCCAATGGGGCAAATCTACCTGCTGCCTGTTTTTATTAAAAATAATTTTTAGAGTGTGTTTATATGATTGCTTTTGAGCAGAGTGGAATGTTACTAGAGACATTATGATACATGCAGTTTAAAATGTCTACTATCACATACAGATGACCAATAAGCATATGTAAAGATGCTGAACATCACTAATAACTAGAGAATTGCCAAGCAAAACTAAAATGAATGATGTATTATCTCACACTAGGCAGAATGCCTATCATCAAAAAACCTACAAATAATAAATGCTGGAGAGGGTATGAAGAAAAGGGAACCTTTTTTCACTGCTGGTGAGAATTTAAATTGATACAGTCACTATCAAGAACACTATGGAAGTTCCTTAAAAAACAAAAAAGAGAGCTACTATATTTCCCAGCATACATCACTTAATTTCACTTATCACTCCAGGTGATATATCATTCTATGACAATACATTCATGTCTTATATTTGAATGGATGACTTGCTAGGTAAATCTGCCCTCAGCTTCAATAGTTACATGAATCTGATTTCTCTGATTAAAAAAAAATTGACTTATTAGAAAATATTTGAAAATTTTTAAATATGTATAAACAAATATGATTATGTTAAAATATAGTTATTCTTTAAATATGGTTCATATATATGTATACTTTATATATATATATATGGTTTATATATATAGGGTTCATATATATATATATTTTTTTTAAGTCAAAATCATATGTTTTGTCTCTTTTTTTCCTTTTACCATCATTATGTCATGAGAATTCCCCATAGAACTAAACTTTAATTACTATGTTGTTCTGCTCTGAATCACTCAGACTAATGTATGGCTATGCTGTGCTTAGTTGCTCAGTAGTATCCAACTCTTTGCAACCCCTGGTCCATAGCCCACCAGGCTCCTCTATCTATGGGATTCTCCAGGCAAGAATAGTAAAGTGGGCTGCCATGCTCTCCTCCAGGGGATCTTCCCAATCCAGAGATCGAACCCAGGTTTCCCACATCGCAGGCTGATTCTTTTCACCATCTGGCCACCAGGGAAGGCCAAACTAATGTATATATGTATATGTGTGTATGTGTGTTAGTCATTCAGTCATCTCCAACTCTTTGCAACCCTGTGAACTATAGCCTGCCAGACTCCTCTGTCTTTGGAATTCTCTAGGCAAGAAGTCCATGGAGCTTCCCAGGTGGCATAGTGGTAAAGAATCCACCTGCAAATGCAGGAGACACAACAGATGTGGATTAGATCCCTGGGTTGGGAAGATTCCCTGGAGTAGGAAATGACTGTATTCTTGCCTGGAGAATTCCATGTGTGGAGGAGCCTGGTGGGCTACACTCCATGGTGTCACAAAGAGTCGGACACGACTGAGAGACTGATCACACAGGCAAGATATACAGCACTACACAGAGGAATCAAGTTTATGATGACAGGGAAGTACTAAAGTGTTATTATAGCCAAACAAAATGAAGTCATAAGTTGAATAGTTAGTTGACTCTTAAACAACAGGTTTGAACTAAGTTCACTACAGTACTATCATGATAGTAAATACTACTATGAAAATCCATAGTTATTTTAATAGTGGATTTGAAACCAAGGATATGAAGGCCTATTATAAGCTTTATGCAATTTTTTAATAACATGAACTCCCATGTTGTTCAAGCGTCACTGTATATGTTTGAAATTCCTTAAGGAAGATGTTGTTTACTATTCCTGGTCTAACGTCTTTGTCAACATGAACTACTATTTTTATTTATTTTCATCTCCCATCTCATCTCCCATCTACCATTTATTCCTCGCTTTGGGTAACCAAGATTATTAATATGTATCATCTTCCTAACATGAACGATTTAAAGCCTTCTTGACTAAGTTGACTTGCATAAAATGTCAAGCTGAATGATATCCAAGTTAAATATAAGCATGCCTAGCTAGTTAGTAGATCGTATAGTTCCTTATATCACCTCAACTAATATTTTAAATGTCAAAAGACAATGATATTAGGATTTTTAAAACATTATGAAACTGCTAATATCTGTTTTTGTCAATAGCACCATAATGTCTCAGTAGATCATGTTTAAATTTTTGTATTATCATTGATTCCATGCATTCCTTTCCCTCAAGCATGACACAAATAATATAATACTGTTTTCTAGGTCTTCAAATTATCTTTTTGCTACTAATTATTTATGTTAGATCATTATATGTAACAATAGTTACATATAGTCTCTGAATTAGAATAATTAAAATGAAAGTATTTTGCACTTGTCAATCTTTTCATTTACATAAAATAAGATATATTAAAGAACCACTCTAATTCATTTAGCTTTTAAAAAGTTTGCTCAAGTATATATTATACTACTTGGAAATAAAATGTGTGTTGCTTCATGAATTTTGATAAATGAAATTTTTTCTGAAATAAAGTAGACTTCAAATATCTCTATTTTAAATTTTGATTTTTCCTACTTATTTATTACTTGTTGACTCCAGTTTTGAACCACAGCACCTTATCTATTGGTATTTCACATAATTTACAGATGTTGAAATATATTCAAAAATGTTTACATTCAGAAAGACAATCTGTATATTTATTCCTTTGATTAATAACTATAAGTACCATTAGCTATCAATGATTTTAGCAAATAATTCTCAAAAAGTTTTTACCTTCTGACATCTATCTCGTGGATCACTTTAGTAATTGACTACATGCTTGCTAAGTCTCTTCAGTCAGGTCTGACTCTTTGCGACCCTGTGGACTGTAGCCCACCAGGCTCCTCTGTCCATGGAATTCTCCATGCAAGAATACTGGAATGGGTAGCCATTTCCTAATCCAGGAAATCTTCTGTACTCAGGGACTGAACCCACATCTCTTGTGTCTCCTGCATTAGCAGGCAGGTTTTTTTTACCACTAGCACCACCTGGGAAACCCCCTCAAACAACTATAAAATATCCTCTTACAAATACCAGACATCAGAACTTCACCCCTTCAATTCACACTACTCAACATTTAGTGAGTGCAATAATAAGCTGATGAAACAATTATCTGAGCAGTAAGTACAACGTAATATGCAGTGGAAGTTATTCTATTTGAAGAATTTTGCTGTACAGTAATGCATGATTATGTGGTATTTTGTTTGAACAAAACACCAATCAAAAGATCACTATCTTCAGTCTGCAGATTCATAATAATTCTTTTTTTTTTAATTAAATTTTATTTTTTAGTTTGTTTTGCTTTACAATACTGTATTCGTTTTGCTATACATTGACATGAATCAGCCATGAGTGTACATGAACTCCCAATAATTCTTTTATAAAATTTAGAAGTATGAAGTACAGAAAAAATATCTATTATATTCAATTTTAGTGTTACTTGATTATCCAGTGTGGTGGGTGACAAATGTGTATATGGGATATTTATGAAGCTCCAATGTGTCATAGGAAACAATACATTGCTTTAAAGTACTTGATGTGAGAAGCAAAGAAAGTGTATGTCTGAGACAGTCTTGTGACTTCATGTAGGAATTATGTGTCATCCCTCCAAAGCAAAGCAAAAAATTCTTGCAAACTCTATTTTTTCAATTTCTTCTTAACCACTGCAGTGAAAGAAAAAAATAAGTGCTTTTCAAACTTTCAAAGTCCCAGATTCAATTAAAAATAAAACAGAGCAGTTCCCTAGAGCTAAGAATTGTCCATTATTGAGCTTGAACATCAACAAAGAAAGAAACCGCCCAAAGAATAAAATTAGAATACGGAAACTGAGCAGAAAAAAAGTTTTAAAATTCTACTATAAATAGGCTACTTGCAGAAGTTAGTTTTCTTTCATAGCCAATTTACTTGAGTTTCTTACCTTTTCTAGAAGGGATGCGGAAAGGATATTGGACAACAATTAATATGGTTTTTCTTTCTAATTCTGATTTTTCCTTTCATTTAACTTTTTGTCATAATTTTATTGTGTATAAAATGGGGTTGACAATTAAACTTTTCACAATGGCAAAATCTTTGAACTTGTTTTTCTTCCTTACTCACATGACTTTCTCAGGTCATTTTATAGTCTGAATTTATATAATCCCTTTAATTTGGCACCAAAAATTCATTAAATAAACCTGTTCTCTAGCTCCATATTTGACTATTAACTCAAGTACCCAATAGTCTCAACTTAAATACCTAGTGTCTCAAACTAACTTATACAAAAACAAACTCTTGCCTGCGACCTCAGTGTTCCTCATATGCCCAGTACATTGACAATAACACAGTAGGTAACTTTCAAATATCAACATCATACTTGTTTATTTTTCCTCGTATCTCATGGCAGGGATGACTAACTCTCCCATAATGATTCATTTCTCATTTAGCTGCCCAAGAAGCAACTTGTAATCCCCAGCCCCTGTGACTATAATTTAGGGCACAGCAGCTCATTTTGGTCTACTGGAAAGTGATGTTTCCTTAAGAAAAGAACATGATTAAGAAGTGACCGTGCCATCTCTACTTATTCTTTTTCAATCAGCCAGCTGGATATCAACAACCAGGCAGCCATGGAAGCTACTACATGTTGAGGTTAGCAGGGTCTCCACCACCTTGATTCCCTGAATGACTGTGTGAAAAGTCCTCACCCAAGCCACTATCACCACCACTCACACACTGACCAGAAATATCCACAGTGGACTGTTTAGAGAACAAAATGAAACTTCTCTAAGCCATTGTCAAAATGGAGTGTGTCTATTACAAAGATGGTGTTACAATAACCAACATACCTCATATATAGGGAACTGAAGTCACTCAGTTGCGTCTGACTCTCTGTGACCCCATGGACTGTAGCCTACAGGGCTACTCTGTCCATTGGATTTTCCAGCCAAGGGTACTGGAACGGGTTGCCATTTCCTTCTCCAGGGGATTTTCCTGACCCAGGGATCAAACCTAGGTCTCCCACATTGCAGGCAGGCACTTTACCATCTGAGCCACCAGGAAAACCCACCTCATATATAACCCAACAGCAAATGCTTCAAATATATACCAAATAGAGGCATCTCTTTCCACTTCACACAACACTGGTCCAACAGTCCAAGCCGCAAAGAATCTTCACCTAAATTATTGCAATAGTCTACTAACTGGCCTCCTTGCTTCATTTGAATCCATTCAGTAGCTAAAGTAAGTCTTTTAAAACAGAAATATGCTTGGGTAACTTTTCTGCTGAAATATTTCAGTGGGTTTCCAGTACATCTAGAGGGGAATGACAAATACTAACATGATTGCAAGGTCCTATGTGATCTGAGTCCAGCTGCATCTATAGTATCACCCCTTTCATGTCTCCTCTCTGCTATCTCATCCTCAAGCAGTTCACACTGTCCTCACCCTAAAATTTGCATTCACAACCTCTTCCTTCAGATCCATATGACTTGTTTTCTTAGTTCATATCTCCATTAGAAAATAATTTCCTGATGAAAATGGCCATCTTATCTTATGAAATATTGCAGCACAAATATACCATGTGAGAGATATTTATTTATATTTATTACTTGTGCTTATGTTTTTTTACCCTGCCTTTGAAAAGAGCTCCTGTAATCATGTCATGCCATGGAGTTTTTTTCTTCTGATCTTTAGTCTCAACAATATAATATTCTGGAAAAGGTAAAACTATGCAGATAGTAATAAGATCAATAAGGTTAGCAGAGACTTGGGAGAAGGGAAAGATAAATCACTGGAGCACAGGTGATTTTTAAGGCAGTAAAAATATTCTACATGATACAAAAATGATAGGTATATGTCATTATATATTTTTCAAAGTCTACTGAATCACATAAAGACTGAACCCTAGTGTAACTATGGACTTTATTTGATAATAATGGATCAATATTGTTTCATTGATTGAAAAAATGTACCACATATTTTCCTCTCTGTCACAAGCAATAATTAGGACAAAATTTCCTTTTACCTATTGGATTTTTACTGTTTATTTCCACTCACCATTAATAAATAAAAACCAATCTTTTTATTTGCCCTCTTCTTTCTCTCCTACATGTTTCCACCAGAAATTAAAAAAAAAAGCTAGCCTGTCTAGATTATTAACCAAATAGCAATAATAATTCATAAAAAATACAAGATGTATTATCTGAACTTTAGTTCTTAAAAGTATACATCAAAAAACTGCATATTTGATAGTAAGAAAAGGATCATTAGTTTAAAACATGACATGTAGGCTTTTTGTACTCAAAGTACTTTTTAATTCTAGACTCTTATTTTGAGGTCTTATGAAACAAACATGCCATAAAGCTAAGTAATTCATTTTTAATCATAAGGTACTTTAAATTAAAAAAAAAATTGTTCATTGTAAACAGCCTCATTTTGTCTACTGTCTATGACAGAAAGGATTGATATTTATTTTCTTAAAAGTAGGTGGACTTATTCAATTTACACTTTTATATTAACCACTTTTATAACAAAATGTAAGTGAATAACTTCACAGGTTTGTCATGATTCTTCAAAAATGTTTGCAGTGTTTCTTTTAAACTATTATTTCTCTAGGATAATTATCTGCAATGTCAAAATCCATGAAGCAAAGAACAAAGCATATAAGAAATACCAGTTAACAGTATACACACAGTGATACTCAGAAGTGGTCTCATATCCCTAAATATACAAATAGCAGATATAATCATCTATTTGAAACATGCTTACTTAATTTATATCACTTATTTTAATCAGCTTTTCAGTTCAATTCAGTCACTCAGTCATGTCCGACTCTTTGCGACCGCATGAATTGCAGCATGCCAGGCCTCCTTGTCCATCATCAACTTCCAGAGTTCACTCAAATTCATGGTGATACCATCCAGCCATTTCATCCTCTGTCGTCCCCTTCTCCTCCTGCCCCCAATCCCTCCCAGCATCATGGTCTTTTCCAATGAGTCAACTCTTCTCACTAGGTGGACAAAGTATTAGAGTTTCAGCTTTAGCATCAGTCCTTCCAATGAAAACCAAGGGCTGATCTTCTTTAGAATGGACTGGTTGGATCTCCTTGCAGTCCAAGGGACTCTCAAGAGTCTTCTCCAACACCACAGTTCAAAAGCATCAATTCTTCGGCACTCAGCTTTCTTCACAGTTCAACTCTCACATCCATACATGACCACTGGAAACACCATAGCTTTGACTGAATGGACCTTTGCTGGCAAAGTATGTCTCTGCTTTTGAATATGCTATCTAGGTTGGTCATAACTTTCCTTTCAAGGAGTAAGCGCCTTTTGATTTCATGGCTGCAATCACCATCTGTATTGACTTTGGAGCCCCCCCAAAAATAAAGCCTGACAATGTTTCTACTGTTTCCCCATCTATTTCCCATGAAGTGATGGGACCAGATGCCAAGATCTTAGTTTTCTGAATGTTGAGCTTTAAGCCAACTTTTTCACTATCCTCTTTCATTTTCATCAAAAAGCTCTTTAGTTCTTCTTCCCTTTCTGCCATAAGGGTGGTGTCATCTGCATATGTGAGGTTATTGATATTTCTCCCAGCAATCTTGATTCCAGCTTGTGTTTCTTCCAGTCCAGCGTTTCTCATGATGTACTCTGCATAGAAGTTAAATAAGCACGGTGACAATATACAGCCTTGACGTACTCCTTTTCCTATTTGGAACCAGTCTGTTGTTCCATGTCCAGTTCTAACTCTTGCTTCCTGACCTGCATACAGGTTTCTCAAGAGGCAGGTCAGGTGGTCTGGTATTCCCATCTCTTTCAGAATTTTCCACAGTTTATTGCGATCCACACAGTCAAGGGCTTTGGCACAGTCAATAAAGTAGAAATAGATGTTTTTCTGGAATTCTCTTGCTTTTTTGATGATCCAGCAGATGTTGGCAGCTTGACTCTGGTTCCTCTGCCTTTTCTACAACCAGCTTGAACATCTGGAAGTTCACGGTTCACATATTGCTAAAGGCTCGCTTGAAGAATTTTGAGCATTACTAGCATGTGAGATGAGTGCAATTGTGCATTAGTTTGAGAATTCTTTGGCAGTGTCTTTCTTTGGGATTGGAATGAAAACTTACCTTTTCCTGTCCTGTGGCTTTGCTAAGTTTTCCAAGTTTGCTGGCATATAGAGTGTAACACTTTCACTTTTCTCAATACCGCAGCATAAATGGTTTTATGTATTGACTTTTTCAAACCTCCACTCCTACTTGCTTTATCCATTCAGCTGTTGACGGATGCTTAGTTGCTTCCGTGTCTCAGCTATTGTAAATAGTACTGCTGTGATCATAAGGGTGCATGTATCTCTTCCAATTATGATTTTTGTCTGTATATATACCCAGGAGTTGTATTGCTGGATTATATGGTAGCTCTATTTTTACTTTTTAATGGAGCTTCCATATCCATAGTTGTGGCATTAATTTACATTCCCATCAACAATGTAGGAAGACTCCCTTTTCTCCACACCCTCTCCATCATTTGTTATTTATAGAATTTTTGATGTTGGTCATTCTGGCTGGTGTGAAGTGATAATTCCATTGAAGTGATAATCTCATTGAAGTTTTGATTTGCATTTTCCTAGTAATAGTGATACTGAGCATATTTTCATGAGGCTGTTGGCAAATTGTATGTACTCTTTGGAGAAATATCTATTTAGGTCTCCAAACACTAATATTCACAGTGTAACACAAAGAGGGACAAGTGATGCTGCAGTGGATTATTTAAAATGAGAGGGATTTTGAGTTTGGGGGGCCCACTTTTTTATACTATCCAGAAAGCTTGCCTGAATTTTGTCTTAAAGATATTTTCTTTACTACTCTGTCAGGAAATAAATCTACTCTCTATGCAAGAGGAACACATGGCTTCTGTTTTATAAGGCTATCTATAAACATTCTTGAACAGTTAACCCAGAAAGGATTCAGTGATTCTACTCACAAGATGGATAGAAAAGGAAGAAATCAACTGAGAATTGTCTCCTAATGCCTATTTGTACCCATTAACATTCTGATGCATATACAAAGAACAGTCATAATAGAAGGAAACTGAAGACTTTGGAGTATAAGACTAGCAGTATCATTCAGTCACTTATCAGTCTAATTAATATTTATCAAGTGTCTCCTATGGCCCAGACACTGATCAAAGTTCTGGTGATTGAGTAGTGAACAAAACAGTGTTTCTGCCTTCTTAAATTTTACATTCTACAAAGAGAAGAGTCAGCTTGATTCCAAAATTTCTAGCATAATCAATCATAAGCAGGGAAAAACAGCAGCAAGATACTACATAATCACCCATTTTAATTATACTCTGCCACTATATATTTCTGAAAGCATATTTTTTCAATATTATCTTATCATGTTCCATATTTTTCATTAAATTCTCTGCAATCATCAAAGTACTTAGAAAGCTCCAAGCAAACTCTATTAAATGTAGGATGTTCTAGATTCTAATTTTTATGTTGAATTGTATAAATATTTTAACTCAAGTATTTTCATAGGCACTATCTTTTCACTTGCATTAAAAGTAAGGCTTTTTGACAAATGCTTTGCAAAACAGTATTTTTCAAATAAATTATCTATATCAATTATTTTGCATACTATACCAGTTTGAGGCTAAAAAGTCATTGGAATTCTCAAGTTAATTCCATTTTTATAAGAATATATCTTTATACTATCAAAAAAATTATATAAAATATTTTCCTACAAATGGAGATATTTTAAAATAAAATCATACAATTTTAGTGGCTCAAATACTTTTAAATTATAATAAACATCATACAGAGAAAGCTTATACTGGCACACTGAAAGAGGTTTTCACTCTGTGAAAATTTAGAGGGGTGGTAGGGAGAGAGATTCAAGAGGGAGGGGACATATTTATCGATATGGCTGTTTCATGCTGATGTATGGCAGAAACCAGCATGACATTGTAAATCAACTATCCTCCAATTAAAAATAAATTAATAAAAACATAAGCTTTCCACATACCATAGCTAAGTTATTCTGTGTATGTATAAAAACATTTCTTTGGTAACCATAGTTTCTATTTCAGTTGGTAGAACATCATCTCTGTGTTAATGCAGGTCATTTGAAAAGGAGAAGCTAAGACAGGGTAGATGTGCAAGGCAATTCTTAGGAATCACCAGTGAAGCCTAAAGGCCAGAGAACAAGGGAAGGCAAGAGAGCTTTAGACACCAATACAGATCCGACACGTGAAAGAAAAGCATAAGAAAGAAGGATTGGGTAGAAAGAGCTTCAGTCTACACTTTCACTGCAGTTTTGAGAGTTTTGTTCAG
>SJXQ01003038.1:0-23283 GCA_006408695.1 Aepyceros melampus | reverse complement strand
CAGTGGTGGTGGGGGCGGGGGTGGGGGCGGGGGTGTTCTTGAGTCAAAACTGCTCAGTAGAGTTGACGGGCATGGGACAGGAATTGTCTGGCTTCAGTACCACTACCATGTTCAGAAACTCATTGGACAAACTTGGGTTCAGGGAGCAGGGCTTTGACAGAAAGATCACAATGAAGCTGAGGAAGCATAGATTCAACAATACTCACCACAGCAGGTTCTCTTGAAGGGAGAGCTGAGCAGTGTACCTCACAGTCTCCATGGCCTCTGATTGGAATTAACTGATATTCTTTATGAAATGTAAGGTAACGTTGAGAAAAACCTTTCACTGCTTAACTCTTTTCAAATATTTTATTCTGCTTTTGGAATCAACTAATTAACTGCTGTAACTTCAATTTATATATGAATGAAAAAACATTGGCATCAACAATTACAAAATTAATTTAGAAGAACATTTTTTTGTACTAACCGAAATATGTTTCACAGAGTGATAAGTAAACACAACTTCTCCAGCTGCATGTGTTAAATTGTCATCTCTAAGCACATCCTTCTGAAATAACTGATTTTTGTAGTAGAAGCTTGCATTTCTTTAACAGATTTGTGTCTTCTGGTTCTCTTGTGAGCACTATGCTCCTTCTGTTGGATCATAAATGTTGAGATACATTTTGTGTGAGTTAATTTTTCATCATCAAAACTTTCTTACTCTTAAATTATAAAAATCATTTTCATTTTTCTTATTACTTACTGATGGCAAATAGGGGGTTCATTACCAAATATAAAGCATTACTAAACACAAAAATTATTGTTGTAGATTCATATCTGCAGTGAGACTAATCAGATTGCCTTCCATACAACCACATCCTAACTGCTCAGACTTTATTCTTCATTCATATTTCATGTACATCTAACCTGTCATTTACCAAATTTTCTAGTGATCCCATCAACTGTTGGCTGTGTATGGATCACTGCTAGCCCTTGCATGGATCACAGCAACCAGCTGTTACATACACAGTCAGCAAGACTACATTAACCATTTCTCTCATCACTGCCACACACCAGACAAAGTTAGCTGTCCCCACTTCTCTTACATAAGCATCATTCCTTCCACTAATGTGCATCCTGCATGTTCTCTTGAAAGGAAGAGTTTAGCTAAATAAAGTTTGAACATGGTCAGGAAAAGAGACACAGCTATTCTTTCAGATTAAACCATATGTTAGAAGTGAGAATTATGTTCACCACATATGAACACCACAAATTACTAAATGATATTATTATAAAAACTAGAATTACATGGCAAAGGTCTCACTAACCTATCCTAGCTCATTTTCATGGATCCATTAATCATAACAGCACATTGTTAAAAAAAATAAAGAATTTAGGAAAAATCCTAATGAAAATAGTACACTGAAACAGACATAAGCCAAGACTGCATCTGGCAAACTGAGACATAGTCACTCTAGGAGAATCAATGTTGCCTGGACAGGAAATACATATATTCAATAGCAATTGAGGATAATGTTGACCACTGTCCATACTAAAGGAGAATTTAAGAAGGGATAATGATAGTAGCAACCTTCAAACCGAGACTTTTATTCTGAAAAGAAAAAGTCAATCAGAAAATCCTAGCATGTTTGAAAGAGATTTAAAAGTAAATGATGTGGAGGTGGAGATAAAGATGGCAGAGTAGGAGGATGCGGAACACACCTCCCCCCAGGAATACATCAAAAATACATCTACACTGGAACAATTTTCACTGAAAACTGACTGCAAACTGACAAAAAAAACTCCTAGCCAAAACTGTAAGAAAGACCCACAAAAATCAGGAGGAAGGGAAAAATTGATCAGATCAGGACCTAATCCCCTGGGAGGGGACTCAGAGGGAAAATTGAATACATGGGTAGAGATCCTCCTCACAATAAGCTCCTAGAATCACATATTCAGTGCCCCAGCCCTTAGGTCTGACACAGAGGAGATAAGCCTCCTCTGCCGGTTGAAGAGCTAATGGGACTAACAGAGGACTATGGAAAGCCTAGATTTTGCTCATGAGAGATGCTTGCACACTTTGCTTGCTCCCAAAGAAGGGGGAGAGGGCAGATTGAAAACTGCTCCTGCACCTGGCCAGCTTCCTGCAACCTCTCGCATGTGCCAAGTGAACACTCCAGCCCCACTTGCTTCATGACTCAGCTCCAACCTAAGGTAAGGATTCAGCTGTGAGTCTCAGGGGAGGGTCAGGTCTGAAGTAGCATCTGGGCAGGATGAGGCAGCCATTAGTGGTGCTTGCACTGTGCTCAGTCACTCAGTCTTGTCTGATTCTTTGTGGTCCAATGAACTGTAGTCCACCAGGCTCCTCTGTTCATGGAATTTTCCAGTCAAGAATACTGGAGCAGGTTTCCAGTGCATACTCCAGAGGTTCTTCCTGACCCAGGCATCAAATCTCAATCTCTTATGTTTCCTACATTAGTAAACTGATTATCACTAGTACCACCTGGAAAGCCCTTATTGGTTTCTTCATAGTGCCAACTGGGTTTTCCTGCTGATTCAGATGGTAAAGAATCTACCTGCAATGCAGGAGACCTGGGTTCAATCCCTGAATCAAGAAGATCCCCTGAAGAAAGCAATGGTTACCCATTCCAGTATTCTTGCGTAGTGAATCCAATGCCCAAAGGAGCCTGGCAGGCTGCAATCCACAGGGTCACAAAGTCAGACACAACTGAGCGACTAGCACTTTCTCTTTTACATAATGCCAAAAGCAGTTTGGGTCTTTGTTCCAAAACTGAACTTCCATAACCTGTATCCTGACTCATGGCAAGTACCCATACTGATCCCTCTTACTCTAGCACAGCTCCTCCTAGGGCAAGGGTTTCAGTGCTGGAAAGGGGGAGAGTGTACAATTATAGGGAATAGAAACAGCTCAGACAAGACCTTCAGGCCTTCTACTCCAACAGCCTGGAGGCTGATCACACTCCTGAAGATGGTTATGGACACTGAGCAGAGGGGAAGCTCTGGTTCACACATGGCTCTAGTCTTGGCCCCTCCACCTTAGCTCCACCTCCTACCAAGATAACAGAGTGTAAGCACACACTGAGGAAAGGTGTGACTTGTGTACACAACAGATTCAGCTCTCTCACCAAAGTCATTGCACACACAGAGACTGTATAGCGACACTCCCAAATAAGCACACATCTTCAGTACTGCAATAGTTAACTATTTCACCTAATTTCATTAAGACAGAGAGAGTAAACCAAAATTAGAAGACAAAACTATTTGTCTCAAATGAAATAACAAGAGAAAAATTACTGGGGAAAAAAAAGAAAGCCACAATGAAATAGAAAATAGAAATATATCAAGGATTTTTTTTTCACTACCACAGTGGTATGAAACTAGAAATAACCTACAGAAAATAAAAAAAAGAAAGAAACAGAACAAACACGTGGAGGCTAAACAACATGCTTCTAAAAGCAATTCAAGGGGAAATCAAAAAGTACCTCAAGACAAAGGAAAATAGAAACACAACTTTCCAAAATCTATAGGTTAAAAAAAAAGGAGTTTCAAGATGGAAGTTCACAGTAATACAAATTTTATCAATAAACATGAAAAATCTCAAATAAACAATTTAACCTACCTAAAAGAATTAAAAGAGGTATAACAAAGCTCAAAGTCAACCAAAGCAAGCAAATAATGAAGATCAGAGAGGAAATAAAAAAAATAGAAATTAAAAAACAAAATATCAGTGAAACCAAAAGCTCTTTTTGTTTTAAGGTAAACAAAATTGATAATTTTTTAACCAGGTACACCAAGGAGAAAAGAGATAGAATGTAAATAAACAAAATTTAAAAATTAAAGAGGAGAAATAACAAATGATACCTCAGGAATCAAAAATTCATAAGTAAATAATATGAACAGTCACATGTCAACAAATTAGACAATCCAGAAAAGATGAAGAAATTTCTAGATACATAGAAGCTCCCAAGACTGAATCAGGAAGAAGCAGACAATCCAAACAAATTGATCAATAGTACTAAAATTAGATTTACACACACACAAACTTCCCAGCAAAGGAAAGTCCAGAGCTAAACAGATTTACAGGGAAATTCCACCAAAAATATAAAGAAGAGCTAATAATTATCTCCCAATTCTACTCTAAAAATCGAAGAGGATGGAACATTCCCAAATTCACTTTATGACTCCAATACTACTCTAATAGTAAATCCAAGAAACATACAAAAATGAAAATTATAGGCAAATAGCTCTGAAGAATATGGGTACAAATATCCTCTACAAATATTAGCAAATCATTTTCAACAATGTACTGAAAGGATAATATACCATAATCAAGTGGGATTTATTCCAGGGGTGCAAAGATATTTCAAAATTCCCATCAATCAATATGACATAACACATTAGCAAATAGAAGGATAAAAATCACATGTTCATCTCAATATATGCCTGAAAAGCATTTGACAAAATTTAATATCCATTCATGATAAAAATTTTCATTAAAGTAGGGATAGAGGGAAGATATATCAACATAATAAAGGTTATTTATGACAATCCCACATCTAATATCATACTCAAAGATGAAAGGTGAAAGAAGTCTTTCCTCTAAAATCAGAATTAAAGCAAGGATATATATTTGCACCAATTCTATATAATACACTATTGGAAGTCCTAAACAGCAGTCCAACAAGAAAAATAATAAAAACCATGAAAATTGGAAGGGAAGAGGTAAAACTGATACTATTTGCATTTGACATGATATATCTAGAGAAATCCCTAAAGTCTCCACCCAAAAACTATTACACCTAATAAACTAATTCAGTGAAATTGCAGAATGCATGATGAATATGAAGAAATCTGTTCCTTTTCTTTAAGAATGAACTATCACAAACAAAAGTTTAAAAATCCATTTAAAATTCAGTGAAAAAGAATAAAATGCCTAAGAATAAACTTACTCAAGGTGGTGTAAAACTAAAAACAATACAACATTGATGAAGAAGTCTGAAAATAATACAAAGAAATGGAATGGTCAGTCAGTCAGTTCAGTCGCTCACTCGTGTCCAACTCTTGGCAATCCCATGGACCACACCATTCCAGGACTCCTGTCCATCACCAACTCCCGGAGTTTACTCAAATTCGTGTCCATGGAGTTGGTAATGCCATCCAATCATCTCATCCTCTGTCATCCCTTTCTCCTCCTGCCTTCAATCTTTCCCAGCATCAGGGTCTTTTCAAATGAGTCAGTTCTACCCATAAGGTGGCCAAAATATTGGAGTTTCAGTTTCAGCATCAGTCTTCATGAATATTCGGGACTGATTTCCTTTAGGATTGACTGGTTTGAGCTAGTAGTGCAAGGGACTCTCAAGAGTCTTCTCCAACACCACAGTTCAAAAGCATCAATTCTTCAGCACTCAGCATTCTTTATGGTCCAACTCGCACATCTACACATGACTACTGAAGAAACAGAGCTTTGACTAGACGGACCTTTGTTGGCAAAGTAATGCCTCTGCTTCACAAGGAGTCGGACACAACTGAGCGACTGAAATGAACTGAACTGAACTTGGTTGGTCATAACTTTTCTTCCCAGGAGCAAGTGTCTTTTAATTTTATGGCTTCAGTCACCATCTGCAGTGATTTTGGAGCCCCCCAAAATAAAGTCTGTCACTGTTTCCACTGTTTCTCCATCTATTTGTCATGAAGTGATGGCACCAGAAGCAATGATCTTAGTATTCTGAATGTGAAGTTTTAAGCCAAAATTTTCACTCTACTCTTTCATTTTCATCAAGAAGCTCTTTAGTTCTTCTTTGCTTTCTGCCATAAGGGTGGTGTCATCTGCATATACGAAGGTATTGATATTTCTCCGAGGAATCTTGATTCTAGATTGTGCATCATCAAGCCTGGCATTTCGCATGATGACTATGCATATATGTTAAATATGCAGGGTGACAACATACAGCCTTGACGTACTCCTTTTCTGATTTGGAACCAGTCTATTGTTCCATGTCCAGTTATAACTGTAGCTTCTTTACCTGCATACAGATTTCTGAAGAGGCAGGTCAGGCGGTCTGAGATTCCCATCTCTTTCAGAATTTTCCACAGTTTTTGTGATCCACACAGCCAAAGGCTTTGGCATAGTCAATAAAGTTGAAATCGATTTTTTTCTGGAAATTTCTTGCTTTTTAAATGATCTGATGGATGTTGGCCATTTAATTTCTAGTTCCCCTGCCTTTTCTAAATCCACCTTGAACATCTAGAAGTTCACAGTTCAGGTACTGTTGAATCCTGGCTTGGAGAATTTTGAGCATTACTTTGCTAGCATGTGAGATGAGTGCAATTGTGTGGGGTTTTTTGAGCATTCTTTGGCATTGTTGTTCTTTTGGATTGGAATGAAAACTGACCTTTTTAGTCCTGTGGCCATTGCTGAGTTTTCCAAATTTGCTGACCCATTAAGTGCAATACTTTCACAGTACCATCTTTTAGGATTTGAAATAGCTCAACTTGAATTCTATCACCTCTGCTAGCTTTGCTCGAAGTGATGCTTCCTAAGGCCCACTTGACTTCACATTCCAGGATGTCTAGCTCTAGGTGAGTGAGAATATCTGGGTCATGAACTTTTTTTTTTTTTTTGTATAGGTCTTCTGTGTATTCTTGCCACCTCTTCTTAATATGTTCTGCTTCTGTTAGGTCCATACCATTTCTGTCCTTTATTGTGTCCATCTTTGCATGAAAAATTTACTTGGCATCTCTAATTTTCTTGAAGATATCTCTAGTCTTTCTCATTCTATTGTTTTCCTCTATTTCTTTTATTGATCCCCGAGGAAGGCTTTCTTATCTGTCCATGCATTCTTTGGTACTCTGCATTCAAATGGGTATATCTTTTCTTTTCCCCTTTGCCTTTCACTTTTCTTCTTTTCATAGCTATTTGTAAGGCTTCCTCGACCACCATTTTGCCTTTTTTAAATTATTTTTGGGGGAGATGGTCTTGATACCTGTCTCCTGTACAATGTTATGAACCTTCTGTCCATAATTCTTCAGGCATTCTGTCTATCAGATCTAGTCCCTTAAATCTATTTCTCACTTCCACTCTATAATGGAAAAGGATTTGATTTAGGTCATACCTGAATGGTCTAGTGGCTTTCCCTACTTCCTTCAATTTAAGTCTGAATTTGATAATAAGAAGTTCATGATCAGAGCCAAAGTCAGCTCCCCGACTTATTTTTGCTGATATATAGAGCTTCTCCTTCTTTGGCTGCAGAGAATATAATCAATCTGATTTTGGTATTCACCATCTGCTGGTGTCCATGTGTAGAATCTTCTCTTGTGTTGTTGGAAGAGGGTGTTTGCTATGACCAGTGCATTCTCTTGGCAAATCTCTTTTAGCCTTTGCCCTGCTTCATTCTGTACTCCAAGGCCAAATTTGCCTCTTACTCTAAGTATCTCTTGACTTCCTAGTTTTGTATTCCAGTCCTACTTTTTTATTCCAGGTCCTATAATGAAAAGAACTTTCTTGGGTTTAGTTCTACAAGGTCTGTAGGTCCTTCATAGAACCTACTTCAGCTTCAGCTGGTCAGGGGATAGACTTGGATTACTGTGATATTGAATGGTTTACCTTGGAAATGAACAGAGATCATTCTGCCATTTTTCAGATTCATCCAAGTACTGCATTTTGGACTCTTTTGTTGACTATGAGGGCTACTCCATTTTTTCTAAAGGATTCTCACCCACAGTAGTAGATATGATGGTCATATGAGTTAAATTCGCCCATTCCAGTCAATTTTAGTTGGCTAATTCCTAAAATGTTAATGTTCACTCTTGCCATCTCCTATTTGACCACTTCCAATTTGCCTTGGTTTATGGACCTAACATTCCAGGTTCCTATGCAATATTGCTCTTTACAGCATTGAACCTTGCTTCTATCACCAGTCCCATCCACACCCTGACCACATGGACCACAGCCTTTCTAACTCAATGAACCTATTAGCCATGCCATGTAGGGCCAGCCAAGATGGGTGGGTCATTGTGGAGAGTTCTGACAAAACTCTTCCTGACCCAGGATTGAACCCAGATCTCCTGCATTGCAGGTGGATTCTTCACCAGCTGAGCCACAAGGGAAGCAATGGAAAGATAACTAAAGATTTAATCTATAGATTTAATTCTGCTGCTAAGTCATTTCAATTGTGTCCGACTTTGTGCAACCCCAGAGACGGCACCCACCAGGGAGTTCATGTCCATTAAATCAGTGATGCCATCCAACCATTCTTTGTCACCTTCTTCTCCTTCTGCCTTCAGTCTTTTGCAGCATCCAGATCTTTCCAATGAGCTGGTTATTCACTTCAGGTGGCCAAGAAGAGAAAATCTGTTCCAGGTTCCACTTTCTCCCCTTCTGTTTGCCATGAAGTGATGGGACTGGATGCCATGATCTTAGTTTTTTTTAATGTTCAATTTTAAGCCATTTTTTTCCACTCTCCTCTTTCATCAAAAACAAAAAATCCTAAAATTTACATGGAACCAAAAATATTGCAAATTGTCAAAGCAATCTTGAGAAAAAAAAGATAAAGCTGGAGGTATCATGCTCCCAGAATTTAGACAATACTACAAACCTAGGGTAATCAAAGCATCATGGTATTGGCCTAGAGATAGACATACAGACTACTGGAACATTATAGAGTGTCCAGAAATAAACCCAAGTATGTATTATCAATTAATCTATAACATTCCTCCAATAACATAGATGGAGGAATGATAATTTCTTCAATAAATGATGATGGAAAAACTGGACAGCTGCTTGTAAAAAAATGAAGTTAGAATACTTTCTCATACCACTTATAAAAATGAAATGATTATAGATCTAAATGTAAGATCTGAAGCTTAAAAACCCCCAGAAGATAATATAGGCAAAGCACTCACTGACATAAATTGTTGCAATTTTCTTTGATCTGTTACCTTAACCAAACAAAAAAGAGCAATAATAAACAAAAGAATTAATTAAACTTAGAACTTTTGAACACCAAAAAAAATCATCAACAAAAAGACAATTTACTGAATGGGTGAAAGTATTTGCAAATGACTTGACCAATAAGGGGTTAATATCTAAAATATATAAACACCTCATTCAACTCTATATTAAAAAAAACCAACATCTCAATTTAAAAATGGGCAGAAAATCAGAAAAAAAAGCATTTTCCAAAGAAGACATGTTGATAGCCAATAGGTAATGAAAGTAAACTCAACATCGCTAATCTTCAAAGAAATAACAAATAAAAAAAGAGAGAGAGAGAGAGATCACCTCACACCTCTCAGAATGACTATTATCAGAATAATCACAAGTAACAAATGTCGGTGAGAATGTGGGAAAAGGTAACTTATACAATACTGGTGGAAATGTAAGTTGGTGCTGCCACTATAAAAAACAGTATAGAGACTCCTCAAAATAAATAAATAAATAAAAGCTAAAGCTAGATTTACCCTTAGATCAAGCAGTTCCACTCTTGTGTAGCTATTCAAAGACTGTAAAAATACTGACTCAAAAAGACATGCACCTCAATGTTCATAGTAGTGTTATTTATAGTGGCCAAGTTATAGAAGCAACCTGTGTCCATCAACAGATGAAAAGATTAAAAATGTATAAACATACACACATACGTGTGTACACATGTGCACATGTATATGTACAACTGTATAAATTATTCTGTATTATTCAGTCATAAAAATTATAAAATTCTGCCATTTGCAACAATGCCAGTAGAACCAGAGAGTATTATACTTAGGGAAAAAAAAAAGATCAGACAGAGAAAGAAAAACACTCTATGCTATCACTTTACATTTAGAACAAAAGAGACAAAACAAACAAGTATACATGGCAAAACAGAAACAGATTGACAGACATAGAGCACCACTGGTTACTAGTGGGAGAGGAAGTGAAGGGCAAAATACAGGCTTAGAATTAACAGATATAAATCACTTGTATAAACAGAAGCAACATGGATCAAACTATACAACACAGGCGATAAAGCCATTATTTTGCAGTAACTTTAAATGAAGTATAATCTGTAAAAATAATGCTAATACAGGCAAAAGAAGCTATCGGCATCATTATAGAGTTTGGTGAAATTAAATATAGTGTAACTGCCCTTGAGAAATCTAAAACAAAACTAACAGACAGAGGTCCTGCATTCAGTAAATGATTTCATATTGAAAGTTTGAGATCACCCAGTCACTGTGAAGGAATTCCAAAAAGTCTATCCTTGTAAATATTCCACATCTTCTAGTGTGCAGGAATAATTTTTAAGAGTCTTGTAACAAAATCTACTTTAGCAAGACTTTGTAAGGACCATCCAGTGCAATATCATATGGATCATTCAGTTTGAACAATAATTTTTCAACTGATATCCTCTGCAGTCAGCCTTTCACATAACAATACATCTTCGGTCCAGCCTCATGCTCTACTGGCTTTCAAATGTCTTGCACTACTGGCTTTCTGAATTTAACTGATGTATCTCTAGCATTAAGGAAATTCACAGAGGATGTGACTTTTTGCATAATATTGCTTCTTTAAAGCAACTCACACAAAACTTTACTCCCTAGGTTCTCATCAAGAAAACATGTTTTACTGCTATGAGCACATTGATGTTAAAGCTTTACCAGACTAAAAATAAGAGTAATAACTACCTTTATTTAGAGCTTACTGTTTGTCATTGTCTTTAGTGCTAATTTTCCTCATCTCACTATTTTCTACACATTTTGCATAAGTGAATTGAAGCTTAAAGAGGAGAAGTAATTCGGAAGAGATCTTGGATCAGTAACTTGTGAAGTTTGGATCATAGGAATGCAGTTATGACTTCAAAATTTGTACTCATCAGACGACCCACTTCTTCAGACCACCTGCCACTCTTATTTTTTGCTCATCTTTCTGACATCCAGAGAAAATAGTCTCAACATACTAAAGAAGGAAGAAACATATAATTTAATTCTAAAATAGTGATTCATAGTCTTATGAGAAGCCGATGGTTGTTCACTCCCCAAGTCTGTCTGACTCTTTGTGACCCCATGAACTCCAGGTTTCCTTGTTCTTCATTATCTCCTGGAGTTTGCTCAGACGCATGTCCATTGAATTCATGATGCCATCCAACCATCTCATCTTCCATTGCCCCTTTCTCTTCCTGCCCTCAATGTATGAGATTTGGAAGGCAGAAGTGAAACCGTTTCCATGTTTAAGGGTTAGTATAGGCACTGTTTTGGAGAAGAAAGTGACAACTCACTCCAGTCTTCTTGCCTAGAGAATCCTGTGGACAGAGGAGCCTGGTGGGCTGTTGTCCATAGCGTCACACAGAGTCAGACACAACTGAAGTGAATTACCAGCAGCAGCAGCATAGGTGCTGTTTCTCAATACATTTTTCAGTGTTGCTTTCCACAGGATTCTTTATTTAACTTTTTCCTGAATTGACCTTTCCATCCTCTTGAGATTAAATACTAAGAATCAAGACTTTGCCTACTTGGACTAACTTTGGAGGACCAAAACTATGTCACTGAGCAAGTGGTCTGGTTGCATGTCACACAACAGAATGACCAAACACTGAGGCAATGGTCTATAGAGATAAAAATGCTTTATTTCAGGATCATCAATCAAGAAGACAGGAGACAAAGCTCAGATGGCTCTCCAATTGGCTGTTAAGTGGGATATTTATCATGGAAGCAGGAATTAACAGTAGGGATGGGGCTCAGAAATGATTGTTAGAAAGCAATTTGGAAGTTTTAAGAGTTCTCTGATCAGGTGCGACTGCTCTTCATGCCATTTCATGGGTTACATGTGAAAATTTGGGAGTGTTCTGTATGTAACATGCAGTGGATTTTCTGCCAATGAGATCAAAAGTTCACCATCAGTCATCCTGAGCCCTAGTTCTTACTGCATCTGCATGATACTCAGTCAAAGGAGCTATGAGTAAGCTGTTTCCACACCTGTGGTTTCCCTGGTACTCTGCAAAAATAGAGTGGCATTCTTGGTATATCATTTTGTTTCTGCCTTATAAGCCTTATAACTTACAGGGTACGTTTCAACTATTGTAATAAGATTGTTTTTACTCCACCTCCAAGTCAGTTTTTTCCCCTGGGAAGGAGAGGATATCCCCACTGATACAGAGTCAGTAGTGTTGCTACTTATGGAGGCTGCCATTAAAGTTGGTTCATCCCGTTCGCCTAGGGCACCAGCTGGTCTTGCAGCTTTAGCAGTTCCTGCTGCATTTCCTTTTCTTTTCCTCCTTTCTTCCTTCTTCTATGCATCCTAGATCAGGTACATGTACAATTCTGTTCACAAAAAGCAATAACATACTCTACATGTCCCTCATAACATCAAGATTTCAGGAGGTAAGAGAGAGGCACATAGATTCTAGTTCATCCTTTTGAATTTTATGCTTGCAAATTGCAGTTTGTCATCATTTTCCTCATCTTCATGTCCATCTTTCTTTTCCCTACTGCTGACTGTGTTGACTTCAGGCCCAGCACAAGAGGAGGAGCAAGACCCTGAATGGAATGGCTTAATGACCTCTCACAAGTGGATAAGGACAAATACTTGTAATACATGGCTTATTACACACTACTCACAGTTGTTTTCTTTTTGTCTGGATAGAATGCTACTTAAAAATAGGTGATGGTTTTATAATTTATCAACTTAAATACATTAGAATGGATACAAATAACATTCTCAGTTCTCCTTCCTTTCATTACCTCCCCTAAATTCTTATAAAATTAAGTCACCAAAATAAATAACTAAAAAAATGGGTTAGAGAAAATCCCTATATACATACAGCCTCATTTTGCTCTTCATGTAATTATTTCCAATTTTTTTCAGTATTTAATACATGGTTCCAATGTCATTAGCACATTCAAAATGATTTAGAGAAGATACATTTTTTGATACACATGTTCCTTCTAATTACAACACCATTTGTCATCAGTGTTTGTAAAATTACTCTTTCATCTCTCAGTTTATCTTTCACATGAAAATATTTTAAATTAAATAGATCTCAATTTGTGTTAGTTCTCATTGAATAATAATATAAACTATTTTCTGCTTGTTTTCCTTCCTCACTCTCCTGGGACACAAGGGTTGGATAAAAATTATTTATCTCAGTGTTTAACTGTTTCTTCAAATCATCCATAATCTTCAAGATGACCCAATTGTTACAATAAAATAACAAAATATAATAAGAAATAAAAAATAAAAGACATTTCCTGGGAAGCTTTTGAAAAGTAAGATATAAGATCAAATGAGTTGGACAAAGAAAAGAAAAGGCTTTCTCATTTCTATGAGGAATCAGTCTAATATGGAGAAAACTTGTGTAAATCTCTCTGAATGATAACTCCTAGTCTCATTCTCAGGGTGAGAATCTGTGTTCCAATGGTATCTACTGAATGAAAAATGTATAATATAAGATGGGATATGATTTTCATACGATTTGTGTTTTCATACAGTTTGAATGTGTAATCAAAAATTAAAATAAATGAATTTATTTAAATACTAATCATCAAAATAAATACATCTGTGTTTATTGCAAATGCTAGAAATACTTAAACTTTTAAGAAGCTATTATGAATTTTACTCTTTGGCACACTGTTTAAAATTGCTCAAAAACATTGAAGATATCCTTCAAAATATTATATTTGTGTATGTATACATGTATACACATACATATATAAATGTGTGTTATTATAGAAACAAAAATTTCAGTATGATTTAATTTTATCTTAGTCAAAGTTTTAAAAATCAACTAAGATATTCTATTATTTTTCTGAGTAAAGGAAACTTAAAATATATCATGTCCAAATAATTGTATTCTTAGAAAAGTTGTCTAACTATTGAGGCTTTTGATGGCTAAGTCAAAGATCTCTCGGTAAAAGTCATATTGCACCTGAAAATACATGGGTTTTTTTCAGATATCTTTTGATATTGATTTCTAACATAATTCCACAGTAATAAATAGAACAGATTCTGTATGATTTCAGTACCTTTAAACCACAAAATTTTTGCACCTTGTTTTATGTTCCTGGATATATTTCAGTGACTCCAACTTACAGTCTATGGGAACTTGAATAGAATTGCATCCTACTGTTGTGTGAAAACTGTATAAATCTTAATTATGCTGAATTGATCATAGTGCTTTTCAGGTCTACTATATTCTTCTACTTCTCTGTATATTCATTCTATTAATTTTTGAGAGTTTGATATTGAAACCCCAACTAAATATCTTAATTTATCTACTTAAAAATTATGATATAAAAGTTATCATTAAGATTAATTTCTGCTCTTTCCTAATTATGACATCTTTCTTTCAATATGCTGTCTTTAGAGCACATACCTTTAGACCCAATTTTCAAATATATGAAAAATGTGCCTTGAAACTTAGTGTTAATATTTGAGCTATTTGTCCTTTGATTATGTAATATTTCAGCAACTATGAAATAAAACTATTAAGATACTTCAGTGGAAATTTTAGCTAGCATACTAGCATACAGGCTCTTTTTCCTCAAAAAAAAAAAAAAAAGAACATTTGTTGTTATTGCTTCTTTACTCATTAAAAGACAGATTCCAATTATCATAGTCCTAGAGGGAAATCTATTTGTGAAAAAAAAAAAAAGCAAAAATAATCTCTTTGTAAAACCATTTTGGTTTATGCTATAAGCAACTAAAGAAGTTCGCTTTTCAAACTGACTTCAATTTGTTTAAAATACACATAACAATTACATTATTTTTCCTATAACTCTATTCTAAAACTACATTCTACTATGAGTCTGATTTTTGTACATTTACTCCTTAATTATCCTAAAAGTACTTATCCTATTCTTTCCCAAAACTCAATTTGAGTAAATCAAACAATTTCAGATATCTTTTCCTCAGAGTTTCTCATAGACAGAGATTAAATCAGATAGCTCACTAAGAATTGAAAATGTGGTCAATGCTATATATTCATTAGCACAGTCACAAAGATAATACAAAGCAACACTTAGCTTCAGGGAGTTTTAAAACAAATACTTCCTGGCAATAGCTTCACAGAAAGTACCTACCTTCTATGAGCAAGTGTAACTACCAGCCCAGTGTTTCTGCACATGACCAAGAGAGGGCATTGTAACACTGAGAGCAAAAGCAATTGCAGGGTGCCAGTGGTCTGGACAAGGAGACCCAAGATTAGCTACAGGGTGGGTCAAGGAACCTACACCACAATGTGGTTCCTTGTGGATGACAATGTGACCACACATTTACACATTTACAATCATAGAAATGTAAATACAAATAGTAGAGTTTTCATTGATTTTTATTTCACTCAGTTTAAAAGATTATTAATAATACATGTATATTTCTTCAAATAAAACATCTGGCACATAGTTCTAAATGTATATTTAGTTAATCTAAATGTAAAATCAACCAATGACTTGACTCTTATCACTGCTCCTAATGCTTTATTCATTTTATATTTCCTGGGACCTCAACTGGAAGACTTGAAAGCTGAGGTTTGGGTTATTTTAAGATTTGTTCAGTCATATGTTTGACAGATAATAGTGGCTGTTGGCCTGAGTCCTCAGTTCCTCTCTGTGACCTTTCTTTATGGTCTAGCTTGGATTTCTTGACCAGCATAGTAGCTTGATTCCCAAGGCAAGTTTTCCAGAGGAGAATTGTATGTATCTTTTATTCTCTTTTATTGCCTAGTTTTACAAATGATATAGCATGATTCCTGCTATATCTTATTGGTTAGACCAATAATAACTCTCCAAACAGATGCAACGAAAAAAAAAAGAAAGACCTTAATTCTCAGTGAGATGAGGGGCAGATCACCTTGTAAGGATAGGTTGAGTGGCAGATGGTATTACATTTTTTTTTAATATAATCTGACACAACAGTTAAGAGGAATCATATAAAGTCTAAAACTGGAACTTATCCTTCTTTCAATGAGTCTCTTCAAACTCATTCTCACATCTTTTTCCTCTGTTCTCTGTAATTCTTCAAACAGTAAAATGATTAATTTACATATCTTTAATTATGACATTACTTGGTTGACTTCTTTCTGCTTGAAGAAGTATAATTCTAACCCACATAAAGAAAGATAAGTTCTAATTCTAGAATATACTATGCAATATTTATGAACATTCATGTGATGTGCTGTATGATTGACTATTGTGGGGCTATAGTCAAATCATGTACTTTTAACAACATTTAAGTTTTGAGATTTTAGTTATTTAAAGTGAAATTCTTTAGGACACCAATTTGTTAGGATCAACACCATTTATGAAACAAAGAACAAAATGCAAGCAGTCTTAGTTTTGAGGGACAGATTTTAATTTTTGCCAAATGAAGAAGTTATGGTTTTCTGATCTGCCCTGGGACAATCTGCAGGGCATTTTGTCCTGGAAATGGGGCATTTATTCCCTTTTCTTTGTAGAAGTATTCACCTTCTTGATGTTTATGCTTATACAGGCCCTTCTTTTGGACATAAGCTTCATGGAGATGTTTTGGATTGCATATATTTATCACCCAAAAGGTAGGTAGATAGTAGCATGTTCTGCAGCATTGCCAATGACCAATTTCTGGTGAGTTCTAGAAAAGGAACTCTGGGATCAGAGATCCAGTCACAGGTAGCAACCTGCTCAGCTGTTTCAGAGACACTGCCTACCTGCCTCCTAGGCAAGCAGTGAGGGAAATCAGGGGGTCCTAGAGGTTATGACAGTTGACAGTGTTGTTGAATATGTGGGAGTGGACTGGACTGCAAAAAAGAGTGTAGAGAGAAAAGACAAAGACTTAAGGGCAGACACTTAGGCAATTCATACACTTAGAGAGGTGGAAAAAAAGAATGTGCATTCATAATTGTAGACAATCTCATGGGCTAAGATAACACTTAGCTTGCAATAAAACTATTTGACTCTGAAGTAATGACAATCTATGTTAAAAGCATAAACTATGGCCTAAGCGTAAAAACAAATACAAAGTATAAATTTTCTGTGATTAACTCTCACTTTTGTACTTATGCTAAGGAAGGAGAACAAAAATGAACGAGTAAAATACATTGATCTTTATTCTTGATTTGCTTATGATAATGAAGATAATTTGACAACCTTATTACTTTTTTTAAAAAAGCTTATAAGCCAATAAACTGATGGAATATATTCATGGCTAATTCTTATGTGATCTAAAGTAAAAAATAAATACCAGTCAAAAAAACTATAGATAATTTCATTTTAAAAGAAAACTTAAGAAAAAGAATTTTTCTAAATTTAAATTGTAATCTTTCTCCACCAAATTCTCTATGTTGAAAAGAAGCCAACATTCAGAAAAAAAAAAAAATCAAAACTCTCTTTATATATCCAGGTTTGTTTTTTTTTTTTCCTGCTGTTTAGAGAGCCTCACTTAGACCATAACGAAAAGGGAACTCTGAACATTACTTGTCAAAAATGTTTAAAAAATAAAAGAGCATGAAAGAGCCATCAGTCCAACGTCAACTTTCTAATGTGATGGCAGGCTAGTTAAATCACCAAAAGACAATAGCAGTAGAAGAATCCTTGGTGTTCAGGTTTCCTTCTGAAAATAAAAATAAAGTTTGTTGGACTCTTCACAGCTGTGCATTTTATCACCAATCCTTGCAGCATGGGCAAGGAAAACTTTAAAACAGAACAATATAGATTAACATCCCACATGCAAGTTTTTTTAATGCGTCACCATCAGGAAAAAAGCAGACTGGTGTGTCAATATGCAAATAGAAAACATTTTATTAATATATAAAAGATAGTCAGATGGATATAGATACTGTGATGTTATACCTAAGCCATAATGTTATTTTGTGGAATTAAAGAGTATGCTTTTAAGTTAGGACTCTGCATGTTGAATTCATTCTACTTACTTAGTCTAAAGGGTTGTATCACAAGCATATTTTTGGACTTTCCAAAAATTCCAAATTTATATACTCTGAATGCAAGAATTGTAAACTCTAGAATCTGCTCTTTCTGATTTTACAGAGAAGGGTGTTTTGTCACTGTCAGTAATATTAATAAGTATGCATGCATGCATACTAAATCGCTCAGTCATGTCTGATTCTTTGCAACCCCATGGACTGTAGCCCACCAGGCTCCTCAGTCCATGGAATTTTCCAGGCAAGAATATTGGAGTGAGTTGTCATTTTCTTCTCCATGGGATCTCCCCACCTAGGGACCAAACCTGTATCTCTTTCATAGGCAGGTGTATTCTTTACCACTGAGATACCTTGGAATTATTAATAAGTATATTGGTTTATTCAATAATAAATCCTTTAGGCCCAAAACTATTAAGGTAAAACATAGAGCCTAAAAGACTTTTCTAAGTGTGAGGTCTTATTATTAATTTGCAGGGTTCTGAACAGTGATAACCCTGATGAGGTAGATAGAGCTTGTACATAGAAAGTCATTAATTTCATGTATTATGCCTGTCTGGGTAAATGTAAATGTTTTTTTAAAAAAATGAGCAAAGGATGAACATGATCTAAATAAACTGTGCCTGGTTAAATGAGCAAGCAGAAATTCAAGGCAGAAGTCATGCATGAATATATCCTCAAAGGTAAATATGCTATTGTGAAGCCAGCTACTTCAAGAAAGCTGGCAGTGATCACACAGAAAAGGACTGTAATAATGTGATAATCTGCCTTTTCACTGGTTTTTCTATCTACCTTGTCCTTGCTATCATCTTCCTCAGCCTTTTATAGTTGTCATCATATCTTTCTTCCTTATGATTTTCCAATACATCTTTGTGTGCCTTTATTATGTTGCAGTTTCTCCTACACTATAATTTAATGAGGTACAAGCCAAAAGAAATGGAAAGGAAACCATTCAGCTTTTGAACATTATTTAGCATACCTTAAATTGGTGGGTATTGGGCAATTAGCAATAAAACTAGAGAAAAATAAAATTTTTCAGTGGTCTATCTACTGAGCTAAATTATATTGTTTGAAGTACTTCTAGACTAGGAAAGGGTGACATGCTTAGAATGAACACAAAACTGAAGGAGCAATGTTTGGGGAGTTATACGGCAGTCATCAATGTGAAAATGGCCAAGCACCCATAAGCTCTGTGCCTATTTGTTCTGCTATTTTAGAGGATGATTTAGTCTCTGCCTGAACCTGAGTTGCTCTATTTGTAGTTGTTCATGATTTTAAAAGGCACCCACGTTTACTTTCTTAGTATGCGCACAGAGAAACAAACATTTAGGTATTTACTCTGCACAGCTCAAATCCATGGCTCTTCTACTGTCAATACCCCAAATCCATTAGGCAAATGCCTGGAAAAGAATGGAAAGTAAGCAGCTAGAATCATCAATAAACAAGTACAAAACTCCATGGAAAGATGCTTATTTTGACCTTCCAATTTACTGCATAATATCAGGCTGGTGAACATCACAATGTACAAACTAATGTTCTCTGAGGATGAGCAAAGATTCCTCTGATTAATCTTTTGGAGCCTTATTAGCTGCAGTTACTGGGTTCTATAAACAATATCTCTTGTGCCAGTGCCTTTTCACATGCCCAACACATTATCCAAGAATAGGCGGAATAATTGACATTTCTATTTAAACTCTGCCTGTCTAACCTTTGGTTTCTGAATATTTTCTACTGGCAAGCTTCTGAGGTTTCTCATGCCCCTGGCCTCAGAATGTTTTCATTGCTTCATCCTGGTTTGCCAGTTCCAAGCTTACATTTTCTCAGGACTTGTAAAATAATGTGAACATACAGATGAAAGGTGGTTGAGTAGCTAATAAGTTCTAGTATATGTGGTCTAGCATATATGATTATATACGCATTGTCTCATTTATACATTACTCAGATCTTTTCAGAGAGATATTATCCTCATTTCATAGATAAGGAATCAAGGAATTCATGAGATTAAGGGACAGGGCAGGTACAGTAGCAAAGCCTACTGACATATGAAGCTCAAAGTCCCTGGAGAGTATGTCTCTAAGACTTCTACTTTTTCTGCTCTACCAACCTGAGAAACAAATGAGTACCTTGTAATGTGTCCTTCTGGATTAAATTGGTACACTTTCTGTCAGATTGAGGATTTCATGGTGGCTCAGACTGTAAAGAATTTGCCAGCAATGCAAGAGATTCAAGTTCAATTCCTGGGTTGGGAAGATTTCTTGGAGAAGGGAATGGCTGCTGACTCCAGTATTCTTGCCTGGGGAATTCCATGAACTATAGCTTGGTGGGCTATAGTCCACAGTCACAAAGAATTCGGACACAACTGAGTGACTAACATTGTCTCTGTCAGATTAGAAAGGAAAAAAAAAAAAAAAAGGAAGAGAGCAGACGTGGCATCTGACTCCAGGAAAGTCAGTCCTCACTGATGATGGTGTTTCTGTTTTGCATTCCTTTCCTCTTCTCTAGGTGTATGAAGCCTGGGCAGAGCCTTCCATTTCCTTTCTGTCTCCCCAGCCACACCGGTGGCCAGATTTCCTCCTTGTTTTGTATCATTGGGTTCTGTCATGTTTTCTAGAGCCAATATGGCTTTTAATGTATTGAATTATGATCTCCCCAAATGCGTATGTTGAAGCCCAACCTGAAGCACCTCAGAGTGTGACTGTATTTGGAGACAGGTCTTTTAAAGCGGTAATGAATTTAAGATGAGGCCTGGTATCACTGTAAGAGGAAGACTGGTATACTTATAAGAGGAGGAAACTAGGACACAGCAGAATGTATGCAGAGAGGAACCATCACGTGAGGACACAGCAAGAAAGCAGCCATCTGCAAGGCCAGAAGAGAAGCGTCAGGAGAAACCAGCACGGCTGTCACCTGGACTTTGGACCTCAGGCCTCTAAAATTATGACAAATAAATTTTTGTTTTTTAAGCCACCTAGCCTGTGATATTTTGTTATGGCAGTCCTAGCAGGTGCATACACTGGTTTTAAACACAGGGCTTATCCAGGTTGAAAGCAGAAGGGAAAAGAAATAGGAAGCTCCCCTGTGGATGTGTTGTTAGTCAGATTCTACTCTCAAGAGCTCTGAATGAGGTTAGGGACATCTGTGTGTGGCTAAGAGGTAATGGTTGATAATTTATAAAGACATCATCCCTAGCATTTTTCTACAGGCTCCTGGAAAATCATCTAACCTTGAGGAAAGTTACGAATGACTTATTTTCAGATACTTTCCTTGGAAGAAGTGTGAGAAAAAATTTGAAAGAAGGAAGTGATGCCCAAATTAATTTTATTCTGTCTGTGGCATCTGGTTGTATCTTTCATAAAAAAATGCTGAAAGTAAGTAGAATGAAGGAAAAATTTATTATGATTTCCAAGTCTGATGAAACTATGATCAAGGAACTCAGAGGATAATAGAAAAGTAAAGGCACATTTTTAAAGATTCCCAAATGATAACTAAAGGCATAATAAAAAGAAAGTGCCCCTGCAGTTTTCCCAAAGCAGGTATTGTTGCAAGGACTTTGGTGTAGGCAGTCTGTTTTGGAAGTGATTCAGAAAAATACACAGAATGGGGGGCATGGTAGGTAAAAAACAAACAAACAAAAAGCCAATAAGGTATACATCAGCTGGAACTCCATTTCACAGAGCAACAGTCCTAAGGGGAACTGGGGAGCCTGGAGCATTTATCTTGAGTCCCATCCTCTAGGCATTAAGGACTGCCCCCAAGCATGTTAAAAATTCCTACAATGCTGCACAAATTCTTTATCAGAGAAGAGTGTCAGACATGCCCTTGAAATGGGAAGCTGTCAGTTCATAGTGAACTATCCACAATTACAAGCAAACCCAGGTGGATCAAGAGACTGGGGGCCACAGCATCAAAGGCATTTGATTAATTGGCCATACTCCAATATTATAAATTAGCTAAAGTATGGACAATCACAGAGGTTTTTATTATTATTAAAGTGTTACACAAAATGATTATGGTCTATTTAAAAGAATCTATGATTGAATATCTCCATTTTATATGGAAACAACAAGGTCAGTAGAGTAAGATATGTAAGGTTGAATAAAGTTGCTTGAGCAACAAGAGATCCATGAAAATGTTCACATTTAACGATATTCATCAGGTCTAGTCATCTTAGGTCATTATTTACAATGCTTTAATTTATATGGCCTGGTACAAACTATATGGGAAAGGGGGGGAAATTAGCTACATGATACAATAGTGACAATATACATAAGTGTGAATTACAACTCATTATTTTATTGGCCAGTTCTACTGCCTGGATTCTTAGTTTGGGCTTTGTGGAGGGTAAGGGAAAGTATGTATTTTTAATGAAATAAAGATATGTAAAGAAAGTCAAAAAATTGTAATTGCATGCTACAATACATCTCTATAAGATGAATACCTAGTTATGAAACCCTCACCCATAATAGGAAGTTTAAACAAGATCAGCACCACAGAAATCCCCTCATCCTTCCTTTCAGTAATTTCTACAGAAAAGGTAATGACCATTTCATCTTTCAACATCACAGATTAGTATTATCTATTTTTGAGCATGATGTAAATGGAACTACAGATATATACTTTTCACTTCCTTGTTTTGCTCCCTCAGGAAAATTTCTGTGAGATTTATCCATATTATTGCATGTGGGTGTAGTTCATTTATCCTCATTATAACTTGGAATTCCATTGTGAGAGTACGGTAATTTACCATTTTTCCTGAATAAATGTGAAGTGTTATCATATAGAACTGCACTATTTCATGGGAAATTTGAATTTTACATTTTAGAACAAAATTAGTCTACTATTTCTAGAGCTCTAGAGCTACATGCAATCAAAAGAAATGTCCATTTCTTGCTAAATTGAAACTATCATGACTTTTCTTTATGATTAATATTCCCAACATTTTTTATTTTACTTTCACATGCATGAAATTATACATTCTGTTTGTTAAATTTATCAAGACATTGCCTCAATATATAAATAACTTTGAGTGCCTACTGTAGGCAAGTGATTTTGTTATGTATTAGAGCCATGATAGGGCTCAGCAGTAAAGAATCCACCTGCAATGGAGAAACTGCAGGAGATGTGGGTTCAATCCCTGGGTCAGGAAGATCCCCTGGAGAAGGGCATGGCAACCTACTCCAGTATTCTTGCCTGGAGAATTCCATGGACAGAGGAGCATTGTGGGCTATAGTCCATGGGGTTGCAAAGAGCTGGACATGACTGAAGCAACTGAACACACAGTCACAATAAACAAAAGAAAATCTAGTACTAGTCTTTCCCGAAATAAGTTTATTTAAAAGGGCACATACAAAAACAGCAAGATAGCCATTATGACCCAATGTGTTAATCTAAAAAAAAAAAAAAA
>SJXQ01003037.1:189562-203625 GCA_006408695.1 Aepyceros melampus | reverse complement strand
TCATTGGAAAAGACCCTGATGCTGGGAGGGATTGGGGGCAGGAGAAGAAGGGGATGACCGAGGATGAGATGGCTGGATGACATCACGGACTCAATGGACGTGAGTCTGGGTGAACTCTGGGAATTGGTGATGGACAGGGAGGCCTGGCGTGCTGCGATTCATGGAGTCACAAAGAGTTGGACACGACTGAGCAACTGAACTGAACTGAGTCAGGGCTATGGTTTTTCCAGTGGTCATGTATGGATGTGAGAGTTGGACTGTGAAGAAAGCTGAGCACCGAAGAATTGATGCTTTTGAACTGTGGTGTTGGAGAAGACTCTTGAGAGTCCCTTGGACTGCACGGAGATCAAGCCAGTCAATCCTAAGGGAAATCAGTCCTGAATATTCATTGGAAGGATTGATGCTGAAGCTGAAGCTGAATCTCCAGTACTTTGGCCACCTGATGCGAAGAGTTGACTGATTGGAAAAGACCCTGATGCTGGGAAAGATTGAGGGCAGGAGGAGAAAGGGACGATGGATGATGAGATGGGTGGGTGGCATGATCGACTCAATGGACATGAGTTTGAGTGGACTCCGGAAGTTTGTAATGGACAGGGAGGCCTGGCGTGCTGCTTTTGATGGGTCGCAAAGCCAGATACGACTGAGCGACTGAACTGACTAACCTAAAGACTTCAGTTCAGTTTTTCCTATGCTGCCTTCAGACTTCAAGAAACCTATGCTTACACCTCAGGAAGAATCCCTTTCAGCTTCCCTGCCCCTCCCTCAGTCATAGATTATCACTGCTCTTACTCTGTGTACAGCCTGGAGAACTTAAGGTCCTTGATAGGGCAGTTCTCTCTCAGTATTTCTGCACCTCTTCACCAAAGTTAGGTGTCTGGTGCTTTGTATCTGTAAAGCCTGAGTGCTCAAAAGTTTCTTTTAACATTCCTACTCTAGCCCCAATATTTTTCATGACTACTCTGCGAAGGCTGTGAAGTATTGGTAGGTGGGTGTACTCTGTCTTCTAAAGATTCTAAACTATCTGTCAGCTCACACTTAGTCTACAAAAAATTCTTAAAATTTCAGCAGTTTTATTCTTAAGTTCCCCCAGTTATCTTCTTACTTTTCTTCTTGCTCTGTTGGCTTTGTCCTTTTCTACTGCTTCAGCAAGAATGAAAGATACTGTTAGGTTGATTCCCTCCAGAGAGAGTTCGTTACTTTCTGGATTTTAATTCATGAGATATTTTTCTCCATCCTTAGCACTCTTGACAAATTTATAATAAACCATGATTTCATGGGTTATCTGGCTTGTTACTATTGTTAGGGTAGAAAGGACATTTTTCTTGCAACTTTCTACATTCTAGGCAGAAGCCGACATCTTACAGTTTACATATAAATGATTGTTTAACCTTTCAACATATATATATTTTGGAATTCCTTTTTCAAAATTTCTTAGAATCATTCATCGTATTCTTTCAAATATCCTGGGTGGTGGAAAATCTTTAGTTCCAAAAATCATATCTGCTCTAAAATAAGAATAGTAATCAAAATTAAGTTTCTAAGTAATGCTGCTGATGAAATTTAGCAGTATTATTAGCAAAAATGTAAAATAATTAGGCTAATTTCCTTATATTTCTTTTAAACATCTTTTGATGAAAATCTTACATAAACAGTTCAAAACTGGTTTTGAATGATGACAGCATCATTGAAATAAGAAAACTCTTTCTTATGTTTAATTATGTGATAACAATTTAAACCAAATAGTTAGGAAGATGCAATTTTAAAATCCATTTTCATTGCTCATGAGCCATCACCTCACACCATCAGAATAATCATCATCAAAAAGTCTACAATCAAGAAATCCTGGAAAGGGTGTGGAAAAAAGGGAATCCTTCTACACTGTTGGTTGGAATGTAAACTGGTGCAGCCACTGGGGGGAACAGTGTTGAGTTGCCTTAAGAAACTAAAAAGAGCCATCATATGATCCAGCAATCCCATTCCAGGGCATATATTTGGAGAAAAACATGTTTTGAGAGGATACTTGCTCCCCAGTGTTCACTGCAGCCTGTTTACAATAGCCAAGACATGGAAGCAATCTAAATGTCCATCAACAGACAAATGGATAAATAAGCTTTGGTACAAATATACAATAGACTGTTAGTTATTAAAAATATTGCAATAATGCCATTTGCAGTAACAGGAATGGACCTGGACATTATCATACTTACTAAGTGAAGTCAAACAAAATCAAATATGATATCACTTATATGCAGAATCTAAAAAAAATGATACATATGAGCTTATTTACAAAACAGAAACAGACTCATAGACTTAGAGAATGAATTTATGGTTGCCAGGGAGGAAGAATGAAGGGGGAGGGATAGACTGGGTATTTGGGATTGACATGTATATATTGACATGACACTGCTATATTTAAATTAGATAGCCAACAAGATCCTACTGTATGGTGCAGGGAACTCTGCTCAGGATTCTGTAATAACCTAAATGGAAAAAGAATTTGAAAAGAATAGATATATGTATATGTACAACTGAATCACTTTGTTGTACATCTGATACCAACACAACATTGTTAAATATACTCCTTAAAATAGAAAAATTTTAAGATGATTTTAACTGCTCATATACTTTGCTTCAAATACCTGCTTTTAAAATTACTTTAAAATATTTCAGATTTTAGGTCTTCTTATACTGAATAATGCAATGCGATCGATAATACATATTTTTTCCATTTTATGATTTCCTTTGTAAATGCAAAAATAGATTTTTTTCTTAGTTTAATTGATTACATGTCATAGCCATCTTTACCTTATTTACAACTGCTTTAATTTCAAATGAAGCATTTTCGGAGGAAGATAAATACATTTCATTCACAAAAATGAAAGTGGAAATTTATACAAAAATTGAGCAGCACAGAAAAGTGGGACCAGGCGTGACACAACTCTCCCGGCAGAGGGCAGCACTCTATGGGAAATCAAATGTCACAGGAGAATGCTTCTGAACTTTTGCCTTATGTACCAGAACATAGTCAAAGTATCGAGAAACATTATTTTAACATTTATTTTAAACTCAAGAAACATTATTTTAACTGAATTTTAAACAGTCATAAAATGATTGTACACTTTCTTTCAGTTCAGTTCAGTCGCTCAATCATGTCCGACTCTTTGCGACCCCATGAATCGCAACACGCCAGGCCTCCCTGTGCATCACCATCTCCCGGAGTTCACTCAGACTCACTTCCATCGAGTCCGTGATGCCATCCAGCCATCTCATCCTCGGTCGTACCCTTCTCCTCCTGCCCCCAATCCCTCCCAGCATCAGGGTCTTTTCCAGTGAGTCAACTCTTCGCATGAGGTGGCCAAAGTACTGGAGTTTCAGCTTTAGCATCATTCCTTCCAAAGTAATCCCAGGGCTTATCTCCTTCAGAATGGACTGGTTGGATCTCCTTGCAGTCCAAGGGAATCTCAAGAGTCTTCTCCAACACCACAGTTCAAAAGCATCAATTCTTCGGCGCTCAGCCTTCTTCACAGTCCAACTCTCACATCCATACATGACCACAGGAAAAACCATAGCCTTGACTAGATGGACCTTAGTCGGCAAAGTAATGTCTCTGCTTTTGATTTTTTTTTGAATATACTGTCTAGGTTGGTCATAACTTTTCTTCCAAGGAGTAAGCGTCTTTTAATTTCATGGCTGCAGTCACCATCTGCAGTGATTTTGGAGCCCCAAAAATAAAGTCTGACACTGTTTCTACTGTTTCCCCCTCTATTTCCCATGAAGTGATGGGACCAGACACTTTCTTTAGAGGCTTAATATTTTGGCTTGGTATTATGTGGTGTTTTTTCTGTCAATACCATAGTTTAAGCACATATAATAATTTATTGTGTATTTACTTATTTACTGCTTTCTGTGTAAGATATGGTTTCTTTTAATCATTGAAATGACTTATTTTGAATTTCATTGGTATACTCGTTTCTTGACAATTGCAGTATTTATTAAATGCAGTATTCTTATATTTTATGAATGTTGATTATGTCTCCATGAGATATCATTTTCTTTTATCCTGTAGAAGGTTTTTTAAGCCTTTTATTTATATAGAAGTTTTTTTTTTTTTCCATTTAGTGTTGTTTTTGGCATTTTCTAAGTGCAACTTCCTTTGCAAATGCTTTTGTCTTGGCTTATTTTCATTGTCCGTATTTTATCTTCTGCAGTTCAGTTACACATGTATCGACACATGGTCAGATACAAAAGACAGAGGTTGGTGCCTGCCAGCAGTATCCTGCAATTGTATATCCTGTATAATGCCTAACTTTTCCCATTCATCGCTTACTCTTTTCTTATTATGAAATATATATACTTATGGAAAAGTTCATAAAATATATATGTACTGTCAAATGAATACTTAAAAAAGAACTGGTATAACCCAAGTCAAAAAATAGAACCTTGGCAGCATCCAAGAACACCCACTTTGTTCATGGCTTCTCCCTAATTATAATTCTATCCTGCACCCTGGAAGTATACACTATTCTGGCTTTGTGATAATCATACCTTTGTTTTCTTTTATGCTTTTACAACCTATATGTGCATCTATAAACAATGGTGTGGTTTAGCCTGCTTTGAACTTAATATGAATAATAAGACTCATACTTTTGAACTTATTTTTATCTTTCTTCTTTTGTTCAATATTGTGTTTGCAAGATCATCCTTACTATACCATTTGGCTATATAATTTTCTTAGTAACTTATTGTTCCATTGTATGCATATTTCAGAACTCATTCTACTATTATAAGTGGAGTTTAAGGTGTTTACAGTATTTTTGTTGCCATAAATATTCTTACAAATGTATACTAGTGCATATGTTTACATATTTTTAGGGTGGTATTAACATACTTTAACATTTCCCTGGTGAAATACCTCTTGGACTTTGATATCCAAACTTCAGAATATAGATGTCTTTGCAATATACTTGTCAGCTGATTTGTACATACAAAATTGTATTTATGTCTCACAAACTCAATACTACATTTTAAATGAAACAATATACATGTGGGAGGGGAATTCTATCTGGGTTATATCCAGATAGAATTGTTAAGTATTAATGTTTTGAAAGGTGCAGCTAGAATCACCAAAGGGCATGTGTGATGGTTAATTTTATGTGTCAACTTGACTGAAAGGGTTGCTCAGATATTTGGTTAAACATGATTCTGGATGTACCTTTGAGGGAATTTCTGGATGAGATTAAGATTTGAATAGATAGACTAAGTTAAATAGAGGCACCTTTCTAATATAAGTGAGCCTCATCCATTTCATTGAAGACTTGAATAGAACAAAAGGCTGAATAAAGGAGAATTTTCTCTCTCTGCCTATCTTCTAGCTAGAATATTGATCTCCGGCCTTTAGTCTTGGACTTGGATAGGAACTACACCATTGGCTTTCCTGTGTCTTTACCAGATTTCTGGGTTCAACTGCAGATCTTGGAACTTCTCATTCTCCATAATCACGTGAGCCAATCCCTTATAATAAATTATATATGGTATATTACATCAATTGGATATCATAAATCTATATAGCTATATCTATGTCTGCAATTGGCTCTGCTGCTCTGGAGAAGCCAGACTTAATACAGCATGTTGCTGCATACAATGAAACTGAAGTAACCACATTAGTCATTTAATGAAAACTTTATTCATTTTATATCTTAACATGGCAGCTTGCTACATATATATATACACACATATATATATAGACATTTTACTCTGAGTTATGTTTTAGGAAATTAGGTGAGGTTTTAGATCGATACAAAACATTATAATATTCCTTATTTAAAATATTGAGAAATGGACTCAATTAGCATATTTTTAATCAAATGGGGAATTTTGAATATAGCATAAGTCTTAGAAGAGACAAAAGGTACTGAAATAGAAAGCAAAGATTATTGAAAAATAGTTTGACAAAGATACGATTTTATATTGATGTGACACTACAAAGGTGTATATATTGTGTGTGTGTGTCTGGAAATATAGACATTAAGATAAGTAGTAGTGATGGTCTCTGGTGGTGAAGGATTGATTTAATTATACTTTTCTACAATGTCCATGTGCTGCTTTTGCAATAATTTTTAATCAAGTTATACTTAACACACAGTGGTATATTAGTTTCAGGTATACAAAATAATGATTCATTATTTTTATGCATTATGAAATAATCACCACAATAAGTTTGGTTGCCATCCATAACTACACATGATAATAATTTCTGAAATATTAGGTAACAAACTATATAGTAAAAAGTTAGTCCTGTAATAGATTAGTTTTTTTAAGCTGATTAATTTTAATGGAGCATAATTCCTGGTAAACATTGAGATATAAAAGACAGCTGAGTATTTTCTACCTAATAATAATTCTAATTCTATGCATGACTAGCATCTTATATGCTAGATAACGTTCCTGGAAATAACAATTACCTTGACAATTATTAAAAACACCACTCTATAGGCTCATAGCTTCCTTAGTGGCTCAGACGGTAAAGAATCTGCCTGCAATGTGGGAGACCTGCGTTTGATCCTTGGATTGGGAAGATCCCCTGAAGAAGGGAATGGCTACCCACTCCAGTATTCTGGCCTGGAGAATTCCATGGACAGAGGAGTCTGGCAGGGGTTGCAAAGAGTCAGACATGACTAAGCGACTTTCACTTTCTTTCACTTTCACTTTATAGGCTCATAAGTCACCTAGTGTCTTCCCTCTTGATTATGTGCATTTTAATATGGATCTTAAAATAGGTAGAACATGTCTTCCTCTATTCTTCTAGCATTTTATAGTTGAATTCCATCATTTTCAACCCTGTTATGTCATATTTAGTTTATTAAAGAAGAAATAAATTGATTAAAATAAATTTTGAAGAGTTTGTAGATAGCTGTCTATAGTTATATACAGAGTATTATACTCTCATTTACTTCATTTTACATATATGTATTTTTAAAATGCACTTCTTCTTTCTTCCTGTGACTCTTGAAAGCCTGGATTATAATCTGTCAGTTTTAGTACATTTTTATTCTACATGAGAAATTCTTTTATTGATTGACGCAATCATAAAACAATGATCAATGCATTTTAGTGCATTATAATGATTTTAGTGCATTAGTGAATACAAAAGTGATTAAGTAAGGTTCTTTGTCCTCAGTTCAGTTCAGTTCAGTGGCTCAGTCATGTCTGACTATTTGCAACCCCATGAATCTCAGCTAGGCCTCCCTGTCCATCAGCATCTCCCAGAGTTCACCCAAACTCATATCCATCGAGTCAGTGATGCCATCCAGTCGTCTCATCCTCTGTCTTCCCCCTTTCCTCCTGCCCCCAATCCCTCCCAGCATCAGAGCTTTTTCCAATGAGTCAACTCTTCATATGAGGTGGCCAAAGTACTGTAGTTTCAGCTTTAGTATCATTCCTTCCAAAGAACACCCAGGGCTGATCTTTAGAATGGACTGGTTGGATCTCCTTGCAGTCCAAGGGACTCTCAAGAGTCTTCTCCAACATCACAGTTCAAAAGCATCAATTCTTTGGCACTCAGCCTTCTTCACAGTCCAACTCTCACATCCATACATGACCACAGGAAAAACCATAGCCTTGACTAGATGGACCTTTGTTGGCAAAGTAATGTCTCTGCTTTTGAATATGCTATCTAGGTTGGTCATAACTTTTCTTCCAAGGAGTAAGCGTCTTTTAATTTTATGGCTGCAGTCAACATCTGTAGTGATTTTGGAGCCCAGAAAAATAAAGTCTGACACTGTTTCCATGGTTTCCCCATCTATTTCCCATGAAATGATGGGACCAGATGCTATGATCTTTGTTTCTGAGTGTTGAGCTTTAAGCCAACTTTTTCACTCTCTTCTTTCAACAAGAGGCTTTTTAGTTCCTCTTCACTTTCTGCCATAAGGGTGGTGTCATCTGCATAGGAGATCCCAATTCAGAAAAGAGAGGAAAAACAATATGCTAAATAGATCTATGAACAAAATAATTTCCAAACCAACAGAATTTCACTTATTTTATTCAGCAAATATTTATAAATATTTGTTAGGCTCCAGGTTCTATGCTAGAAACTGGGCTTCAGAAAGAAAATATATATTTTCTCCCTTTGAGTTGGCAATAATCTAGGATAGTAGACTAATAAAGAGACAAACAGACTAACCACGATCAGTATGATTAGTAGCACTTAATCAGTGGTTCTCAAATAGGAAATATTTTGCTTCCCAGTTGGCAATATCTGCACACATCTTTGATTGTCACATTTGGCATATGTATGCTGCTGGCACCTGGTACTAAAATAAAGATATGATGAAGAGAACAGCCCTGCACAACAGTTATTAAGTCAACAATGTCAATAGCAATGCTCTTGAAAAATGTTACACTAATCATTGAGTGTTTTGGGTTTATGTAAGAGAAGTGTCTAATCCAGTAAAGGTAAGTAGGGGAGAAGGGATGGAATGCTTTTTATAGAGTCTGGAGCTGAAATTTGAAGAACAAGTGGAGGTCACCAGGCAGAGGGCACCAGATGTGTCAGCAAGGTAAGTGAAGAGTGCCATGGGAACATACAGGAAGGAAAGTCTAATTTAGGAGAATGATGAGGAGTGGGCATGTATAGACAACTGTCAAAGAAGGCTCCGTTTAGTCACTAAATCATTTCCGACGCTTGCGACCCCATGGACTGTAGCCTGCCAGGCTCCTCTGTTCATGGGATTCTCCAGCCAAGAATACTGAAGTAAGTTGCCATTTCCTTCTCTAGGGGATGTTTGAGTCATGTTTAAAAGAATGACTAGGTGAGGACATAGGTATATGGGGGATGGTGTTGGAAAAGTTCTCAAATTTCAGTTTCAATTGAAGTTTATAATTCTGCCAAATGTCATTTTGAGAAGTGGTGCATTTAAGTCCTGTAAAACAACAACAACAAAAAATTGCATATGCCAATAATGACTTATTTGTACCATAAGGGGATCATCATATTTTAGAGATTACATCATATTTAAGAAAGTAATAGAACCCAGTTGCAATGAATAAATAAGAATATTTATTGCAGGTTTAATTTCCAAATAGTTGGGAATTTTCCAGATATATCTATTTTATTGATTTCTAGTTTCATTCTATTATGAGCTAAAGACATTGATCTCTAACTTTCTAAATTTGGAAAAGTTTGTTTTATGGCCAAGAATACTGTTTATCTTGCTGAATGTTCCATATACACTTGAAAGAAACAGTTATTCATCAAGAGGCAAGGGACATACGTATGTTGGGCTTCCCTGGAGTCTCAGACGGACCTATGGCTGATTCATGTTGATGTTTGGCAGAAACCAACACAATTCTATAAAGCAATGATCCTGCAATTAAAAAATAAAAAGTTTAAAATTAAAAGAAAAGAAAGAAATGCTTATTTAAATGTTACATTGAACATTCCATAAATGTAAAAAATATGACATTATAGTGATAGATTGGTCAATAGTGCTGCTTCTCTCTTAAATCTTTAGTTATTTCTTGTCTTTGTTCTAGTAATTACTGAGAGAGGAAGTGTCAAACTGTTAATTGTGGGTTTATCTATTTCTCTTTTTAGCACTATTAATTTTTGTTTTGTGTATTTTGAGATTTTGTTATTAGAGATCTACACATTTAGAATTCCTAGATATTCTTGGAGAATTGATCATTTATTATTATCTAATTTTCTCAAATATTGATAATATTCCTAGTTCTGATGTAACTGTATGATATTATTATAGCCACCCAAGCTTTCTTTTGTTGGTGTTGCATGGTATATGTTTTCCCATGATATTACTTTTTTTTTTTTTTTGGTAAATGATTTCTTTATTTTCATTGTTTTGAGTATTTAAGTTTTTTTTCTTTTTAATTTTATTTTTACTTTATTTATTTTTTTTGAGTTTTAGAGTAATTTTATTGTGAATTGTTTTTAATACCTTTATGAACAAAAGAGCATGAATATTAATAGTAGTTTTGTGACATATATATTATCTATTACACACACATATACTACTACATGATATGTATATATATTTTAACAATTTTATGCTTATGAGTTTGTAAATAATATACAATAGCATTGATTTTACATTTAATAGAATGTGGGAAACATACATTTAAAGGACAGAAACTTTTACGTTTATGCTTATTTTGCATATTATTTGTTGAACTTAATCTTTATTTAGTACTTTATTATTTTTATGAAAGCTGGCTTGCTAGGTGCTATGGGAGATATAAAAGGAATTTCTTGCTCTTTAGGGACTCTTAGGGACTCATAATCTCTGTGCTAACTCTCAGAAGCACAGGATTTTCGAACATGAAGAGATTTGAGAGATTATCCTCTCATGGGTGGGGGCGCCAGTTGTATGTTTAAGTATCAGTCCTTTGATTTTTGCCCACGTCACTGTCTCCTGCACCCTGCTCCCCATTCTCCCAGACAAGTACTGATGCTATTTTCTATACAGAGTTGAGAGGAATTCTGCTCTGTTTGGTAAGCAGGAGGAGTTACAGGCCATTTTTTGGTTTGTTTTGTTGGCAGGCCAATTTCTTAGTTCAGTATTTAAAACTATGAAGTCAAGATTATCACTTTAGTGGGTAGTGACTGGGTGGGAGGCTTTTAAAGTGTATTGCAAATGTATCAAATGTATCATGTGGGTATATTTATATTGACATGTTATATAAAATGTATTAAAAGTTCATTTATGCAAAATTCCTTTTTTTTAAACTGCAGTGAGAGAGTTTAGAAAACATGTGTCTAGTCTGTCTGTTTCTACCTTGCTTTAAACTTAGGGAACAGCCATTGGTCCTTTTATCACACGCTTCAGTCGTGTCCAACTCTGTGCAGCCCTGTAGACAGCAGCCCATGAGGGTCCTCTGTCCCTGGGATTTTCCAGGCAAGAATGCTGGAGTGGGTTGCCATTTCCTTCTCCTTATTTGTACTTTATTTTACTTTACAATACTGTATTGGTTTTGCCATACATTGACATGAATCCACCATGGGTTTACAAGAGTTCCCAATCCTGAACCCTCCTCTCACCCCCCTCCCTATATAATCTCTCTGGATCATCCCCGTGCACCAGCCCCAAGCATCCTGTATCCTGTATTGAACATAGACTGGCGGTTCATTTCTTACCTGATAGTAAACATGTTTCAGTGCCATTCTCCCAAATCATCCCACCCTCTCCCTCTCCCACAGAGTCCAAAAGTCCATTCTATACATCTGTGTCTCTTTTGCTGTCTCACATACAGGGTTATCATTACCATCTTTCTAAATTCCATATATATGCGTTAGTATACTGTATTGGTGTTTTTCTTTCTGGCTTACTTCACTCTGTATAATCGGTTCCAGTTCCATCCACTTCATTAGAACTGATTCAAATGTATTCTTTTTAATGGCTGAGTAATACTCCATTGTGTATAGGTACCACAGCTTTCTTATCCATTCATCTGCTGATGGACATCTAGGTGGCTTCCATGTCCTGGCTATTATAAACAGTCCTGCAATGAACATTGGGGTACACGTGTCTTTCAGTTCTGGTTTCCTCGATGTGTATGCCCAGCAGTGGGATTACTGGGTCATAAGGCAGTTCTATTTGCAATTTTTAAAGGAATCTCCACACTGTACTCCATAGTGGCTGTACTAGTTTGCATTCCCACCAACAGTGTAAGAGGGTTCCCTTTTCTCCACACCCTCTCCAGCATTTATTGCTTGTTGACTTTTGGATCACAGCCATTCTGACTGGCATGAAATGGTACCTCATTGTGGATTTGATTTGCATTTCTCTGATAATGAGTGATGTTGAGCATCTTTTCATGTGTTTGTTAGCCATCCGTATGTCTTCTTTGGAGAAATGTCTGTTTAGTTTTTTGGCCCATTTTTTGATTGGGTCCTTTATTTTTCTGGAGTTGAGCTGCACAAGCTGCTTGTATATTTTTGAGATGAGTTGTTTGTCAGTTGCTTCATTTGCTATTATTTTCTCCCATTCCGAAGGCTGTCTTTTCACCTTGCTTATAGTTTCCTTTGTTGTGCAGAAGGTTTTAATTTTAATTAGGTTCCATTTGTTTATTTTTGCTTTAATTTCTAATATTCAGGGAGGTGGGTCATAGAGGATCCTGCTGTGATTTATGTCAGAGAGTGTTTTGCCTATGTTCTCCTCTAGGAGTTTTATAGTTTCTGGTCTTATGTTTAGATCTTTAATCCATTTTGAGTTTATTTTTGTGTGTGGTGTTAGAAAGTGTTCTAGTTTCATTCTTTTACAAGTGGTTGACCAGTTTTCCCAGCACACTTGTTAAAGAGATTTTTTTCTCCATTGTATATTCTTGCCTCCTTTGTCAAAGATAAGGTGTCCATAGGTGCATGGGTTNTTTAGATCTTTAATCCATTTTGAGTTTATTTTTGTGTATGGTGTTAGAAAGTGTTCTAGTTTCATTCTTTTACAAGTGGTTGACCAGTTTTCCCAGCACCACTTGTTAAAGAGATTGTCTTTTCTCCATTGTATATTCTTGCCTCCTTTGTCAAAGATAAGGTGTCCATAGGTGCATGGGTTTATCTCTGGGCTTTCTATTTTGTTCCATTGATCTATATTTCTGTCTTTGTGCCAGTACCATACTGTCTTGATGACTGTGGCTTTGTAGTAGAGCCTGAAGTCAGGTGGGTTGATTCCTCCAGTTCCATTCTCCTTTCTCAAGATTGCTTTGGCTATTCAAGGTTTTTTGTATTTCCATAATTGTGAAATTATTTGTTCTAGTTTGGTGAAAAATACTGCTGGTAGCTTGATAGGGATTGCATTGAATCTATAAATTGCTTCAGGTAGTATACTCATTTTCACTATATTTATTCTTCTGATCCATGAACATGGTGTTTTTCTCCATGTATTAATGTCCTCTTTGATGTCTTTCACCAGTGTTTTATAGTTTTCTATATATAGATCTTTAGTTTCTTTAGGTAGATATATTCGTAAGTATTTTATTCTTTCCGTTACAATGGTGAGTGGAATTGTTTCCTTAATTTCTCTTTCTATTTTCTCATTATTAGTGTATAGGCATGCAAGAGATTTCTGTGTGTTAATTTTATATCCTGAAAATTTACTATATTCATTGATTAGTTCTAATAATTTTTTTTCATTTTTTAAATTTGCCTTTTTCCACATACCTTGGTTCATCATTTTTCTTTTTATGTATTTGTACCATTTTGTTTAATTTCTTTATCTAAACTCATTTTATGCTGGAGCATCTAAGCCATTTAAATTAGTGCTGCAATCTGTATATCCATTCTATTGTATTTCCCTGATTTCATTTGTTAATTTTTGGATAACTTCTTTTCTATTCTTTTTAGATATATTATATATTTCTCCAGTATTTGCAATGAATAATACCCTATTTGAAAATTTAATCAGTATATATATTACACTTAAACTTTAGTCTGTATCAAATTTTCACATAATAATTAAAGATTGTCATTTTAGTCCCTGTGATTTAAATCTAATTACTTTCTTTTCCTTCTCTCTATCATGCCTCTCTGTATCATTGTTAATATAATTTATTATTTTGATAATCTAATCTAGCAGGTGAGAGATAGCAAACAACCACAATAAAATGATGATGTGGAATTGCCACCCATTTGTGGGTCTCAAATCTTATTCATGGAATGTGTACTAGATTCTAACAATGAGCTGTCTGTCAATTTTATTTTTCAATGTTGTTATGATTTTATATTTTTGTGTTTATATAAGTATTTCTTTTGGAAAATGTAAGAATTTAAAATTAAACCTGATTTAGTCAATTTTATGACTGTGCCAAAGCCTTTGACTATGTGGATCACAATAAACTGTGGAAAATTCTAAAAGAGATGAGAATACCAGACCACCTGACCTTCCTCTTGAGAAATCTATATGCAGGTCAGGAAGCAACAGTTAGAACTGGACATGGAACAACAGACTGGTTCCAAATAGGACAAGGAGTATGTCAAGGCTGTATATTGTCACCCTGCTTATTTAACTTATATGCAGAGTACATCATGAGAAATGCTGGGCTGGAAGAAGCACAAGCTG
>SJXQ01003037.1:150007-189451 GCA_006408695.1 Aepyceros melampus | reverse complement strand
ACCAACCTAGATAGCATATTCAAAAGCAGAGACATTACTTTGCTGTCTAGTCAAGGCTATGGGTTTTCCTGTGGTCATGTATGGATGTGAGAGTTGGACTGTGAAGAAGGCTGAGCACCGAAGAATTGATGCTTTTGAACTGTGGTGTTGGAGAAGACTCTTGAGAGTCCCTTGGACTGCAAGGAGATCCAACCAGTCCATTCTGAAGGAGATCAGCCCTGGGATTTCTTTGGAAGGAATGATGCTAAAGCTGAAGCTCCAGTACTTTGGCCACCTCATGTGAAGAGTTGACTCATTGGAAAAGACTCTGATGCTGGGAGGGATTGGGGGCAGGAGGAGAAGGGGATGACAGAGGATGAGATGGCTGGATGGCATCATTGACTCGATGGACGTGAGTCTGAGTGAACTCTGGGAGTTGGTGATGGACAGGGAGGACTGGCGTGCTGCAATTCATGGGGTCGCAGAGAATCGGACACGACTGAGTGACTTAACTGAACTGAACATTAATTTCTATTTAAGTCACTAAAACAAAGTGAACTTCAATTTCCTCACATGATCAAATGGGCAAATTCAATTCATTTAAAAATAGGTATTTGTTGAGCATCTACTGTCTTCCAGTGTGTTCAGTAGATGGCTTACATACATTATATAATTTGTCCCTACAGCATACCCCTGTAATAGGAGTGATTATCCTCACTTTGTAGGAAAGAAGAAAAAAAAAAAAAAGAATATCTGCCTGTCTTCTCTCTGAGTTAAGAGGATCAAATGACAAAATTATATTAGAAACTAGACGAGAAAGCACTTTCTCAATTTTGTACTACTTTAATGTCTTTGTTTTGACAAAGTACATCATTTAAGTAATTAAATTCTTGTTTATTTTCTTCTTCCAGTGTTTTGGTGTGAACCCTGAATCATGAAAACAATTGATTGGTGTTTCTAGATTTGATATAATGGCTAAAATAGAATCCTTTCAAGGTCATTAATGAAATATTAAAAGAAGCTTTGAAAGGAAAATGTTTTAGATTGAATAAATATCACCATTCTAGAAATGCATATGTACAATATTACATATATATATATATGTATACATACATATAAACATTTGTGCCACAAACTAAAGCAGTTAATGTTTTAATATATTTCAACTTTGTGGACTTTTTATTTCAGATACTGAAGAAGAAAGGATTTTTAAGACATGTGAATTTTTCTCCTTAGAATATTTATTATATCAAGTACTGTTTATTTGTTTCTCCATTTCTCTGAGAAATGCAAAATTGAAATGACAGTGAAATGCTATAACTATTGGAAAAAACAGGACATGCCAAAAATGATTCTTGTAAAACTGTTTCCTTGTGATAAACTTATACTTCCAATATTTATGATGTGAGGAGTTCCTCTTAGAAGTTGATGGAATAGATGTCTTTGCCAGGGATGTCTAGCTACAATATTTTTATTGGACAAGTGTCACTTTTAAGTTGATGAACAGCAAGTGTGAAGTAATTATATCTAATGTTGAAAAATGAAGCTACCTAAGGAGCAAGAAGTAATAGATAACATGGCACATTTTTAGTGTCATTAAAAGTTCAAAAATGAGGAATAGTTGTGGTGATGCCCTAGTTTTGATTTGTGGTCTGTAACTCCAGCACACCATTTCAGATTGACCCTTCTTTAGAGATATAATAAAAATAAGACATCTCATTTTATCCTGAAAATACCCAATATAACTATATAAGTATGTATCTGTGGGCGATTGAAGCACATTTCCTACTAGTACTCCATAAACAGCAGGGGTCCTCTGGGAATTGGGATTTGGCCTGCAGAAATCTGTAATAGCAATTTTAAGCACTTGTAGGATAATGAGAAATTTTAGATTTTCTCAATAATATCATTCAAAGCAGTGTATTTTCATTTCTTTAATATAAAAAAGGAAATTCCTACTGATCAAGTGTTACATAGCTTAAGGCACATTTTGGGGGGGGGTAATGTAATGGTCAATGCCTAATTTATTCTCTTAGGGTTCATTTCAATATTATCCTTTTATGATTCCAAGGGGGTTAGAGGCTTAATAGACATGAGGTGAAGTTATTAAAACCTGTAACTTTATAATATACACATTTCTCATTGTTCCTCCAGAGTCAAAATGTTTCTTTTCAATCTGAATGAGGCAGGGAATGACTTATCCATATGTTTTCCCCAGTTCACCTTTATCTTTAATGAGAACTTTGCCAGCTAGTTTATTTTTGTAATTAATGATACTTTGCTTCTAAAAAAAGAAACTGATGTCAATAAGTAAAAAATAAGAGAGCCTATATATACACACACACACATAGAGAGAGAGAGTTCTCACGTGAATGTTGGTGTGTATGATTGTGTTTCTATGTAGTTTTAGAATGACAAATCATAACTTTCTTTTCAACATTCATTACTGAAGTAAGTTTTGCAGAAATGCTGCCTAATACTTTCTGAATGTCAACTGAAAGTGACTCTGTGGCATGGTCAGATAAGAGAATGCTGCCTAGAGCCCTGCTATTCACATCATTAATCAGAAAGTGAGGAACTTAGAAGTCAGCTTAGAAATATGAGTTATGTGGGTTAGAGAAGAATGTATAATCTCATTCAGCAGAGTGTGAAAGTTTCCATATATCTGCTACTCCTAAATCAGTAGCAGCTGAGGATGAAGCTTTATGAGCTTTTTTAAATAAAATGGTATTCTTGATAATATATGCTAAATCTCTCTGAAGCAGGATCCAAGACCACAGTAAGTCACTACTCCAAATTGTTTTAGTAAATACATTATTTTAACTTTTGAGAGAACTATATATTGGTAGCCATGTAAATTCCTTTCAAGTTGGATCATTCATGAAAGAAGTAAAATAACACCAAACATTTTATGTTCCTTCGAACTTCAGATGAGATCAGGCATGTTCAGGGTGGTATGGCTGTAGACTGCTCCTCTGAACTTCAAAACAACTTTAAATATTTCAATGTTGGGACGATTGGCCAGAAGTGTAGTGGCTAAGAAGAAATATACTGAAGTCATATTATAGGTTTATTGATTTGTATTAATATATTATTTAATTTATTCAGCAAAAACATATGCAACTATGAGGTATACATCATCATTTCCATTTTATGGATGGGGAAATTGAGACTTGACATTACATAATTTGTCCAAGATTATGAAACCAAAATTTTGTAGACATGACTCTGACTACTGCAAAGTTAATGTTCTTTTCCCTACAGGAAATGTGTGCCCTGATCTATTTTACTTTAGTAATATACACATATTTATCCCAGTGAAACCTTTAGCTACTAAACGGACAGCATCGACATTCAGTTGATGTTCACAGCCTCATAACACCTGGCTCAACGCTGTAGACCTAGTCAGTCTCAGTGTAGGGGAGTTAGTGGATTGAATTAATGAATACTGATCTCAAGTTTGGCAATAAAATGCAAATGTAATGTGATGCATGAATATATTTTGGAAAATGGTCCTTTGGGTATGAATATGAGGACATAAATAGATTCTTCCATCAGTAGTGCACGTACTCTAGTGTATCTTCATCCGGCAGTTGAAAGGAATCTGCAAGCAGTTTCTCATATCAGCACCACTGGCAATATGGATAACCAGATTAGGCACATGGCTTTTAGTTGGGAAGCATAGCTAAGCTTCCTGGCCCATTTGAACTTCATACAAAATAGAAATTAACAGAATGACAAGTGGATAAAGATAAAACTTCTACTTTTGCAATATACTGTGTACTTCTTGAAGACAAGAGAAATAAATCTTAATTGTCTCTGTATTCCTAGCACCTGGCACAGATTAGGGGTTTATTTACTCCCAAGAATGAAGCAAGAGAGTTATATAATCTCCCTAAGGTCACATTTTGTTCTCACCTGACATGACTTTGCACAGCTTCTTCCCTCCACCTGCCAAGTGTTTCCTGCTCGCACTTTTTCCTTCTATCTTACCCTCTCCTCATTATTTTCACATCTCAACTCAAGTATTGCCAACTCTGAGTAACTTTCCCTGACCCCTAGAGTAACACTTCAGATCTCCTTTCCTGATATTCCAGTTGTACTGAAAGATACTTTAAGAGAACTTTCTATACGTTTAATGAACAACTGAGCTGTTTTTTTTAATTGAAATATAGTTGATATACTATATTAGTTTCAGGTATACAACATAGTGATTCAGGATTTTTACAGATTTTTACTCATTATAAGTTATTACAAGACAATGGCTATAATTCCCTGTGCTGCTTACCAATTTTAAGCATGGTAGTATGTATCTGTCAATCTCATAGTCTTAATGTAGCTCTCTCCTGTTTCCTCTCTCTGTTAGGAACCAGGAGTTTGTTTTCTATATCTGTGAGTTTGTTTCTATTTTGCATATACATTCATGTGTATTTCTTTTTAAATTTCACACATAAGTGATATCATACAGTGTTTGTCTTTCTCTGTCTGAACTATTTCACTAAGAAAAATATTCTCTAGGTCCATCCATCCCATTGCAAGTGGTAGAATTTATCTTTTATTTGTTGTTTGTTCTGTCACTCAGTGGTCGCTGATTCTTTGCAACCAGATTCAGCATCAGTCCTTCCAGTGAATATTCAGGACTGATTTCCTTTACCATTGATTGGTTTGATCTCCTTACTGTCCAAGGGACTTTCATGAGTCTTCTTTGTTGCAGTCTTTTTACAGACCAGAGCCTGGTGGATCGGAGTAGATGAAAAGAAAGCAAAAGAGAGAGAGATTAATATTCCCTGGGTTATGTGGAAAGCCAATAAATCCTTAGAATAGGGCTTGTACTGCTCACAGAGGCACAGGGTGTCCTTTTGAGGAGGTCTTGAAAGCCCGGGCAGGAAAGTGAGCTTAGCAGGCCTCCATTCTCCAAAGAACTAGCCAGAGAGGGAAAGAAGTACACGGGGGACCCAAGTCTCTAGTGGAACAAGGGTGCTTTATTAATGTTTGTGTGAACTTATATATTGTTATACAAGGAAGCTTTAGGTGAAAAATAAAGTCAGTCAAAGAACAAACACCAGATGTATAACAAACGTTACCAAGGGAATAACGAGAAATAACAATCATCACAAGGCCAGAAGACAATCTATATTTTGAGTAAGAGGGTCGTGACTAAGCAGTTTTACCTTAGGGTGAAAGGTTATTGAAGGAAATCCATGCGTGTGTTCCATCCCATGACCTCAGTCCTGGGAACAGCGTGCCGCTTCACTTGTTCCTGTCTATAAGGAACTGATAAGGAACAGAGGGTTCATGAGAAACAGAAAACAACATACAAGAATCCTAAAGTTAAAAGTTCCCTGACACTTCTCCAAAACCACCACTCAAAAGCATCAATTCTTTGGCACTTTTCCTTCTTTATGGTTCAACTTTCACATCCATACATGACTACTAGAAAAATCATAACTGTGATGTATAGACCTTTGATGGAAAAGTAATGTCTCTACTTTTTAATAAGCTGTCTAGGTTTGTCATAGCTTTTCTTCCAAGGAGAAGGTTTCTTTTAATTTCATGGCTGCAGTGATTTTGGAGCCCATGGAAATAAAGTTTGTCAATCTTTCCTTTTACCTTCATCAAGAGATTCTTTAGTTCCTTTTCACTTTCTGCCATGAAGGTGGTGTCATCTGCATATCTGAGGTTGTTGATATTTCTCCTAGCAATCTTTATTTCATCCTGTGCTTCATCCAGCCTGGCATTTCACAAGATGTACTCTACATAGAAGTTAAATAAGCAGGGTGACAATATATAGCCTTGACGTATTTTCCAATTCTGAATCAGTCTGTTGTTCCATGTCCAGTTCTAGCTGTTTCTTCTTGATCTGTATACAGGTTTCTCAGGAGGTAGGTAAGGTGGTCTGGTATTCCCATCTCTTTAAGGATTTTCCACCATTTGCTGTATTCCACACAGTCAAAGTCTTTAGCATAGTCAATTTTTTAAAATCTCTTGCTTTTTCTATGATCCAACAGATGTTGGCAATTTGATCTTTGGTTCCTGTGCCTTTTACTAAATCCAGCTTAAACATCTGGAAGTTCTTGGTTCACATACTGTTGAAGCCTGGATTGGAGAATTTTGAGCATTACTTTGCTAGCATGTGAAATGAGTGCAATTGTCTGGTAGCTTGAACATTATTCAGCATTGCCTTTCTTTGAAATTGGAATAAAAATTGAACTTTTATATGTAATATTTCATGTGTGTGTATATATATAATTATATATATATATAAAGAGCTCAATGGATAAAGAAGATGTGTGTATATATATATTGATGGGCACTTGGGTTGCTTCCATATCTTGACTATTGTAAATAGTTCAAACAACAGACTGGTTCCAAATAGGAAAAGGAGTATGTCAAGGCTGTATATGGTCAGCCTGTTTATTTAACTTATATGCAGAGTACATCATGAGAAACGCTGGACTGGAAGAGGCACAAATTGCATTCAAGATTGCTGGGAGAAATATCAATAACCTCAGATATGCAGATGACACCACCCTTATGGCAGAAAGTGAAGAGGAACTAAAAAGCCTCTTGATGAAAGTGAAAGTGGAGAGTGAAAAAGTTGGCTTAAAGCTCAACATTCAGAAAACTAAGATCATGGTATCCGATCCCATTACTTTATGGGATATAGTTGGAGAAGGAAGTGGCAACCCACTCCAGTGTTCTTGCCTGGAGAATCTCAGGGACGGTGGAGCCTGGTGGGCACAAGATTGCTGGGAGAAATATCAATAACCTCAGATATGCAGATGACACCACCCTTATGGCAGAAAGTGAAGAGGAACTAAAAAGCCTCTTGATGAAAGTGAAAGTGGAGAGTGAAAAAGTTGGCTTAAAGCTCAACATTCAGAAAACTAAGATCATGGTATCCGATCCCATTACTTTATGGGATATAGTTGGAGAAGGAAGTGGCAACCCACTCCAGTGTTCTTGCCTGGAGAATCTCAGGGACGGTGGAGCCTGGTGGGCTGCTGTCTATGGGGTCGCACAGAGTCAGACACGACTGATGCGACTTAGCAGCAGCAACAGCAGTAGATGGGGAAACAGTGGAAACAATGTCAGACTTTGTTTTTTGGGGCTCCAAAATCACTGCAGATGGTGATATCAACCATGAAATTAAAAGATGCTTACTCCTTGGAAGAAAAGTTATTACCAACCTAGACAGCTTATTCAAAAGCAGAGACATTACTTTGCCGACTAAGGTCTGTCTAGTCAAGACTATGGTTTTACTTGTGGTCATGTATGGATGTGAGAGATGGACTGTGAAGAAAGCTGAGCACCAAAGAATTGATGCTTATGAACTGTAATGTTGGAGAAGACTCTTGAGAGTCCCTTGGACTGCAAGGAGATCCAACCAGTCCATTCTGAAGGAGATCAGCCCTGAGATTTCTTTGGAAGGAATGATGCTAAAGCTGAAACTCCAGTACTTTGGCCACCTCATGTGAAGAGTTGACTGATTGGAAAAGACTCTGATCCTGGGAGGGATTGGGGGCAGGAGGAGAAGGGGACGACAGAGGATGAGATGGCTGGATTACATCACTTACTCGATGGACGTGAGTCAGTGAACTCTGGGAGTTGGTGATCGATAGGAAGACCTGGTGTGCTGCGATTCATGGGTTTGCAAAGAGTAGGACACAACTGGTGAATGAACTGAACAGTGTAGGAGAATTTCCTTTTCTCTAAAACCTCAGCAACATCTGTTATTTGTAGTCATTTTGGTGATAGCCATTTGACAGGTGTGAGGTTATATCTCATTGTGGTTTTCACTTGCATTTCCCTAATAATTAGTGATTTTGAGCATCTTTTCATGTGCTTATTAGCCATCTGTGTGTCTTCATTGGAAAATGTGTATCAGGTCTTCTGCTCATTTTTTAATAAAGCTGTTTTCTTTTTTTAATATTGAGTTTACAAATTTTGGTTGTTAAACCCTTGTTGGTCACATCACTGGCAAATATTTTCTCCCATCTCACATGTAGGTTGTCTTTTTATTTTGTTAATGGTTTCCTTTCCTCTGAAAAAAAGGTTTTAATGTTAACTAGGTCCTATTCATTCAATTTTTCTTCTGTTTCATTTGCCTTAAGAGACAGATCTGGAAAAAAAAACTGCTACAATTTATGTCAAAGAATATTTTGCCTTTGTTTTCTTCTAGAAGTTTTATGGTTTTGGTTCTTACATTTATATCTTTAATCCATTTTGTTTTTGTTTTCTGTATACAGTGTTAGAGAATGTTCCAATCTCATTCTTCTATGTGTAGCTGTCCAGTTTTCCTAGCACCACTACCTGAAGAGACTGTCTTTTCTCCATTTTATATTCTTGTCTCCTTTGTTGTAGATTAATTGAGCATAACTGAGTGGATTTCTTTCTGAGATCTCTATTCTGTTCCATTGTCTAGATGTCTATTTTTGTGCCAACATCATGCTGTTTGGATTACTATAATTTTACAGTATTATCTAAAGTCTCAGAGGGTTGTACCTTCAGCTTTGTTCTTTTTTCTTAAGATTACTTTGGCAAGTTGTCTTTTCTGGTTTCATACAAATTTTAGGATCATTTGTTCTAGTTCTGTGCAACCCAAATAAACAAAATATGAAATAAAAGAGGAGAACTTACAACCAATGCCATAGATATACAAAAAATCATAAGAGAATTCTAAGAACAGTTATATGCAATAAATTGGACAACCTAGAAACATGGAACAATTTCTAGAAACATGCAACCTGTCCAGACTGAATCAAAAAGAAACAATTTGAATAAACCAATCACTAGTAGTATAACTTATTTTATAATAAAAATGTCCTGGCCTCTACCCACCCCCCAAAAAAAACCCCTCTGGGATCATAGTCTCATAGGAGAACTCAATCAAACACTTCAAGAGGAATTAATACCTATCCTTCTCAAACTTCCAAAAAAGTTAAAAACACAGAACACTCTCAAATTCATTCTATGAAGCCACCATTACCCTGATACTAAAACCAAAGACTACAAAAAAAAAAAAAAACAATTATTATAGACCAATATCTTTGATGAATATCAATGCAAAAACCCTCCAAAACTATTAGCAAACCAAATAAAACAATGTATAAAAAAGGATCATACACTATGAAAAAGTCTAATGTATTCTGGAGTCACAAAGATTATTCAACATTCACAAATCAATCCATGTGCTATACCACATTACAAAAGGAAACATAAGAATCACATATCATCTCAATAGCTGCAAACAAAGCATTTGACAAAATGCAGCATTCATTCATGATAATAACTATCATCAAAGTAGGTATAGAGGGAGCATATTTCAACATTATATAGGACATTTATAAGAAACACACAGCCAGCGTCATACTCAACAGTGAAAAGCTGAAAATCTTTCCTCTAAATTCAGGAATAAGACAAGGATACCCACTCTTGTCAATTCTAGTTAACATAGTATTGGAAGTTCCAGTATGAGCAATCAGACAAGATAAAGAAATATAAAAAGCATCTGAATTGGAACTAAAACTGTGACTATTTGCAGGTGACATGGCACTTTATATAGGAAAATATTAAAGTCTCCACCTGAAAACTATTAGAATAAATGAATACAGTAAAGTTTCATTATATAAGATTGCTTTTCTATACACAAATAGCAAACTATCAGAAAGATAAAGCATGAAAATAACCCCATTTATAATTGCATCAAAAGGAATAAATACCTAGGAAGAAGCTTATCCAAGGAGGTGAAAGACCTATACTCTGAAAAGTGTAAAACACTGATGAAGGCAAAGACAATACAAAAAAAAAGATGAAAAAATAACTTGTGCTCCTGGATTAATATTGTTAAAATTGCCACACTACCCAAATCAACCCACAGATTTAATGCAACATCATAGCAACTGAGTTGGTTTCAAATTCTGGTTTCACTATTACTACCCAGAAAGGCCTACTGCCCTCTCTATTTCATTCTTGTCAACAGTAAAGAGAGATTTTAGCACAGTTGGCCTCTAAGTTGCCAAGTTGAGCAGGGACAAGGTCAAATCATTCATATCCAAAATGCCACTGTTTAAAGTTTTGGTCAAAGAATGACTTGCTTTAGGTTCTATTGATGTGCCTTCTGCCTTAATCCTAGTTCTTTTTCATTTTACTGATGGAAGGTGCCAACTCAGGGGACTTAAGAGATATCTATTAGATCCCTGGTTCAGAAAGATACCCTAGAGGAGGGCACGGTGACCCACTCCAGTATTCTTGCCTGGAGAATCCCATGGACAGAGGAACCTGGCAGGCTACAGTACATAGGATCCCAAAAAATTGGACATGACTGTAAAGAAAACACACACATGAATGGTGCCTTTAAAGATAGAATATTCTCATAACCAAATTAAAATTTAGCCACTGTAACATTTTGTTACCATCTACTGAGAGAACCCTTCCAATTCCCAAGAGGAGAGAAAGCTATTAGAGCAAACAGTAACGTTGGGGTTTGTCTTCTCCCACTATGGTCAGAACAGTATAGCCTTAGAACAGTAATTAAGCAGAGGAAGTTATCAGATAAATTTATGTTATCTGAAACACCAGGAACTTTTCTATATCCTGTCAGGCTGCACCCATTGCCCCAGATATTGGATAGTTTATATTGCTTTTACATAACTAACTCTTTAGAATAGGTGTGTAGAAGCAAATCTCTGTCATCCTTGGGTTCTCTCTTTATTTGTAATCAGGTTTGGCGTGGCCCTGGACAAGCCAACACTCCACAAAGTAATTTACATGAGATATTGGCATTGTTGTTTTTTTTTTTTTTAAATAAAAGCTTTTGTAAGAGGAAAGATATAAGCTTATACAGAAAGAGGCTTCTTAACTCTTTCATAGGATCATAATCAAACAGAACTTTATTTTTATTGTTTCTTATATATTTCCACAACCTGAGAAAGACAAAAAGGCATTATAAGAATGCCAATCTGGGAGAAAGCAGTCCTATTTCTCCACCCTTGGTCTTCCACATGTTCCACCATGACAAGCACTATGATAACTGCACAGGAAAAGTATTTACATGTCACTTTCTGTGCTAACCTCAAAAAAAAAAGAAAATATAAATTAATAGCCGGAACAATTGTTTTCAGTCCTAAAAATGTATTATAATTATTTGTAGGGCTATATAAAAATACCAGTGACACTCCAGTCCTTACCAATATCAGAATGTTCAGAAAATCCTTTCCATCTGCAATCTCAAGTCCTTCAGTTCTTATACTGTTATTTCTTTGATAGTTCTTGACTCTCCATTTTCTATCTTTTCTCTTTCAATGCATTTACTACATATTCTCTGGATTTCTGCAACGTCTGATGATCTTTGGATGGCTTGTTCATAATTAAAAGCTGATTCACTTTGCTATCAAAGTGAAACACAACCTTGTAAAGCAACTATACTCCAACAAAAAATTAATTTAAAAAAACAAAACCAAAGTTCAGTTCAGTTCAGTCGCTCAGTCGTCTCTTTGCAACCTTATGGACTGCAGCACGCCAGGCTTCCCTGTCCATCACCAACTCCCAGAGCCTACTCAAACTCATATTCATCATGTCAGTGATGCAAAGTACATATAAATATTTTTATTCAAATAAACATTGCAGAATTCACAAACTATTAAAAAAAAAAAAGAGTAAAACCACACACTGATTGAGAACTCTGTTTGTAGAGGAGGAACTACATGATAATCATGGGATAAACTGTGTTGTTTTTTTTTTTTTTCCTGAGGAACCACTGATATTGGTCTCTCAAGGTCAATTTTATGAGATGAGTCAGTTTCTCAAGAGACTAATGCACTCCTGTTATGCTGGGGTGACACAACCCGGTGTCCTATGAGGAGGAGAGAGGAAAGCCAGCTGGGAGTCTCAGTACATTCATTTTCACTTAATTCTTTTGTTTCCACTCTGGATCTCACCACTGGCCTCCATTGTGTTAGGTGTCTTTAACGTCTGGAGGTTCCCAAGTTCCACTTTCAGACACAGAACATTTGGTCTCTTATCTGGGAGGAATAGAAAGTGGGTGATTGCTGTGGAGGGTGAGGGGAAGACCTGGATGTCCACCACTCTAAATACAAAATTTCAGCAAGTCTATTTTCATCCCAGCTCCTTGCCCTTGTCTTCTGCAGTATCTGATACATCAGGATGAATCGTTCTGGGGTTTGTGTGGAAGATAGTCTCATCTTTCAATATCTGCCCCGTGTTGGCATTTTCATATTATTTTATAGTTACAACTTCTTCCATTTTTGTTACATCAGTCAACTCTTCCATCCACTTTCAGCCTTTTTCTGAAAAGTGATTCCTTCTACTAGAATATAAACCCCACAATGCAGAGATTTTTGTATGTTCTGCTCACTGACTTTTCCCCAGTTCTGAGAACAATGTCTGGCACATAGCAGGCACTGGATACACATTTGTGAAAGGAATTGATTTTGAAATATCTTCTTTTTTTGCCACTGTTGCTTCTCTTACTTTGTTTGCCCTTAGCTTAATGCAATTTTTATTCCTTTACTTTCATTTCAGCAGTGTCTCTGAAGTGAGAGATGGTAAACATAAGAGTTTAATCCACCATGTGAACAAGTATAATTTTTAAGGTGGTTAAATTAGACTATCTGCTTATTCTCTGTGAGATCATAAAAGGGTTTCATTTCTCTGACTCTTTATGAGTTATATCCTTAGCCAGATCTAGCCCTTGCTTTCCAAGCCATTCTAGCTTCTATTTTTAATTAATAATTCTGTAATTTATTTATCCTCTTATCCATTCTTCTTCACATTTATTTATTCATTAATTTATTTTTGAAACACCTAGTATTCATTCTGTAGAATATCTGTGTATCGTGCCAGGAATTCAGTGAGGTCATCCAGCATAGACCACACCCTCAAGGTGCTCACACTTCTTGAATAGAGGCCAGCAAAGTGACTGACAGACTCTTCAACTTTATTTCTAGCAAGCAAATGCCCCTAAAGATAGAACTGATGTTCTATGCAGATCCCCTCCACAAGACAATTCCCAGTGGTTAAACATGAAGGAGTCCTCGCATAAAAATGTGCCCACAGGCACACAAACACAGGGGTCCAAACTACCTAGCCCTCTCATCATTATTCTACATGTAAGCTACTTTCAGACCACAAAAAGAAAAAAAAAAAAACTTTTCTTTGAGTTACAATTCTTCCATCTTCTCTCTCCTACATCTTGACAGAGGAAGACAAAGCAAATAAAATATCAAAAAAGAGATTCAGTACAAATTAATAAATTCAAATCTCTGTTATTTACTTTCGAGAAAATAAATAGTGAGTGATGTTTTCTCTCTGTGCACCCAAATCATCTCCTCCGGGGAATCTATGAAGGTACACTTTCTAGCAAAGTGACAGAGTTGGCCAGAAGACAATCTACAGACCATTTAGAAAGCATCCTTGTTGTTGAACACACTAGAGTACAATGTATAGAAAGCTGAAAAAGAAAGAGGAGAACTTCTTTTACATTGGGAGGTTTTCTCAAGGTATTAATCTGACTACCTTTAAGAAAGTGGTTTCTGTTGTTTAGTCACTCAGTCATGCCCAACTCTTTTGTGAACCATGGACTGTAGCCCACCAGACTCCTCTGCCCATGGAATACTCCAGGCAAGAATAATGGAGTGGATTGCCATTTCTTTCTCCAAGGGATCTTTCTATCTCACTATAGTCTCCTTTCTATCTCACTATAGTCTCCCCAACAAGTAATGCTGAAGAAGCTGAAGTTGAACGGTTTTATGAAGACCTACAAGATCTTTTAGAACTAATACCCAANACTCATTGGAAAAGACCCTGATGCTGGGAGGGATTGGGGGCAGGAGGAGAAGGGGACGACCGAGGATGAGATGGCTGGATGGCATCACCGATTCGATGGAACATGAGTTTGAGTGAACTCCGGGAGATGGTGATGGACAGGGAGAGCTGGCATGCTGTGATTCATGGGGTTGCAAAGAGTCATACATGACTGAGTGACTGAACTGAACTGAATCTGATAAAAGGGCTGAGAAATTTTTCATTTGTGTTGTGATATCTTAATAGTTAGCAGTGGTGTACAAAAGGAAATAATGTAGATATTCAGATAAAAATATTTAATTTTGACTACTTTTGAGCCATGGGAGAGTTTTAAAGTCACTGTATTGCAGGTATATTTGACCTACCAATGTAAAATATTGTACAATAAAAATGGCAAAGGATTTATAGGACTTAAAATCATGAGGCTTGAATTTTAGGTTCCTCTCTGCAATGAATTACTGCCATCATTTAATTTTCTCATAAAATATGTACAGTTTTCTTCTAATTATGACATGAGGTTATATTGGGAATATCTAATGAACTCATACATGTAAATTCATGCTTTAAAGTATGAAGTAAATTGTGAAATGTTACTGTCCTTCTTATAGAAGCTGATTTACATAATTTTATATGACCTAAGGATGATGGAGATTGAATCTTTGGTTTTCACATATATATCACTCCACTTTGTTTTGGTTTTTAATAAATGTTTTAAAATTGATTGTGATGATCATCATGAAATTCTGTGGACATAATAAAAACCACTGAAATGCACCCTTTATGAAGTGAATGGTATATGAATTAATTCTCAATAAAGTTGATTTTTTTTAAAAGCCCATTAATTATTGTGATTGCTGTTCAGTCGTTAAACCACTAAAGAATTTTAGCTGGACATCTTTTCATTGGAACTCAACTATCTGGTCATAATAATGGATTTCCATTCTTAACCTTCCCTTTTGCTGTCTTTCAAAAAAATCAGACCCTGTAACCTGATAAAACAAAAGGATTCTGCTTCCTTTAGCCCCTGAGAAGGCAATCCAATGTTCTGTTTAAAAGCAGAGGTATTGTAGCCTGGTGTCCAATCCTCAGCTTTGTCCCTTTAAAGCTGTGTAATAATGATGCTTGGGTCACTCTCTGTAGTGAGGATGGCAGGAGTAACTCTTCCATAGGGATGTGGTGTACATTAAATGAATTAATACAGGTCTTAGAGCATTGTCTTTCAAGTAATTTGTTGTTGTTGGTCAATCAATAAGCCGTGTCTGACTCTGCAACTCCATGGACTATAGCCTGCCAGGCTTCCCTGTCCCTCACTATCTCTCGGTGTTTGCACATCTATGTCCTTTGAGTATGTGATGCCATCCAGCTTCTCATCCTGTGTTGCCCACTTCTCCTGTTATCAGTCTTTCCCAGCTTCAGGGTCTTTTCCAGTGAGTCAGCTCTTTGCATCAGGTGGCCAAAGTATTGAAGCTTCAGCTTCAGCTTTGATCCTCCCAATGAATATTTAGGGTTGATTTCCTTTGGCCTTGACTTAGTTTGATCTCCTTGCAATCCAACGGACTCTCAAGAGTTTTTTCCAGCACCACAACTCAAAAGCATCAATTCTTTGGTGCCCAGCTTTCTTTATAGTCCAGCTCTCACATCCCTACACAACTACTGGAGAAACCATAGCTTTGACTATATGGATCTTTGTTAGCAAAGTGATGTCTCTGTTTTTGAGTATGCTGTCTAGTTTTGTCATAGCTCTTTTCCAAGGAGCAAGCGTCTTTGAAATTTGTGGTAGCAGTCACTGTCCGCAGTGATTTTGGAGCCCAAGAAAATAAAATCTGTCACTGCTTCCACTTTTTACCCATCTATTTGCCATGAAGTGATGGAAGCAGTTGCCAGGATCCTAGTGTTTTGAAAGTTGAATTTTAAGCCAGCTTTTTCACTTTCTTCTTTTACCCTCATCAAAAGGCTCTTTTAGGTCACTTTCTGCCATCATAGTGGTATCATCTGCGTATCTGAAGTTTTTGATATTTCTCCCAGCCATCTCTATTCCAGCTTGCAATCCATCCAGCCTGGCATTTCATATGATGTACTTTGCATATAAATTAAATAAACAGAGTGACAATATGCAGCCTTCTTGTACTCCTTTCCCAATTTTGAACCAGTCCATTGTTCCATGTCTGGTTCTAACTGTTGCTTCTTGACCTATATACAGGTTTTGCAGGAGACAGGTAAGGTCATCTGGTATTCCCATCTCTTTAGCAATTTTTCAACAGTTTGTTGTAATCCACACAGTCAATGGGTAAGAGAAGCTCTTACTATCAAATCCAAACTGTGACCCTTCTTGTCATATTCTCACTCTCATTAAAGTTTCTGATATATAAAGAGCTCTTGAGGATTCCATCATTTAGTAATAGAAAGCATGAATAGAAAATTTGAAATGAAAACAGTTCATTTTATGTATGCTCAGATTTCCTTTTATGTTTACTCAGATTTTTATTCAAGGATATCTTTCTCTTGTATGGTCAGTTTCCTGTAGAACAAAGAAATAACTATAGTTCTTTAGTCGTTTACTTTTGTGAAGTGTGATGGGAGGATGGTTGTATATGTTAAATAGCCACATCCTTTTTGATAACATAAAACATATTATATGTTTAAAATATCCAGTATAGACTTCATGTATACTCAAATGGATGTTCCTGGCACACAGAAGTGTTCAATAAATCCTTGAAAAACTAAATGGATGAATGAGCTCAAACAATATGAAATTATTTCCAATTTCACTGAGGTCATGCGCTGGTGCTTAGCAGCAAATTGCTTGTGATGTTATTATCATCACTTTGTGTTTATATATTGCATTTTGCTTTCCAAAGCACTTTTACATCTTATTTTGACAATAGCTTAATACATGTAAGATATGTATTTTGTGATTCCAATTATACATACTACAATTGCATATGTTTGTGTAATGTATCTTGCTTAGAAACATTTCCACAAGTTGTGTATTAACTCATTTCATCCTCAGAACAATTTTTATGAGGTAGATTGGACAGGTAACATAGTCTTAATTTTCAAAGGAGAAAAACAGTTACTGTACAACTTTATAAGGAATTTAATATTAGAATTAGATAAATTATGGAGTTAAGACAAAAATGGAGACTTAATGCTACACTTTGACTTGGGTTACATGCCCATTTTGGTACCTCCATGGCCTGAAGGAAACAGTGTTTTAATTGTTCAGACCTGGTACTTATGTTTTCTGTGGAACTTTTAAGCTACATAGACTAAGAGAAGGGAGGGGGGGAATTCTTCAAATGAAAATGTGGTTCTGTTTTCAGAAGAAGGATTGGAGGCTGGGTTAGCATAAGAAATAACTGAATCTTGTGACATCTACCAGCTTTTTACCACAGTTGCCTGTGACTTGGATCTCTATATTTCTATAAACAAACATTAGTGAAATGGTCAGTTCCAAGTTGTTTATCACTTCCTTTCTCTAACATCCCTAACATACCATATCCAGACTATACCAAACATTCTTATAGATTTGGAACAGTCAAGCTTGCTGAAACCCCTTTTGAAAACTGAAGTAGTGTTGATTTACAGTGTTTTATGAATGAAATAATGCTATTTGCAGCAATTTTGACATTGATGGAACTAGAGATTATCATACTAAGTGAAGTAAGCCGGAAAGAGAAAGACAAATACCATATGATATCAGTCACATGTGGAATCTAAAATATGAAGTCTTTTCTTTAACTTGAAAAATTTATTTTAGTATCTTCAGAAAATTTAAATTTTGCAACCAGTAATTTTTTTTTTAATTAGGAAAGAAACAAAATAGCATGATGGAAGAGGTAGGTAGTTTTTTTTTTTTTTAATGGTGAATAGAGTAGAAGTACAATGATTCAGATCTTTGAGAGGTAAAGAGAATTCCAAGTCTGTTTGAGAGTGCTAAAAATTCTAAAATAGTATGTTTTATCCTGGATTGAAGGAATAACAAAAATAGCAGAAATACTTGAATATATAAGATCATAAAAATCACACATATGTTTAAAAATCATTAGGACTGGCTAGCTAGGCAGGCTCCCACCTGGACAGCCTCATGCACTCCAGCCACCACCTTGGCTCACTCTTAATGGCCCAACTGCCACTTTGGCAGGCTCCTGAGGCAACTGCTGCCTTCATGGGCTCAGGGAGCAGATGTCAGTAAGTTGCCCACGTGTAGAGGTGGGGCAGAAACCATAGCTGAGCTCCGGGGGTTGAGTGACTTAGGAAGCAGTGCTGAAATCTCTCCCCACAGCTGCATATGCTATGGATTTATATCTCCACTGCTCCCTTTGTAAATTTAGCACTGGCAGGACATTTGAATGGACAATGGATGCTACTACAGCTGAGATAGGTCTGGTCTTAGCAGCGTAGAATTTGTGGATGCGTGCTTGTGGGGCCCAGGCGAGGCCAGGATCTGAGCTGCCTCCAAAGCTTCCACTGTAGGCCAAATTACATGAATGCAGTGGTTTTGGGACCAGACTTCAGTGGATCTGTACTGGTGGTCTTATGAAAACAACACCTGAAGGCCCCTAGGGCTGATCTTGCATTCCCATAATTGAGGTGGTGTTGAGGGCAGGGCCAAAAACAGCAGGTGAAAGGTGACACAAGAGAGCTCACTTGTTGCTGAAGTATTCCTCTGCCAGAGGAATACTCAGAGGCTCCTCTCTCAGTGGGAAAGTTCCAATTGCACCTACCTCATACTTCAGCTCAGAAATGGATCTGGGGGCTTCCATCCCAACAACTAGGCAGCAGACTCTACCCTTCACAGGGCAGTGACAATCACAGAGCAAAGAGGAGACCCCACTCAATATCCAGTGCAAGCTCTGGTCACCACAACACCAATCACACCCCCTCTCAAGGGGATAGTGGCTAGCATACACTGAGAAAAGAGATGACAGGCACCCATACTAAAAACAGCCCTCACAGCAAAAGTACTAAACATGTGCAGACTACATAGGGATGTGCCCACATAAAAATAGCCCTCCAAGACCACAGTAGACAATTGTTTCTTCTGAACTCATAGAGCAAGGGAAATATAAGTAAAATGAAGAGGCAGAAGAACCACTTCCAGTCAAAACATCAAGAAAATTCCCCTGAAATAAGACACAGTGAAACAGACCTCTTCAGTCTAATAAATACTGAGTTCAAAAGGAAATAATAAAAATACTGAATAAATTAAGAGAGTCTATTGACAAAATTGCAGATTACTATAATTAGAATGTATAAAGAACTAGAAATTATAAGGAAGAACAAAGAAAAATTAGAAATTCATTTGCACAGACAAAATCTGAACTAAAATCAATGAATAGCAAAATAAATGATTCAAAAGAAAAAAAAAGTGATATGGAAGATAGAATAATGGAAATTACCCAATTAGAACCACAGGCAGAGCTTAAATGAAAGGGAACTGCCATAAGGCTATCAGCGATTTTCTCTATAGAAATGTTGCAGGCCAGAAGGGATTGGCAAGACATATTCAAAGTCCTTAAGAGGGAAAAAAATCTTCAACCTAGAATACTCTACTCAGAAGATTAACATTTAGAATAGAAGGAGGAATAAAGAATTTCTCAGATAAGCAAAGACTAAAAGAATACTTCCAACCCAGAGATCAAGCCCAGGTCTCCTGCATTGCAGGTGGATTCTTTACCAACTGAGTCACAAGGGAAGTCCAAAACCTATCCTAAAGGAAATATTGAAAAGTCTTCTCTAAATAGAAAAGTAAGAAACTAGGAAAGAGAAAATCACAATTGAAAAGTAAATCACTTAAAGAAAAATATTAGCAAATAACAACACATAAAAAGAATCACACACTATGAACAAGTTGGATTCATCCCAGGGTCACAAAAATAGTTCAACATTCTCAAATCAATCAATGTGATATAGCACATCAACAAAAGAAAAGACAAAAACCACATGATCACCTCAATAGATGCAGAAAAATCATGCAGTAAAATTCAATATCCATTCATGATAAACACCCTTACAAAAGTGGGGTGTAGAGGGAACATATATCAACATAATAAAAGTTATTTATGACAAAACCACAGCCAATATAATAGCTAATGGTGAGAAGCTGAAAGCCTTCCTGCTAAAATCTAGAAGACAAGCATGCCCATTCTCACTACTTTTCTTCAATATAGTATTGGAAATCATAGCCACAGCAATCAGAAAACAAAAAGAATAAAAGTATTCAAACTGGTTGCTGTGCAGTCGCTCAGTCGTGTCCAACTCTTTGTGACTCCATGGACTGCAGCACGCCAGGCTTCCCTGTCCATCACCAACTCCCAGAGCTTACTAAAACTCATGTCCATTGAGTCGGTGATGCCATCCAACCCCATCTTATCCTCTGTCATCCTCTTCTCCTCCCGCCTTCAATCTTTACTAGCATCAGGGTCTTTTCCAATGAGTCGGCTCAGGTGGCCAAAGTATTGGAGCTTCAGCTTCAGCATCAGTCCTTCCAATGAATATTCAGGACTGATTTCCTTTAGGATTGACTGGTTTGATCTCCTTGCAGTCCAAGGGAGTCTCAACATCAACACCACAGTTCAAAAACATCAATTCTTCAGCACTCAACCTTCTTTATGGTCCAACTCTCACATCCATACATGACTATTGGAAAAATCATAGCTTTTACTAGATGGACCTTTACTGGCAAAGTAATGTCTCTGCTTTTTAATATGCTATCTAGGTTTATAGCATCAGGGTCTTTTCCAATGAGTCGGCTCAGGTGGCCAAAGTATTGGAGCTTCAGCTTCAGCATCAGTCCTTCCAATGAATATTCAGGACTGATTTCCTTTAGGATTGACTGGTTTGATCTCCTTGCAGTCCAAGGGAGTCTCAACATCAACACCACAGTTCAAAAACATCAATTCTTCAGCACTCAACCTTCTTTATGGTCCAACTCTCACATCCATACATGACTATTGGAAAAATCATAGCTTTTACTAGATGGACCTTTACTGGCAAAGTAATGTCTCTGCTTTTTAATATGCTATCTAGGTTTGTCATAGCTTTTCTTCCAAGGAGCAAACATCTTAATTTCTTGGCTGCAGTCACCCTCTGCAATGATTTTGCCCAAGAAAATAAAGTCTGTCACCGTTTCCGTTGTTTCCCCATCTATTTACCATAAAGTGATGGGACCAGATGCCATGATTTTCATTTTTTGAATGTTAAGTTTTAAGTCAGCTTTTCACTCTGCTGTTTCACCTTCATCAATAGGCTCTTTAGTTCTTCTTTGCTTTCTGCCAAAAAGGTGGTGACATCTGCATACTGAGCTTATTGACATTTCTCCTGGCAATCTTGATTCAAATTGGTAAGTAAGAGGTAAAATTGTCATTATATGTAGCTAATATAATACTATATAGAGGAATCTTAAAGACTCCACACAGGAGCCACTAGAACAGAAAACTGAATTCAGCAAAGTAGCAATGGCACCCCACTCCAGTACTCTTGCCTGGAAAATCCTATGGATGGAGGAGCCTGGTAGCTGCAGTCCATGGGGTCACGAAGAGTCAGACATGACTGAGTGACTTCACTTTGACTTTTCACTTTCACTTTTCACTTTCATGCATTGGAGAAGGAAATGGCAACCTACTCCAGTATTCTTGCCTAGAGAATCCCAGGGATGAGGGAGCCTGGTGGGCTGCTGTCTATGGGGTCACACAGAGTCAGACACTGAAGCGGCTTAGCAGCAGCAGTATATAAGGTTAACACACAGAATTTAGTTGCATTTTATTACATGAATATTGAAATATAAGAAAAGGAATGTAAGCAAGCGATCTCTTTTAAAATCTAATTGAAAAAATACTTGGGAACCAGCCTCACTAAAGAGGTGAAAGACTTATATCATGATAACTACAAAATATTAGTAAAGTAAATTGATGATGATTGAAAGAAATAGAAATACATTCTGTCATCTTGAATTGAAACAATTAATATTGTTAAAATAACCATACTACCCAGAACAATCTACAAACTTAATGTGAGCTCTATCAAATTACCCATTTCATAGAACTAGAACAAATAAGCCTAAAAGTTATATGGAAACATATAGTCAAAGCTATGGTTTTTTCAATAGTCATGTATGGATATGAAAATTGGACCATAAAGAAGGCAGATACCAAAAAATTGAGGCTTTTGAATTGTGGTATTGGAAAAGATGCTTGAGAGTCCCTTGGATTTCAAGATCAAACCAGTCAATCTTAAAGGAAATAAATCCCAAATATTCATCAGAAGGACTGATGCTGAAGCTGAAGCTCCAATACTTCAGCTCTCTGATAAGAAGAGCTGTCTCACTGGAAAAGACCCTGATGCTGGAAAAGACTGAGGGCAGGAGGAGAAGGGGGCAACAAAAGACGAGATGGTTGGAGGGCATCACCGACTCGATGGACATGAGTTTGAGCAGGCTCTGAGAGATAGTAAAGGATAGGGAAGCCTGGCATGCTGCAGTTCATGGGGTTGCAAAGAGTCAAACATGGCTTAGTGACTGAACAACACAAAAGACCCAGATTGCCAAAAGAATACTGAGGAGAAACAACAAAGCAGGAGAGGTAATCCCCTTCCCTCCTCCAGGTTTAAGACAATGTTGCAAAGATAGTAATCCAAACAGTGTGGTACTGGTGTAAAAATAGAAATGCTGATCAATGGAACAGAATAGAAAGCCCAGGGTAAACCCACACAGAATTAATCTTTGACAAAGTAAGCAAAAATATACAGCAGGAAAAAGACAGTTCTTCAGCAAGTCGTGTTGGGGAAGCTGGACAGCTGCATGTAAATCACTGAAGTTAGAACAGACCCTCACATCATACACAGAAACTCAAAATGGCTTAAAGACTTAAATATAACACAAGACACCATAAAACTCCTAGAAAAGAACACAGGCAAAACATTCCCTGACATAAATCATACCAATGTTTTCTTGGGTTAGTTTCCCAAGGCAATAGAAATAGAAGCAAAAATAAACGTGGAATCTAATCAAACGTATTAAGTTTTTGCACAGTGAAGGAAAGTGAAAAAGTGAAAGTGAAGTTGCTCAGTCATGCTGGACTCTTTGCGACCCCATGAATCACAGCACGCCAGGCCTCCCCGTCCATTACCAACTCCCAGAGTTCACTCAGACTCATGTTCATCGAGTTAGTGATGCCATCCAGCCATCTCATCCTCTGTCATCCCCTTCTCTTCCTGCCTCCAATCCCTCTCAGCATCAGAGTCTTTTCCAATGAGTCAACTCTTCGCATGAGGTGGCCAAAGTATCGGAGTTTCAGCTTTAGCATCATTCCTTCCAAAGAAATCCCAGGGCTGATCTCCTTCAGAATGGACTGGTTGGATCTCCTTGCAGTCCAAGGGACTCACAAGAGTCTTCTCCAACACCACAGTTCAAAAGCATCAATTCTTCGGCGCTCAGCCTTCTTCACAGTCCAACTCTCACATCCATACATGACCACAGGAAAAACCATAGCCTTGACTAGACGAACCTTAGTCGGCAAAGTAATGTCTCTGCTTTTGAATATGCTATCTAGATTGGTCATTAGACTGGAAAAAATGATTACAAAGTTTTGAAAAATTTGTCACATACAGATTCAAAGCTCCATCTGAATCTCTGAAACATAGGCTGATTTTTTTACTACTCCGAAGAAGAAGAAATTAGAATAAAGTAGAAATACCCATAAATAGGCTTTTAATTTCAGTTCAATTTCTGCCTTTTGGAAAAACCACAGAAGGTTTCTGGGCTTTGAATGGGCAGGTTTGGGCAGAATTGGCTCTCCTTGAACTTTGCAGTTCTAAGCAGTGCTTTTGAATTGACCGTTGAAGAGGATGTTAAAGACCATGGATTTTATCTTCTCCATCTTGCAAGTATGGAAAACGGGGCACAGAGGCATTAATTTATTAATGTGTGAATATCAGACTGGTTATTTTTAAAACTGGGTAGCAAATTGCCAAAAACAATTGATGAAAACTTGATACATAGGAGAATACAATACTTTTCTCTCATCTCTTCTTCCCAAAATGTTCAACCATTTATATCTCTTACTACTTGTAGAGAAAAAAGACAAGGTAAAAGGAAGAGAGAGGGAAGAGTAAGGAGAAAAAACTCAGCACAAGAATGTGAAGGATGCTGGAGAGGGCTTATCCTCTGATGTGTTAAAACAGTGAAGCTCTTTCTAAGGAATTAGAATAGGCTTACCTTGTGCCCCTCGGACAAGATTAAAATTGTAAGCTTCATCTGCCTAAGTATACTTAGTATGTTTAGTATCCTATGTATACTGCCTAAGTATACTTAGTATGTTTAGTATCCTATGTATACTTTCTGATGGTGCTGGATAAATAGCTCTTAGGAGATATTTTGAGCTATATTCTCATATTATGCTTCAAACTTTTCTTATCCTGGAAGCCACTGGAGTGAAAAGATAGAAATACATTTATAAAACATTTTTAGATTTCTGAAGTTGCTTCAAATGAAGATTTATACTTTTCTTCTCAAGTTACTAAATCACTGAACTAATGTTTCCTAACTGCTGGAGAAGCAATCTTTCCTCTTATTTTCGGTCCTCCACTGAACTTTTTATTAAGTACAGGCTACTTTTGAGAGAACAATTCTCTTAACTGTTGAAGAACTTTGCTTTAGAATATTTTTATTATTGCATCTTAAAGAAGAGTATTTTCTCCAGGGTCATTACAGCTGCAGAGAAATTGATCAAATATTTTTTCTGTACTATCATCTCTTTCTCACCAGTAGGGGGCACCTGAGGATTTGAACCAAATCTTTTAATCCATTTATATTTCAAAAAGTCATATTGACCAAGTTGTATCTAGTTTTAACCCCTTTGGGTTCCTAACTAAAACAAACAAATATATATATATATATATATATATATATATATGTATATATGTATATAAAACCCTCTGTTGCCTATCAGTAAATTCCCAATCCCTTAGCTTGGAACTTAGGACCCTTTGTGATCTAACATTACCTGGTGAAGCCCTTCTTCTTACTCTTCTTTGTTTATCAAGTGCTGTCATGTAACCAGTGTTCCAAATACTTGGCATTTTTTGTATTTCTGTACTTCAATGTCTTTTATTTTGGTCTGAAGCACTACCCTGAGTTTTCATGAAATTGAGTTCATGAAATCACAGTTCAGTTGGTACTTTTCTATCATCTCTCCACTATGAAATACTGGTATCTATACTTAATGTCAGTAAACAATTTCTAAGTCAGAAGCTCTACATGTAAATGTTGATCAAGAGTTTATTTCCCATTATGTTAAGAAAAATTATAGTGTGCTTTATATCACACCCAACCCCCCCAATCAATTTTCTAAAATGTTGCTGTAATATACATGCCTATGTATAAGAAACTATAATAGGGTTTAAAGCATTTAAACCTATAGTAGTTACTTTATAGGAAATAACATGTGTAACACACTATGATCCAAACACCTTTTCTATATAGGGGGGCAAATAACACAGCAGTAAATGCATTTGTTATAAAACCACAGACAAAAATTATACAGAAAACCAGTAAATTTCCTCTGTGAGTTGATATTTACCAAGTGATGTATAAATACAGTGTTTGAAAAAGTTGAGAGGCAAGTGTTGGGAGAGTAATTTCTTTGATTTGATATAGCTGCCACAAAGATTTGACTGGTGGACCAGTGTTAGAGCTTGGTTGCAGCTCAGAGCTTTATTTGGTAAACAAAGGATAGTACACCTCTGAGGCATGAGGGTAGGCTGACCCCTGAAGGAGAGGTCCCAACCCTCTTGGCTCCTTTTTAAACTTTTTGTCTCCTCCCTTCCCCTCAGCCTGCCGTATGCAAATTAGGGCTAGCACTTATTATCAATCAAGAAGAGGGTATGTTTGTTTCACCTGAGGTTCCCACCCCAGTCTGGGATTTTCCCTTTGTACCTTTTTCAACAGCTTTTTCCCTTTCTTTGTCTTTTAGCCGCTGGCCATTTTGGACTCTCTCTCTCTCTCTCTCTCTCTTTTTTTTTTTTTTTTTCCTCTACCTTGATAAAAGTGAGAGGAGAGTGAAAAAGCTGACTTAAAACTCAACATTCAAAAAATTAAGATCATGGCATCCGGTACCATCTCTTCATGGCAAATAAATGGGAAAACAATGGAAATGGTGAGAGCCTTTATTTTCTTGGGATCCAAAATCATTGCAGATGGTGACTGCAGCCATGAAATTAAAAGATGATTGCTCCTTGGAAGAAAAACTATGATCAACCTAGACAGCATATTAAAAAGCAGAGACATTACTTTGCCGACAAAGGTCTGTATAGTCAAAGCTATGATTTTTCCAGTTGTCATGTATGGAAATGAGAGTTGGACCATAAAGAAAGATGAGTTTTCTTATCAAATAGAAGAATTGATGCTTTTGAACTGTGGTGTTGGAGAAGACCCTTGAGAGCCCCTTGGACTGCAAGGAGATCAAACATGTTAGTCCTAAAGGAAATCAGTCCTGAATATTTGTTGGAAGAACTGATGCTGAAGCTGAAGCTCCAATAGTTTGGCCACCTGATGGGAAGTACAGACTCATTGGACAAGACCCTGATGCTGGGAAAGAATGAAGGCAGGAGGAGAAGAAGGGGGCAACAGAGATGAGATGGTTGGATGGTATCACCGACTTGATGGACATGAGTTTGAACAAACTCCAGAGGTGGTGATAGACAAAGAGGCCTGGTATGCTGCAGCCCATGGGGTCATAAAGAGTCGGACACAACTGAGAGACTGAACATGAACTGAAACCCTAGTACCTTGGAATGTGACCTGATTTGGAGACAGGGTCTTTACAGAGGTATTCAAGTTACAGTGAGTCCTTTGTTAAAAGTTCAGTTCAGTTCAGTCACTCAGTCGTGTCCGACTTTGCGACCCCATGAATCGCAGCACGCCAGGCCTCCCTGTCCATCACTAACTCCCGAAGTTCACTCAGACTCACGTCCATCGAGTCAGTGATGCCATCCAGCCGTCTCATCCTCTGTCGTCCCCTTCTCCTCCTGCCTCCAATCCCTCCCAGCATCAGGGTCTTTTCCAATGAGTCAACTCTTCGCATGAGGTGGCCAAAGTACTGGAGTTTCAGCTTTAGCATCATTCCTTCCAAAGTAATCCCAGGGCTGATCTCCTTCAGAATGGACTGGTTGGATCTCCTTGCAGTCCAAGGGACTCTCAAGAGTCTTCTCCAACACCACACTTCAAAAGCATCAATTCTTCTGTGCTCAGCCTTCTTCACAGTCCAACTCTCACATCCATACATGACCACAGGAAAAATCATAACCTTGACTAGACGGACAAATTCAATAAGACTGATGTCCTCATAAAAGGAGTAATTTGGACATGCATAAAGAGGTGGGAGAAGGTGATGGCACCCCACTCTAGTACCCTTGCCTGGAAAATCCCATGGATGGAGGAGCCTGGTAGGCTGCAGTCCATGGGGTTGCTGAGAGTTGGACACGACTGAGCGACTTCACTCTCACACATTGGAGAAGGAAATGGCAGCCCACTCTGGTGTTCTTTCTTGGAGAATCCCAGGGACGGGTGAGCCTGGTGGGCTGCTGTCTATGGGGTCGTGCAGAGTTGGACACGACTGAAGCGACTTAGCAGCAGCAGCAGCAGCAAAGAGGTTGCATAAAGGCAAAATGATATGAAGAGACACAGGGGAAAGATGGCCATCTGCTAGTCAAGGAGAGTCCCTTCCCTAACACTCCTTAGAAGGAAAAAAGCCTGCCAATAATCTTAATTTGAGGCTTTTAGACAGTTAATTTCTGTTCTTTAAGCCTTCCAGTTTGTGTTACATTGTTACAGCAGCCCTAGCAAACCAATATATTGCTCTAAGAGATGGAAGGCTAGTTTAAGACAGAAAACTTATCTTGCCATATGACACTGTGGTGTCTCTCAGGCATCATATATGCATGTGATTCTGGTGCCCTAATTATTGGGCATCAGTTATTATATTTGAATGTAACCTGAGAATTTTATTCTGTACATCCTTTTGTTTAAAATGTTTGGAGTTTTGAGGATGCAAATATGAATGAATAGGAAAATACAAATATTTTCTAGAATAGAGATTGGTAAACTTTTCCCTAGAGAATCAAATAATAATATTTCAGGCTCTGTGGCAACTACTTAGTTCTACTACTATAGCATGAAAGCACCCATGGTTAAGAGATACATCAACAAGTCTGGCTGTGTTCCAATAAAACTTTGTTTATGGATCCTAAAATTTGAATTTCACATAGTTTTCATGTATTCTTCTTATGATTTTTCCCTATTCATTTAATAAATGTGAAAATCGTTGATTTTTAACTTGTGAATTATACAAAAACAGATGGCAAGCTAAATTTTGCCTGTGGGCTATAGTTTGACTACTTTTCCTGTAAAAATGATCTGTGAAGTTTGGTAGTTAATTTTATGTGTCAATTTGGCTAGACCTTTGTACCCTGATATTTGTTCAAACATTATTCTAGCTGTTTCTGTTAAGATGTTTTTTAGATGAGATTAGAAAGAGAAGGCAATGGCAACCTACTCCAGTACTCTTGCCTAGAAACTCCCATGGATGGAGGAGCCTGGTAGGCTGCTGTCCATGGGGTCGCTAGGAGTCGGACTCGACTGAGTGACTTCATTTCCACTTTTCACTTTCCACTTTCTGCATTGGAGAAGGAAATGGCAACCCACTCCAGTGTTCTTGCCTGGAGAATCCCAGGGATGGGAGAGCCTGGTGGGCTGCTGTCAATGGGGTCACACAGAGTCAGATACAACTGAAGTGACTTAGCAGCAGCAGCAACAACGTTTAAATCAGTAGACTTTGAATGAAGGAGATTGTTCTCCATAATATGATTGGGTGTCATTTGATCAGTTGAAGGCCTGAAAAGGAAAAAAGCCTGAGCCCCACCCAACCCTCCCCAAGAATAGAAATTCTAAGTCTGTCTTCAGACTTGTACTCACTCTCCCTTGGGTCTCTGGCCTCTTAGCCTACCCTGCAGAGTTTGGCCTTGCCAACCTACACAGTCATGTAAGGCAATTCCTTAACAGAAATCTTCCTTTCTCTTGATACATGTGTATTTTGTTGTTCAGTCACTAAATTGCATCCAAATCTTTATGATCCCATGGACTACAGCATGTCAGGTTCCTCTGTCTTCCACTATCTCCTGGAGTTTGCTCAAATTCATGTCCATTGAGTCAGTGATGCTATCTAACCATCTCATTCTCTGCTACCCTCTTCTCCTTTTGCCTTAAATCTTTACCAGCATCAGGGTCTTTTCCAGTGAGTTGGCTCTTTGTATCAGGTGGCCAAAGTATCAGAGCTTCAGCATCAGTCCTTCCAATGTATATTCAGGGTTGATTTGCTTTAGGATTGATGGTTTGATCTCCTTGCTGTCCAGGGGACTCTCAGGAATCTTCTCGAGCACCACAACTCTAAAGCATCAATTCCTTGGTACTCAGCCTTTATGGTCCAACACTCACATCTGTATATCACTAGTGGAAAAACCATAGCTTTGACTATATGGAGCTTTGTCAGCAAGGTGATGTCTCTGGTTTTGAATATACTGTCTAGGTTTGTTATAGCTTTTCTTCCAAGGAGCAAGCGAATTTTCATTTCAGAAAATTAGTGTCCTAAAGTAGGTACAAGCTATAAAAATTTAGAGGAAGAAGGACTTACCACTCAGATCTCTCTCTAGTAAACATTTCCTGGTAAAATACCTGCTTTTGTGTTTTGTTTTGTTTTGTTTTGTTTTCATTTAATGACTAATTAAAATAATCGGGCTTCTCCAGATAAACAAAATCAATAGGATATATATGTTTATATACATATAGCCTTATATACTGGTTTTGTGTGTATATATATACATATGTTTATATATACACATATCCTATCAGTTTTGTTTCTCTGGAGAAGCCTGACTATTGTAATTAGTCACTAAAAAATCACAAAAGCAGGTATTCTTATCAGGAAATGTTACTAGAGAGATGATCTGAGTGGTAAGTCCTTCTTCCTCTAAATTTGTATAGCTTGTACCTACTTTATAGCACTAATTTCCTAGAGTAGCGTTGCATTATTTAAATTTACACAAATTAATAGGCATAGTTTAGCAAGAGTTTCACAGTAAAAATTCAACAAGAAATCACTGTAAAAGGATCTTTTGCTTGTTTCATCTTTGTTATATTTCATATATTAATGTGTACATTGTGCATTTAAAAACACTGCAATTAAACTGTATATGCTGTACTTTTTGGAAAATTTAAGAGGTTTTCAAGATATGTTTTGATTATACTTCTTTTTCCACAATCTAGGAATTGATTTTAAATTCTAAGCATCATGTGAGCAATGAAAAGAAAAAGAAAGTGAAGTTGCTCGGTTGTGTCCAAATCTTTGTGACCCTGTGGATTGTAGCCTGCCCGGTTCCTCCATCCATGGAATTTTCCAGGCAAGAATCCTGGAGTGGATTGCCATTTTCTGCTCCAAGGAATCTTCTGACTCTGGGATCTAACTCAGGCCTCCCACTTTACAGGTAGACTTTTTACCCTCTGAGCCACCAGGGAATCCCATGTGAACTATAGAGAGCTGCAACTGACTTATGTTAAAATTTTAAAACTACTATCCATTCTTAAAGTTAATTTTGCAAAATCCTCAGGGGTGGAAATCTATATTATTCTTTTTATTCCTCAATTAAAACATTTAATAACTATTTATAATTATAATTCATGGATATGTGCTACATCTGAGAGGAAAATTTTATATTGCAAATATGCCTAGATTGAGTCCCCAGTCACTTTCTTTACCTATTTAGTGGTGGGTGGGTAATACAATTAGCTTTAATGCAACATTCGTTTTCACCTAGAGCTAATGAACATGACTCTTAAGTAGTCTAACTCATTAGACCTTAGTAGTCTTACTTATAATATACTTAAGCATTCTTGTAAAATTATATCTTTTCATACTTAAATAGCAAATCCATTCCATCAGTTGCATGGAATCAGTACATAGTTGATTATTTCTTCTAGGTTGTACATTTTATTGGCATACACTTATTTGTAGTAGTCTCTTATAATTATTTGTATTTTTGCATTGTTGGGTTGTAACTTTTTTATTTCTGAATTTACTGATTTGGGCACTATCTTTTTTCTTGATGAGTCTGGTTAAAGATTTATCAGTTTTGGTTATGGTTTCAAAGAGCCAGATTTAGTTTGATTGATCCTTTTATTATTTTTTTAGTCTCTATTTCATTTATTTCTGCCCTGATCTTTATGATTAATTTCTTTCTACTTAGTTTGGGTTTTGTTTGTTCTTTTTTCTCCATTTCATGTAGGTGTAAGTTTGGCTTGTTTATTTAAGATGTTTTTTCTAATTTCCTGAGATAAGCTTGTATTGTTATAAACTTCCCTCTTAGAACTGCTTTTGCTGGGTCTAGTAGGTTTTGGATTATTGTGTTTTTGTTTTCACTTGTCTCTTTGTATTTTTTTATTTCTTCTTTAATTTCTTCAGTGACCCTTTCAGTACTGTTTGGCCTCTACACATTTGTTTTTCTTGTAGTTGATTTCTAGTCTTATAATGTTGCAGTTGGAAAAGATGCTTGATACGGTTCCAATTGTCTTGAATTTACTGAGGCTTGTTATATAGCCTAGAGTGTGATCCCTCCTGGAGAAGGTTCCAAGTGAACTTAAAAAGAATATATATGCATTCTGCTTCTTTTGATTGAAGTGCTCTCTATAGACAATTAAGTCCATTTGACCTAATGTATTTTTTAAGGCCTGTGATTCTTTATTGATTTTGTTTCTGGATAATCTGTCCATTGGTATGAGAAAGGGTTAGAAGTCCCATACTGTTATTGTGTTACTGTTGGTTTCTCCTTTTATGACTGTTAATATCTTCCTTATATATTTAGTTGGGTGCATATATTTTCAATTGTAGTATCTTCTTGAATTGATCCCTTGATCATTTTTAGAAAGCTGGGGTACATATACACAATGGAGTATTACTCAACCATTAAAAAGAATACATTTGAATCAGTTCTAATGAGGTGGATGTAACTGGAGCCTATTATACAGAGTGAAGTAAGCCAGTAAGAAAAACACCAATACAGTATACTAATGCATATATATGGAATTCAGAAAGATGGTAATGATAACCCTGTATGCAAGACAGCAAAAGAGACACAGATGTATAGAACAGTCTTTTGGATTCTGTGGGAGAGGGAGAGGGTAGGATTTGGGGGAATGGCATGGAAACATGTATAATATCATATAAGAAATGAATCACCAGTCTAGGTTCGATATAGGATCCTTGGGGCTGGTGCACTGGGATGACCTGGAGGGATGATACCGGGAGGGAGGTGGGATGGAGGTTCAGGATGGGGAACATGTGTACACCTGTGGCGGATTCATGTTGATGTGTGGCAGAACCAATACAATATTGTAAAGGAATAAGCCTCCAATTAAAATAAATAAATTAAAGAAAGAAAATTATTTTTTTTGGCCTTGTAATAGCCTTTATTTTAAAGTCTACTCTGTCTGAATATTGCCACCCCAGCTTTCTTTTGATGCCCACTTGCATGGAATATCTTTTTCCATCACCTTGCATCCAGTGTGTTCAGTTCAGTTCAGTTCAGTTCAGGTGTGTTTGATTCTTTGCGACCCCATGAATCGCAGCATGCCAGTCCTCCCTGTCCATCACCAACTCCCAGACTTCACTCAGACTCATGTCCATCGAGTCAGTGATGCCATCCAGCCATCTCATCCTCTGACGTCCCCTAATCCTCCTGCCTCCAATCCCTCCCAGCATCAGAGTCTTTTCCAATGAGTCAGCTCTTCACATGTGGCCCAACTACTGGAGTTTCAGATTCAGCATCATTCCTTCCAAAGAAATCCCAGGGATGATCTCCTTCAGAATGGACTGGTTGGATCTCCTTGCAGTCCAAGGGACTCTCAAGAGTCTTCTCCAACACCACAGTTCAAAAGCATCAATTCTTCGGTGCTCAGCTTTCTTCACAGTCCAACTCTCATATCCATACATGACTATTGGAAAAGCCATAGCCTTGACTAGACGGGCCTTTGTTGGCAAAGTAATATCTCTGCTTTTGAATATGCTATCTAGGTTGGTCATAACTTTTCTTCCAAGAAGTAAGCGTCTTTTAATTTCATGGCTGCAATCACCATCTGCAGTGATTTTGGAGCCCAAGAAAATAAAGTCTGACACTTTTCCCATTGTTTCCCCATCTATTTCCCATGAAGTGATGGGACCAGATGCCATGATCTTTGTTTTTTTGAATATTGAGCTTTAAGCCAACTTTTTCACTCTCCACTTTCATTTTCATCAAGAGGCTTTTTAGTTCCTCTTCACTTTCTGCCATAAGGGTTGTGTCATCTGCATATCTGGTTATTGATATTTCTCCCAGCAATCTTAATTCCAGCTTGTGGTTCTTCCAGCCCAGCGTTTCTCATGATGTACTCTGCGTCTAAGTTAAATAAGCAGGGTGACAATACACAGCCTTGACGTACTCCTTTTCCTATTTGGAACCAGTCTGTTGTTCCATGTCCAGTTCTAACTGTTGCTTCCTGACCTACATATAGGTTTCTCAAGAAGCAGGTCAGGTAGTCTGGTATTCCCATCTCTTTCAGAATTTTCCACAGTTTATTGTGATCCACACAGTGAAAGGCTTTGGCATAGTCAATAAAGCTGGAACTCTCTTGCTTTTTCAATGATCCAGCGGATGTTGGTAATTTGATTTCTGGTTCCTCTGCCTTTTCTAAAACCAGCTTGAACATCTGAAAGTTCACAGTTCACATACTGCTGAAGCCTGGCTTGGAGAATTTTGAGCATTACTTTACTAGTGTGTGAGGTGAGTGCAATTGTGCGGTAGTTTGAGCATTCTTTGGCATTACCTGTCTTTGGGATTGGAATGAAAACTGACCTTTTCCAGTCCTGTGGCCACTGCTGAGTTTTCCAGATTTGCTGGCATATTGAGTGTAGCACTTTCACAGCATCATCTTTTAGGATTTGAAATAGCTCAACTGGAATGCCATCACCTCCACTAGCTTTGTTTGTAGTGATGCTTCCTAAGGCCCACTTGACTTCAAATTCCAGGGCGTCTGGGTCTAGATGAGTGTGAGTGATCACACCATCATGATTATCTGGGTCGTGAAGATCTTTTTGTACAGTTCTTCTGTGTATTCTTGCCACCTCTTCTTAATATCTTCTGCTTCTGTTAGGTCCATAGCATTTCTGTCCTTTATTGAGCCCATCTTTGTATGAAATGTTCCCTTGGTATCTCTAATTTTCTTGAAGAGATCACTAGTCTTTCCCATTCTGTTCTTTTCCTCTATTTCTTTGCACTGATCACTGAAGAAAGCTTTCTTATCTCTCCTTGCTATTCTTTGGAACTCTGCATTCAAATGGGTATATCTTTGCTTTTCTCCTTTGCTTTTCACTTTTCTTCTTTTCACAGCTTTTGTGAGGCCTCCTCAGACAGCCATTTTGCTTTTTTGCATTTGTTTTTCTTGGGGATGGTCTTGATCCCTGTCTCCTGTACAATGTCACACACCTCTGTCCATTGTTCATCAGGCACTGTATCAGATCTAGTCCCTTAAACATATTTCTCATTTCCACTGTGTAGTCATAAGTGATTTGATTTAGGTCATACCTGAATGGTCTAGTGGGTTCCCCAGTTTCTTCAATTTAAGTGTGAATTTGGCAATAAGGTGTTCATGATCTGAGCCACAGTCAGCTCCCGGTCTTGTTTTTGCTGACTATATAGAACCATCTTTGGCTGCAAAGAATATAATCAATCTGATTTTGACCATCTGGTGATGTCCATGTGTAGAGTCTTCTCTTGTGTTGTTGGAAGAGGGTGGTTTGCTATACCAGTGGATTCTCTTGGCAGAATTCTATTTTCCTTTGCCCTGCTTCATTCTGTACTCCAAGGCCAAATTTGCCTGTTACTCCAGGTGTTTCTTGACTTTCTACTTTTGCATTCCAGTCCCCTCTAATGAAAAGGACATCTTTTTTGAGTGTTAGTTCTATAAGGTCTTGTAGGTCTTCATAAAACCTTTCAACTTCAGCTTCTTCAGTGTTACTGGTTAGGGCACAGACATGGATTACCATGATATTGAATGGTTTGCCTTGGAAACAAACAGAGATCATTCTGTCATTTTTGAGATTGCATCCAAGTGTTTCATCCAAGCATTACATCCAGTCCATATGTATCTCCTGATCTGAAGTGAGTCTCTTGTAAGCAGCATATATACAGGTCTTGTTTCTGTATCCGTTCAGCCACTCAATTTATTTTGATTTGAGCATTCAATCTTTACATTTAAAGTAATTATTGATATGTATGTCATTTTGTCAATTGTTTTGGATTTGTTGGTATTAGAATGCTCTCTAATACCATATATAAGAATAAACTCAAAATGAGTTAAAGGCCTATGTGTAAGATGAGATATTATAACAAGCCTAAAGAAAAACATAGGCTGACATTCTTGAACATAAATCACAACAATATATTTTTTGATCCATTTTTTAGAGTAAAGGAAATAAAAGCAAAAATAAACAAATGAGATCTAATTAAGCTTAAAAGCTTTTTCAAAGAAAAGGATACCATTGACAAAATGAAAAGATAACATGGGAGAAAATATTTACAAATAATATGACCAGTATGATATTAATATCAACTATAACAGCTCATACAACTCAACATCAAGAACACAAACAACCCAATTAATAAATGGGCAGGAGAAGTGAATAGACATTTTTACAAAGATGAAATGCAGATGGCCAACAGGCCAGTTCAATATCACTAATCATCAGGGAAATGCAAATCAAAACCACGAGATATCATCTCAGACCTGTCATAATGGCTATCATCAAAATAATACAACTAAAAAATGTTAATAATGATGTGGAGAAAAGAGAGCCTTCATATACTATTGATGGGAAGGTAAATAGATGCAGCCACTGTGGAAAACATTATGAAGGTTTCTCAAATAACTAAAAGTAATATTGCCATATGACCTATTAATTCTACTCCTGAGTATATATTAAAAAAAAAAGCAAAAACACTAATTCAAAAGATAAATGCATCCCAGTGTTCATAGCAGCATTATTTACAGTTGCCAAGATTTGGAAGCATCCTCAATGTCCATCAGCAGAAGAATGGATAAAGAAGATGTGGCAAACACAATGGAATACTATTTAGCCAATGTAAGGTAAAACCAATACAGTAATGTAAAGTAAAATAAAGTAAAAATAAAAATTAAAAAAAAATGAAATTTTGCCCTTTGAGGCAACATGGATGGACTTGGAAACAACTATGCTAAGTGAAATAAGTCAAACAGAGAAAGACAAATTCTATGTTATCACTTATATGACAGTATGGAATCTAAAGACTGCAATAAACTTGTGAATAAAACAAACAAAACAAACAAACAAACAAAAAACCAGACTCACAGATATAGAGAACAAACTATTAGTTTTCAGTGGGGAGGGGTAGGGACAAGTAAGGATAGAAGAATAAGAGAGACTAACTATTGGGTGTAAGATACATTCAAGGATGGGGAATATAGCCAATATTTTGTAATACTGAAGTGTACCCTTTAAAACTTATATAAAAATTTAAAGATTTTTTAAAAATTAAATTAAAAACATAGTAGACCAGTCTAAAATATTTCTATAACTGGGTAGTGATAAGGGCTGCTTTCTGGTTATTTGTCACATATGACACAAGATCCATTCAAAGGTTTCCTATTTCTAATCATATGCCTGTATTTGTTACCATAAGAAACTTAACAATTTGGACTAGCCTTTGAGAAGGGGAAGAAGAATAGCCAGAAGGAAAGGAAAAGAATGAATAATAGACTTGGGAAGAATCTTATGAAGATGACTCTAACTAGAGAATAATGAGACATTGAAGTGTTACTGTTAACTTATTGCTAAGAGATACAGAATTCCAAGAAGCTGGAGTCTACTAGTAATGTGTGAATAACAAGTAAGAAATTGGTCACATATTGGCTCAAGGATAATTTCAGTTAATGATGCAACAAAGTCAATAGGTCATGGGCATTCCATTGTGTTACATTCAGCTGAACTCTTTTAATGAAGAACTAATAGGCCTAATCTAGAATGTATGCCTAATCCTGTTTTAGAGTTTTGGGGACTAGACATACCTGCTTAATTTTTTTTTTTTTTTGCTTTCCCTTCTTGTCCCAGAATAGAGCTACTAGAAGTAAATTTGGGCAGATTGATGGAAAATCTTTTCAATGGGTTTGTCTCGATAATACAGTGTGGTCAGGGCTAGATTCCTTTCCAGGATGTTGTGGGTTAACTCTAAGGAAGCCTGTCCTAATAAACTTGCTGGCATACTTTCACCTCTTACCTAAGTTCCGTTCCTAAATAGGATGTGTACGATAAGGGAAAATTATAAGATTTGTTAATTAAAGATACTAGTGCTGAAGTTCCAATACTTTGGCTATCTGATGCAAAATAGCTGACTCATTGGAAAATACCTTGATGCTGGGAAAGCTGAAGGCAGGAGAAAAAGGGGACAACAGAGGATGAGATGGTTGGATGGCATCACTGACTCAATGGACATGAGTTTGAGGAAGCTCTGGGATATGGTGAAGGACAGGAAATCCTGGCATGATGCAGTCCATGGGGTCAAAAAGTGTTGAACATGACTGCGTGACTGAACAATGACAATTAAAGATATGACCGTGTCAAACTTGCCAATGGCTTCTTTCACCTATGGGTAGAATTCTTTGTTTTAGGAAGAATTACTCAAATTTTTTCTTGTATGTATGTGGATGTGAAACAATTAAGCAGTTTTGTTTAGGAAGTAACAAATACTTTTCTCAAATTACTTAATATGCTAAGCCCAAAATAATTTGGGGAAAAACTCAGGAAGATTGATAAATTTAAATGGGAATCAAAAGGCCACAGAAGGAAAGTTTTAGAGACATTGGATTGCTTTTTCCTTTAAGTTCAACATAATTCAAATCTCTGATGGGTTCGGGAACTCTAATTAAGAGAAACTGTCAAGAATTAGACAGCAGGGTCCCCAAAGAGTTCATGGATGTGTCTTTAACAGGTGGTCTGGGCATAACTCCAGGGACTAGTTTGATCTGGGAGAAAGCTGGAAACCCTGGCTCTACAGATGCCTCTTGAGTAAAATGCCTGAGTGAGTGTGTATGTGTGTGTGTGTGTGTGTGTGTGCATATGTCTGTGTGTCTGAAAGATCTGTGTTACTAAAGAGCTGTAACTTTGGATGCCCAGGCCTGATGCAGAGACATATTCCAAGAAACTTATGCTTTTCCAGTGAAGTGGAGAGGGAAATCTTTTATTAGGCACTGTTTTCAGTGACTTAGGATTCATCTATGCTCTGGGCCCCTAGATTCTGGTGGCAATGAATACCTCAGTCATTATGAGTTTGGACAGCAATCCAGGACTGTGTTGGGTTTCTACAGTGTTGTGTTGGGGGTTAGGCACACCTTTCATTACCACTAGACTTCCAGCAGGGAACAAGGATTGCATTGGTTTGCTTCATGTTGTTGCCAGCAGCATCATCATATGCCAGAGCTGTCCATAAAGACAGAGGCATTGGGGTGCAAGAGACAATGAAGGAAAGGCCTTTAAATCTAGGTGAGTTGTGAGTAGTTTCTGAATCTGGACTTCAGTTCAATTCAGTTCAGTTCAGTCACTCAGTCTTGTCCGACTCTTTGAGACCCCGTGAATCACAGCACACCAGGCCTCCCTGTCCATCAACAACTCCCAGAGTTCACTCAGACTCCTCGTGTCCATTGAGTCAGTGATGCCATCCAGCCATCTCATCCTTGGTCATCCCCTTCTCCTGCCCCCAATCCCTCCCAGCATCAAAGTCTTTTCCAATGAGTCAGCACTTCACATGAGGTGGCCAAAGTACTGGAGCTTCAGCTTTAGCATCATTCCTTCCAAAGAAGTCCCAGGGTTGATCTCCTTCAGAATGGACTGGTTGGATTTCCTTGCAGTCCAAGGGACTCTCAAGAGTCTTCTCCAACACCACACTTCAAAAGCATCAATTCTTCTGCGCTCAGCCTTCTTAACAGTCCAACTCTCACATCCATACATGACTACTGGAAAAGCCATAGCCTTGACTAGATGGACCTTAGTCGGCAAAGTAATGTCTCTGCTCAGTGTCCTCATAAGCAAAATGGGCATGATTATTCATTCCATTCCATTCAGTCGCTCAGTCGTGTCCGACTGTTTGCGACCCCATGCATTGCAGCACGCCAGGCCTCCCTGTCCATCAACAACTCCCGGAGTTCACTCAGACTCACGTCCATTGAGTCAGTGATGCAATCCAGCCATCTCATCCTTGGTCGTCCCCTTCTCCTCCTGCCCCCAATCTCTCCCAGCATCAGGGTCTTTTCCAATGAGTCAACTCTTCGCATGAGGTGGCCAAAGTACTGGAGCTTCAGTTTTAGCATCATTCCTTCCAAAGAAATCCCAGGGCTGATCTCCTTCAGAATGGACTGGTTGGATCTCCTTGCAGTCCAAGGGACTCTCAAGAGTCTTCTCCAACACCACAGTTCAAAAGCATCCATTCTTCGGCGCTCAGCCTTCTTCACAGTCCAACTCTCACATCCATACA
>SJXQ01003037.1:116069-148704 GCA_006408695.1 Aepyceros melampus | reverse complement strand
TTTTCTGAATGTTGAGCTTTAAGCCAACTTTTTTACTCTCCACTTTCACTTTCATCAAGTGGCTTTTTAGTTCCTCTTCACTTTCTGCCATAAGGATGATGTCATCTGCATATCTGAGGTTATTGATATTTCTCCTACAATCTGGATTCCAGCTTGTGTTTCTTCCAATTCATTGTTTCTCATGATGTACTCTGCATATAAGTTAAACAAGCAGGGTGACAATACACAGCCTTGACGTACTCCTTTTCCTATTTGGAACCAGTCTGTCGTTCCATGTTCAGTTCTAACTGTTGCTTCCTGACCTGCATACAGATTTCTCAAGAGGCAGGTCAGGTGGTCTGGTATTCCCATCCCTTTCAGAATTTTCCACAGTGTATTGTGATCCACACAGTCAAAGGCTTTGGCATAGTCAATAAAGCAGAAATAGATGTTTTTCTGGAACTCTTTTGCTTTTTCCATGATCCAGCGAATGTGGGCAATTTGATCTCTGGTTCCTCTGCCTTTTCTAAAACCAGCTTGAACATCAGGGAGTTCACGGTTCACGTATTGCTGAAATCTGGCTTGGAGAATTTTGAGCATTACTTTACTAGCATGTGAGATGAGTGCAATTGTGTGGTCGTTTGAGCATTCTTTGGCATTGCCTTTCTTTGGAATTGGAATGAAACATGATTATAGCTCCTTCTTATAGGTTTGTTGTGAAGATTAGACACACTAGTATACAGGAAAGACTCATAACGGTGCCTGTAATAAGGCAGTGCTCAGTAATGTTAGGTAGGAGAAGTAAAGAACAGAAACCTTATAGAGAATTGACTAAATTTTCCATTTTTTCTCCATAAGTATGTAGAGTCACATCTGAGATGAATGGTTTGTTGTAGATTCAAGATGTGAAGGGAGAGAAGACTCTGTAGTTATTTGATTCAAATATTAAAAAGAGAGTTAATACCACTTTTTATCCTAATTTGGTAAAGTTGAACATATCTTTTCATATTTCCAATTAGGTGTTCTTAAGTTTTTCTAAGTTATTTCTCCTCAAATTGTCTTGTTGGCTATTTCTTTCAAGCAATAATAACCATTCCCAAACCACTCAGGCTAAAAAGTCTGGATCTTGCTTTGAGTCCTTTTTCTTCTTTGGCATCTACCCAGTCAGTCCCTGTACCCTTCAGTTTTTCCTTCATAGTGATCCTTGAATCTGTCCTTTCCTCTCCATCCTCACCTTTATTTGTCCAACTAGTCCAGACAAATTCCCAATAAGCTGCATTTGCTCAAGTGCCACAGGACAGAAATAGGTTTTATGAGCTTGTGTTGAGTTGGGAGCAAATAGGGCTGTATCCTGGCAAAACGTGAAGTAGGTAAAGTTTGGCTCTGTCACCTTACCCTTTGCCAGCCTTTCCCCAGGGGTGAAGAAAGCTGTGGCTTCTGGCCAGGAATGCACATCAGCAAGGGAATTCTTCACGAATTCAGTGCTAGCTCATGACTTCCCACTCAACTGCAAAGAAAAGGCAAGAGTCTAAGGTTTGTCTGTAAGCTTCCTTCCAAGACCATATGTTCCCTGAAGGTAGACTATGTAGCTATTTCTTTTTTCTAGCCACTGTAGCCTAGTAATAACTAGATGGAATTATAAGAAAGAAAAATATATCAAGACTGCCGATATCTTTAGAGAGATAGAGATTTAACTTACTTCACTGAGCCAAGTGTAGTTTCTTTGTTAAGAAGACTTAACGAGACTTCCCCACATCACCCTCACACTACTTCCATACCCTCATTTTTCCATCCAAAAGTCTAGGACTTTTGATTTATCCATTGTGATTTTTAACATTTTGGAGAGAACTACACATTAATTCCTGAAGCTTCTGTCCCTAAATATACTGGCATTCCCTTTATCTATGGATATCAATGATTTGAGAATGATTTGCGAATCATTTTCAGTAATTTATCCTATAGAAACAAGAATATTTGTGAAATGTGAATATAAAATAATTTTATATTATTGAATGTGCTTTTTTTTAATTCCATCCTTTCATTCCACATATCTGACATACACCTCTGAGAGAGAACAATTTCTTTAAAGCATGTAGGCATTTAGGTTCAATACGTCTGAATTAAAATCCCAGCTCTATGATTTGCCAGCTAGAGTTCCTTCAGCATGTTTTTTAAACTCTCTGCATCTGTTTTCTCTGCTATTCACTAGGTTTTTATGTTGTTGTTAAAAAAAAAATAACATATATGAAGTGCTTTATCTCAGTACTTGGCACATAAAGAACACCCAAAAAAAAAGTTCAGTGTTTTAGCTAAAATGGATTTTAGTTATAAGTTCACCTAAGTCTGCCCTTTTTAAGATGAGGAAAATGAAGTTTGAGACTAGAATCCATCTTGTGACTCCCTACAAGCTCATTAGTATCCATCAGAGAGCGTGAGTTTGGAACTTGAAGGATTTGAGTTCAATTCTGGATTTTTCTGATCACTTCACCAACTTTAACTTTTCTCAGTCTTAGTTCTTTCATCAATAAATTCAGTTCAGTTCGTTCAGTCACTCAGTCGTGTCCAACTCTTTGCGACCCCATGAATTGCAGCACGCCAGGCCTCCCTGTCCATCAACAACTCCCAGAGTTCACTCAGACTCACGTCCATTGAGTCCGTGATGCCATCCAGCCATCTCATCCTCTGTTGTCCCCTTCTCCTCCTGCCCCCAATCCCTCCCAGCATCAGGGTCTTTTCCAACGAGTCAACTCTTCACATGAGGTGGCCAAAGTACTGGAGCTTCAGCTTTAGCATCATTCCTTCCAAAGAAATCCCAGGGTTGATCTCCTTCGGAATGGACTGGTTGGATCTCCTTGCAGTCCAAGGGACTCTCAAGAGTCTTCTCCAACACCACACTTCAAAAGCATCAATTCTTCTGTGCTCAGCCTTCTTCACAGTCCAACTCTCACATCCATACATGACCACAGGAAAAACCATAGCCTTGACTAGACAGACCTTAGTTGGCAAAGAAATGTCTCTGCTTTTGAATATACTATCTAGGTTGGTCATAACTTTTCTTCCAAGGAGTAAGCGTCTTTTAATTTCCTGGCTGCAGTCACCATCTGCAGTGATTTTGGAGCCCCCCAAAATAAAGTCTGACACTGTTTCTACTGTTTCCCCATCAATAAATTAGGGGTAAAATATCTCCTCTGATATGTTATATAAAAGGCATTGAAAAAATTACTGCATAGTGTGAATGTACAAAATGTCTTAGTGCCACACCAAGATTGGGGCAGTAGGCACGGTATGCTCCAGGTATAGACAATAAGAGGTGGGAGAATATTATCTGTAGAGAATTTAGAAATGGAAATAAAACCAACTAAAATTGGTCTTATTTTTATTATTATTACTATACATAGCAACACTAAGCATGTGATTCAGTCACCAATAAACATTCCTCTCTGAAGAAACTCTTTGGTTGGTTTGCTGCTAAGTCACTTCAGTCGTGTCCGACTCTGTGCGACCCCATAGACAGCAGCCCTGAGTTCTAAACAATTGTTGAGAATACTGTTGAGATTAATTTTATGTGTATATGTGGCATATTTTGTGACGTTTCCTTTAAAAATGTATTCTAAATTGAAGTTAATTCATAGAAGAGTTGGTCCTTGAGGCATACACATGACTTGTTCATTTTGAGAGTGATTTTGTAGTGAAGTAGTCTTTGCCTTCTTCATACTCAAATCAACCCATATCTTCAGGCTAATGATGCTTCCAATTTATTAGATATATCCATATTTATCTCAATCTTTTAACATAAATATGCTAATATGACAGAGAAGGCAATGGCACCCCACTCCAGTGCTCTTGCCTGGAAAATCCTACGGATGGAGGAGCCTGGTAGGCTGCAGTCCATGGGGTCCCTAAGAGTTGGATAGGAATGAGCAACTTCACTTTCACTTTTCACTTTCATGCATTGGAGAAGGAAATGGCAACCCACTCCAGTGTTCTTGCCTGGAGAATCTCAGGGATGGGGGAGCCTGGTGGGCTGCTGTCTATGGGGTCGCACGGAATCAGACACGACTGAAGTGACTTAGCAGCAGCAGCAGCAGCAGCTAATATGACACTTTCTGAATATTAGTTCTCCTACAGTCAGAGGCTGGGAAGAAGACTCGATTCTCGACTCTTTCTATTCTGGTAGGTTAATGGTCAGAAGGAATATAACTAAACTGATACTGCCAAAGAGAAAAGTATGCCATGGAAACATAGGCTAAGGTGTGTTTTTGGAAATCATAGGATAATGGAGAGACTGATCTCATGAGATTCTGTTTCAAAGTGAGTGACTGAAAACATCACAAATGTGATAAGTCATTTAGAATATGGTGACCACCTAGTATTTATTTTGGAAACAGAGACTGAGATTTGTCCCCAAAATGATGGCACAAAACAAAGGCGAGGAAGTTAAGAGGGAATCACTAGGAGACATTCAGTGAATCAGGAAAAACATTAAAACTGTGTTTGGATAGAAATATTCAGTCCTGTTAAGGAAGAATTGGTATCATCTTGGGGAGCACAAAGAAAAGATGGAAAAAAGCAAATACATTAATCAGTTACAATAAAAATAAAGCAAAGAGTCAAGGAAGTGTTAGTTTCCAAACTATTGTTGCTGTTGTTTACTCACCCAGTCGTGTCCAATTCTTTGTGACCCTATGGACTATAGCCCACCAGCCTCCTCTGTCCATGGGGTTTTCCAGGCAAGAATACTGGAGTGGGTTGCCTTTTCCTTTTCCAGGGGCTCTTCTTGACCCAAAGATTGAACCTGCGTCTTCTGAGTCCCCTTCATTGGCAGGTAGATTCTTTACCACTCAGCAACCTGGAAATCCCTAGAAATATGTTGGGGGTTCTTCAAAAGATAATCTTCTCTGCTAAAAGGAAGAGATCTAGGGGAAAAGCTCTATTTTCCCTCATCTTTTCTCATGGGTATGCCGTTATAGATTTGCATGATGTTTAGAACATAGCCATCTTGCATCCAGGAAAAGAGACATATTTGAAGCATCAAGGGTAGCAGAGTAGACAGCTACAAAGCACTGGCTCTTGCCTGGCATAATCAAACCACACACCAACCTTGTAATTAAGTTCATAGGGACTTCTTTTTACATTTTTAGATAAATATTTTTATTAGTGGTATTGAAACATGATATTCTCACTAATATATTAAAGTTTTATTAATGCAAAATATTTTAAGAAATAAAGATTGAACATACAACTTTTTGAAATTCTTTTTAAAACATTTATGATATAAAAAATTTATGATCTGGTTGCAAAAGCCATATTATTTTAATATTTTGCTATAATGGCTATTTTACTTGAAAAGAAAAACAATGGAAGAACTTTGCAATTGACTCTGGTACTAAATAGTGATACTCATTTTTTAATCTCATGTACCAATGGTGCAAACTTTTTCCTTTTTTATGCAACCTTCTTCGCTGAAATAAAGGTCTTTACATTTCAGGAATGTTAGTCAAGTAGTCTGTTACTTGAAGCCGAAAGTATCCTAAGTGCTAACAAGACTGATAAGAAATCAAAGCAGGAAATTTATTAAGCAGCAATGTTTAGACAGTGTTTCAAATGATATTATTCTTTTCCTTTATACTCTAAGCAGTAGAAAGAGCAAAAGGAAATGTGTCTTTTATCTTTAGTTTATACTGGGAAAACATAAAGAAAGCAATTTAGAATTTTCCCGTTCACCAAAAGAAAAAAAAAAAATTTATTCTAATTTTTGTCCACTAGAGAGTGAAAACAGCTGTGCCATATATGCCTGAGGAAAGAGGAAGCAATGATCCTAGAATACAGTTTGTCATCCTAATTTCTTCTGACATGGGGCCTCAGGCCATGCAATTCTTAAGAGTCGGCAAATAGTGTCAGGACAGGCATCAGATGCTGAAAACCAGGCAAGGGTGGCACCAGAATATAAAAATGTAAATAAGTGCAAAAATACTTGTAAAATATTAGCAAATTAAACTCAGCAGTCCATTAACAGATATCATAAAGAAATAAAAGTAAGATATTAGTAAAACTCAGTGCAATTAACTAGGTTAACAGTTAAACAGGGGACAGCTGTATGATTAACTCCACAGATACCAAAAGTGTGTTAGTTGCTCAGTTGTGTCCGACTCTTTGTGACCCCATGGACTGTAGCCCACTAGGTTTCTCTGTCCATAGAATTCTCTAGGCAAGAATACTGGAGAGGGTTGGCATAACCTTCTCCAAGATGCCAAAAATCCATTGTCTGTTGTTTCCATTTTCTGTTCTTTATTTTTAATTTTAATTTTTAAAATATTTACTTATTTATTTTTGGCTGCACTTGGTCTTTGCTGTGTGAGGGCTTTCTCTCATTGTAGTGAGCAAGGGCTACTCTAGTTATGGTGCATGGGCTTCTCATTGTGGTGTTTTCTCTTGTTGCAGAGCATGGGCTCTAGGTGCGCAGGCCTCAGTAGCTGCACCATGTAGGCTCAGTAGTTGTGACACACGGGCTTAGTTGCTCCATGGCATGTGAGTTCCTCTTGGGACCAGGGATTGAATCCATGTCCTGTCCATTGGCAGGTGGATTTTTAACCACTGAATTCCGAGAGAAGCCCCTCTGTTATGAAATGTAGCAAGAATTTAATGGCATTTACCAAGAAAAGGAGTACAGAATTCTTCTGTATTTGTATAGTATTTTCCCAAAATTTTACAGTCATCTTCAGTTCAGTTCAGTCGCTCAGTCATGTCCGACTCTTTGCAACCCCATGAATTGCAACATGCCAGGCCTCCCTGTCCATCACCAACTCCCAGAGTTCACCCAAACTCATGTCCATCGAGTCGGTGATGCCATCCAGCCATCTCATCCTCTGTCGTCCCCTTCTCCTCCTGCCTCCAATCCCTCCCAGCATCAGAGTCTTTTCCAATGAGTCAACTCTTCTCATGAGGTGGTCAAAGTACTGGAGTTTCAGCTTTCGCATCAGTCCTGCCAATGAACTCCCAGGACTGATCTCCTTTAGAATGGACTGGTTGGATCTCCTTGCAGTTCAAGGGACTCTCAAGAGTCTTCTCCAACACTACAGTTCAAAAGCATCTATTCTTCAGCGTTCAGCTTTCTTCACAGTCCAACTCTCACATTCATACATGGCCACTGGAAAAACCATAACCTTGACTAGACGGGCCTTTGTTGGCAAAGTAATGTCTCTGCTTTTGAATATGCTATCTAGGTTGGTCATAACTTTCCTTCCAAAGAGTAAGCATCTTTTAATGTCATGGCTACAATCACCATCTGCAGTGATTCTGGAGCCCAAAAAAAACAGTCATCTTACCCATCTCTAAATTGTTAGGTTTTTAAAAATGAGTTCTTTACACAAAATGAATATGTCCATGTCTATTTTTCATCATTATTCTGTAATGGTGATTGAATTGCACAGTTATAGTCTTAAAAACAAAGAGATCAAACAGAATTTTTAACAATGTAACTTCATCTTTGTAAATATGACTCAGCTGGTGGGAAAAATGCTGCTACCCCTACTAAAAGGTAACTTTTTAAGCTATGTTCAACTTCTTTTCAGTATGGTGAATAGAGAAAATATAAAGCTTTGGTAAATCCCATTAACTTATATTCAACTGCTGTTGCTGCTGCTAAATCACTTCAGTCCTGTCCAACTCTGTGTGACCCCCTAGACAGCAGCCCACCAGGCTCCCCCATCCCTGCTATTCTCCAAGCAAGAACACTGGAGTGTTGCCAGTTTCTTCTCCAATGCATGAAAGTGAAAACTGAAAGTGAAGTCGCTCAGTTGTTTCCAACTCTTAGCAACCCTATGGACTGCAGCCTACCAGGGTCCTCTGTCCATGGGATTTTCCAGGCAAGAGTACTGGAGTGGGGTCCCTTTGCCTTCTCCATTATATCCCACATGTCCAAAACCACAGCCATTAGCCACATGTGGCTACAGAGCATTTGAAATGAGGTTAGTGTAATAGAGGAATTGAATTTCATATATAATTAAATATGAATAAATTTAAAGTTACATTCTAAAAGCAATACCCAATTTAATCATTGAAAAACGTTTAAGTATATTTGGAGCAAGCTGAATATGTGAATCTACTTTTATAGCCTAAATGTAGGAACTTTAAATATAGATCATGTATTTTTAACAAAAATGTAATATCTATTCAGGGTCTTTTGTGTTTCCATACAAATTTTAAAAAGATTTGTTCTAGTTAAAAAAAAAATACCATGGGTATTTTGATAGGGATTGCATTGACTCTGTAGATTGCGATTTTGACAATACTGATTCTTCCATAGAATAATATAGTATCCCTTTCTGTCTGTGTTGTCATCTTCAGTTCCTTTCATTGTGTTTTATAGTTTTTGGAGTACAGTCTTTTGCCTCTTTAGGTAGGTTTGTGTGTGTGCTTTGTTACTCAGTTGTGTCTGATTCTTTGCAACCCGATGGACTATAGCCCATTAGGCTCCTCTGTCCGTGGGATTCTCCTGGTAAGAATACTGGAGTAGGCTGCCATTTCCTCATCCAGAATTTCTTCCCAACCCAGGAATCGAACCTGTATCTCTTGCATCTCCTGAATTAGCAGGTGGTCATCTTCAGTTCCTTTCATTGTGTTTTATAGTTTTTGGAGTACAGTCTTTTTCCTCTTTAGTTAGGTTTGTGTGTGTGCTTTGTTACTCAGTTGTGTCTGACTCTTTTCAACCCCATGGACTATAGCCCATCAGGCTCCTCTGTCCATGGGATTCTCCTGGTAAGAATTCTGGAGTACGTTGCCATTTCCTCATCCAGCGGATCGAACCTGTGTCTCTTTCATCTCCTGAATTAGCAGGTGGTTCTTTACTTTCCATGTGGCACTGATGGTAAAGAACCACGTGCCAATTCAGAAGACGCAAGGGATTCAGGTTTGATGCTGAGTCAGGCCATGCAATTCTTAAAAGTCTGCAAATGGTGTCAGGAAAGGCATCAGATGCTGAAAACCAGGCAAGACACCCCTTGGAGGAGGGCATGGCAACCCATTCCAGTATTCTTGCCTGGAGAATCCCAAGGACAGAGGAGACTGGCCTGCTATAGTCCACAGGGTTGCACAGCGTCAGACACAACTGAAGCAGTTTAGGATGAACATAACAATCATCTGAGCCAGGAGTTAGGTAGGTTAATTCTTAGGTATTTTATTCTTTTTGATGTGGTGGTAAATGTGAGAGTTGGACTGTGAAGAGGGCTGAGCGCTGAAGAATTGATGCTTTTGAACCATGGTGTGGAGAAGACTCTTGAGAGTCCCTTGGACTGCAAAGAGATCCAACCAGTCCATTCTGGAGGAGATCAACCCTGGGATTTCTTTGGAAGGAATGAGCTAAAGCTGAAGCTCCAGTACTTTGGCCACCTCATGTGAAGAGTTGACTCGTTGGAAAAGACCCTGATGCTGGGAGGGATTGGGGGCAGGAGGAGAAGGGGACGACAGAGGATGAGATGGCTGGATGGCATCATGGACTCAATGGATGTGAGTCTGAGTGAACTCTGGGAGTTGTTGATGGACAGGGAGGCCTGGCGTGCTGCGATTCATGGGGTCGCAAAGAGTCTGACACAACTGAGCGACTGAACTGAACTGAACTGAGTAGTAAATGGGATTGATTTCTTAACTTCTCTTTCTATGCTTTGCTGTTTGTGTATAGAAATGCAACAGATTTCTATATGTTAATTTTGTATTCTAAAACTTACCAAGTTTATTGATGAGCTTTAGTAGTTTTCTGGTAGCATCTTTAGAACTTTCTAAGAGGAGGGCGCCTAAGATGGCGGAGGACTAGGACGGGAAGACCACTTTCTCCCCCACAGATTCATCAAAAGAATATCTCAACGCTGAGTAAAATCTACAGGGCAACTTCTGAATGCTGGCAGAGGACATCAGACATCCAGAAAAGCAGAACATTGTCTTCAAAAACAGGTAGGAAAAATACAAAAGACGGAAAAAGAAACAAAGGAGGTAGGGAGGGAGCTCCGTCCCAGGAAGGGAGTCCTGTCCCGGGAAGAGAGTTTTAAAAAGAGAAGTTTCCAAACGCTGGGAAACACTCTCACTGGCGAATCTGTGGCGAGTCTGGGAAGCACAGAGGGCAACATAACAGGGAAGAAAAACAAATGGGTGATTAAGACCAACAGATTACGAGCCCAACGATAATTCCCCCAGCGGAGAAGCAGAGCAGACACCTGCATCCGCCACTAGCAAGTGGGGGCTCGGCAAGGAGGCGCGGGAGACGCGGGCGGCTGTGCTTCTTAAGAACTGGGCCGGAATGCCCCGCGCATAACCAGAGCGAATTAACTTGGGCTAGCACACCAAACTGTGGGACAGTTACCACGCGAAAAGCTCAAACATAAGACACACCAGGACCTAGCACAGAACAAAGGACGGAACAGAAATAGCCAGCTGCAGACCATCCCCCGCTGGGGACAGGCAGCCAGAGCCATAAGGGCTGGAACATGGCAATCTCAGCCCCGGAGAGACTTTACTGACCAAACTGCAAGCAGGCTTCTTTGCTAACTAAGACTTCTTGGGGTGCTGGACAGTCCCAATCTGCCTGAAAAGGGGAGCTGGGGTACACCCAGAAAACTGAGCAGCAGGAAAAGGCGATAAGCCGCGCGACTGTGCTTGCAAAACACCTGAGCTATTTGGTCCAGGGAAGGGTACAAAACGCAGGCCCAATCGAATCTGCGACTACCTGGGCACTGAGCCTGAGAGGCTTAGACCAGGGAGGTGCATGCAGCCTAGGGCCGGCCTCAGATGGTTCCCGGCGGAGAAACATAGAGCTTGAGTGGTGTGCGCCGGGTCTAGAGGCAGGCCCAGCGGGGCTGAGACATTACAAATATACACCAGAGCTATTTGGTAGCATCATCCCTCCCTTCCCACAGCGCAACTGACCAAGTGAGCCTTAAAAAAAAAAAAAAAAAAGTGACTTTCACAGCCCCCTTGCCTCAGGGTGGATATCAGACACTAAAGAGACCAGCAAACAGAAGAAGCTAAACAGAGGAAACCACCTTGGAAGTGACCCCACACTGCCTACAACACCAGAGAAAGTCCCAGAAATATCTTTACTATTTTTTTGACCATTCTCTTTTTTTTTAAATTATTATTATTTTGTTTTGGAAGATGTTTTTGTTCGATTGTTTTTTCTTCCTTTCTTTTTCTTCTCCTTTTTTTAAAAATTTTTAAGTCTTCTATTTCTCTTTTAAGTTTAATTTTTATAACCTACTATCTGTTTTCAAAAAAAAAAAAAGACCCTTAAAGCAAATGCCGTATATACATATATATACAATTTTTTTGTTTGTTTTTTTGAGTGGCTGTTGGTGTTGGTCCTTAATAATTCCCGTGACTTTTTTTTTCTTATCTTCTTGTTCTTCTTCTTTTNTCTAGGTTCAATGCAGGATGCAGGATGCTTGGGACTGATGCACGGGGATAATCCAGAGAGATGGTGTGGGCGGGAAGGGGTGGGAGGTACACCTGTGGCTGATTCATGTCAATGTATAGCAAAACGAATACAGTATTGTAAAGCAAAGCAAACTAAAAAATAAAAATTAATTTAAAAAATTCTAGACAAATTTTGGGGTTCTATGTGCAATTTATTAAGATGTTAGAAATAATCATATTTCATAGGTCTGGTTAAATATAAAGTTGTTTTTACTAAAAGTTCTTACCAAAATACCCAAAGTAATCAAAGGAAACTCTCAAAGGAACAACATTCAACTTAATATATGACAAACATTGTTTAATTGCTAAAGTTGAATTTAATGGTACAAAATGTGTTTGGATATTTACTGTTTTACTTGTTGTTAACTTGATTCCTTAAGTTTTACTTATGGTGAACCACTTTCTTTCAGTGTCATTTTCATTAACACTGCTGTAATTTTTTCTTTTAAACAGTAAACTGTTTCAAAATATTTTTACATTATTTTAGCAACCCAATCATTTTTAATGGCTGTTCTCCAAATTATAATACTGAAAAAGGTTTAATAATCTATTAACAAAATATTCTCCATATTCTTATTACTACACTTAGTGCTATTGAATGGTTTGTAAGTTGGTATCTATCCAGATAAAATCAGTATACCTATTCTCAATATGTATATGGATTGAGTGTCACAGGTTCAATCTTTTTGAGTAGTTTGCTTATGTTCCTATTTGTCTTATCACTCAGTTCTCCTTTGCTGAATTCTACTCATCACTGTTTGAAATATTCTGAAAACATTGTGTTCATATTTATCATTTCATTTATAAAATACCCCTTAACACCTCAAGGTCACCTATGCTTTTTACTCACTAACCTGAGATAACTACAATAACACATTATTCTGTTGCATTTGTTGATTCATCACCGAAAATCAAGTCTAAAATTATTAAATAGTAAGCAAAACTTCCTCAGTGAAACTGTATTTCAATTATAAATTACCATTCCAATAGAAGTATAGTTTTCATATCTGGGAACATATTTTAATATGAGTGAACGGTCAGCTGTGGAGTGTTTATTTTCATTTCACATTAGGACAATGTCTACTACTGAAAGACTTCTTGGGGCTAAAATTCCAATCGTGTAAATTAGTATTTGGTCACTCTGCTAGCTTTATTCCTTTGTACTTCATTGCTAAATAACCAAAGAAAGAGATCAGGTAACCTTAAGAGTAAGGTATAAACCTGCTTGGCTTTTCTTTAATTATGTTAGAAAATCACATAGTGAACAAAATAATCATGGTTATAGTTTAATTAGCATATCACATTTACCAGAATATTTACATATATTATCTTATTTAACTTTCACTTCACTTATGATGGTCAAATCCCAATTTGACATCTTACTAGGTATTTTATGTTCAAAAGTATTGAACAAGGCTTAGGAGTACTGTGACCAGTGTAGAGGATGATCTGGTCCCACCAGGTTCCCTTTCAGGACTGTGTGCATATATTTATACTAAGTGGATTGCTGCAGACAGTGTCTTCATTGGAGTGAACAGAGTGGTGAGACATCCCAGTGCAGAGTATACAGCACAGGAGAGGCAAATGTTCTGAGATAATACACCTGAATTTAAGTTACTTTCTGTTCTGTCTCACTCTCCCTGTCTTCCTAACACTATTTTTCAGGTACTGACTACCCAAGAAAGAATAGTTCCCATTCAAAAGCAAGTAACAATCCAAAATTAACTAGGATGTGAAAGCAATATTGTAAATAGGACAAAGAGTCAAATGTTTTTTCTTTATGAAGTTTTCCCCCTTTTTAGGGGCAGGTAAAACAGTGGAAACAGTGTCAGACTTTATTTTTCTGGGCTCCAAAATCACTGCAGATGGTGACTGCAGCCATGAAATTAAAAGACGCTTACTCCTTGGAAGAAAAGTTATGACCAACCTAGATAGTATATTCAAAAGCAGAGACATTACTTTGCCAACAAAGGTCCATCTAGTCAAGGCTATGGTTTTTCCTGTGGTCATGTATGGATGTGAGAGTTGGACAGTGAAGAAGGCTGAGCACCAAAGAATTGATGCTTTTGAACTGTGGTGTTGGAGAGACTCTTGAGAGTCCCTTGGACTGCAAGGAGATCCAACCAGTCCATTCTAAAGGAGATCAGCCCTGGGTGTTCTTTGTAAGGAATGATGCTAAAGCTGAAACTCCAGTACTTTGGCCACCTTATGCGAAGAGTTGACTCATTGGAAAAGACTCTGATGCTGGGAGGGCTTCCAGGGCAGGAGGAGAAGGGGACGACATAGGATGAGACAGCTGGATTGCATCACCAACTAGATGGACATGGGTTTGAGTAAACTCCGGGAGTTGGTGATTGAGAGGGAGGCCTGGTGTGCTGTGATTCATGGGGTCGCAGAGTTGGACACAACTAAGTGACTGAACTGAACTGAACTGAAACCTTTCCTGATAACTCAAGTCAACTATTGGCCAGAGAAATGTCACGGGTCCACCTTTACACATAAGGAAAACTGAGAAGTCAAACCTCCATTGTGATGGAAGGCAAGGAAGAAGCAAGTGATAACAAGTTCCTGTCTGCCACTCAAATCCAAACAAGACATGCCTGTATTGAGTTCCAGCTCTGCCATTTACTACCTTTGTGACACTGGACAAGTTACTTAACCTCATTGTCTCAGTTTCTCCATCTTTAAGGATAATATTATTAGTATGTATACTTCAGAGGTAGTCATCAAGATTAAATTTATAATTGCATAGGCAGCACTTAAAACTGTGCCTGGCATATAGTTAGGTGTTAATAGTTATTGTTATCTGTGCTCTAAGGAACTATTTTGGAGAAGGCAGTGGCAACCCACTCCAGTACTCTTGCCTGGAAAGCCCCATGGGCAGAGGAGCCTGGTAGGCTGCAGTCCATGGGGTTGCTACAAGTCGGACATGACTGAGCGACTTCACTTTCACTTTTCACTTTCATACATTGGAGAAGGAAATGACAACCCACTCCAGTGTTCTTGCCTGGAGAATCCCAGGGATGGAGGAGCCTTGTGGGCTGCCGTCTCTAGCGTCGCACAGAGTTGGACATGACTGAAGCGACTTAGCAGCAGCACCAGCAGCACAAGGAACTATTTGACACTAAAATATTGTAATTCCATAAAAGATTATTTGATAATATAAGATAGGATTTACAAGAATTACAAATGATTTAGCTTTGCAGTTAGATCATCTGCTTAGAAAATATTAAAATGCTCACTTTTCATAGAGGAAAACCAATGCCAGTAAATAGTTTTAGTGGCTTAAAAGTGTTTTTATTAGAAAAGAAATATGACTTGTGTAGTTGGATGAACTTTTGAGCAAGGAGACTAGTGAACATTGAATGATTATAAGCCTTTAACTTTAAAAACAGCTGGAAAGACTCTCTTAAGGGAGTTGTTCTACCTTAATTTCCTTCAAGTTTGTAAACTGTATTTAAGTTTTCCTAAGCAAGCAGCAATGTGTCCTGAAGGGAATTGTCACAGCTCCCTTCCGCATCAGCCAAAGTTAACTTACCATGAACTGCAAATTTATGAAGACTCTCTTTGTTCCATTACTTAAATCTAAGCTTTATCCTGAAGAAACTAGTCAGATAATAAATAGGAATGCAAGTTATTCTGGATGAAAACTTTTTACTAATGATTGAAATGAAAGCTCATATCTGGGTTAAAAATTTGTCTTTCAAAGTGCTTGTAATTCACTGAAAGAAAAGATAATTCACACACACAAAACACACACATATACACACAAAAATACAGCAGTTACAGTCTCAAGCAAAAATAGGGGAATATCAGTAGCCATGTTTTCAGAAGAAGAGATTACATGCTTTAAGGTCCTAAAGAGATGGCATTTGAGTGTGTCATTAATGGACAAGCTGATTTCATACAGGTACCATTGGGAGAAAGTGTATTTCTATCAGAGGGAAAGAAGGAGCAGGCACAGGGGAAGGAAATTAGAACACAGATATTTCATGAGACATCAGGAACAGATTAGGGTTATGAACAAGTTATGATCAGTCCTTCTCTTAGGGAGCTTACCTTTCAATAGCAAAGGTATAAAGTAAGTAATAGTACAACTAATTACAAAAACAGAATGAGGGTTGTGAAGAAATTGAGCGATGGAAAAGATGGTGACTGGGGACGGGTCCAAGCTGGTGCAGAGGTGGAAATTGCTGTTTTATATAGGTTTGCCATCACATCAGCCTTTCTGAGAAGGTGACACATGAGAAAAGACCTGAAAGAATTGAAAACTGTTGATCTGGACCTCCTAGGGAAGGAAGGAAGAGCAAATGTAAATAATTCCGAATGAGCAAAGCAGGAATACCTGTGGTGCTGAAACACAGTGAAGCATTGTAGAAGATGAGTTTAGAGGGGAGGCCGGATCCAGATTACTGAGGGCCAAGTGACCCAAGGTCAGAGTTTAGATTCTCTTGTAAGTGTAATGTGAAACTGCTGAAGAATTTAAAGAAGAAAGCAATATGATCTGATTTACATTAGTAATAATAATAAAAATCACCTTGTCTTCCAGTATAACACATAGTGAGGAGTAAGAGTGGTGGCAAACAAAAAGACAACCCTCAGAATGGGAGAAAATATTTGGAAACAAAGAAATGGATGAGCAATTAATCTCCAAAATATATAAACAGCACATGCAGTTCAATATTTAAAAGAAAAAAATTAAAAAATGAGTGGAAGATCTAAGTAGGCAATTCACCAGTGAAGACTTACAGATGTCCTAAAAAGACATGAAAAGATGTTCAACATTACTAATGATTCAGTTCAGTTCAGTCGCTCAGTTGTGTCCAACTCTTTGCGACCCCATGAATCGCAGTACGCCAGGCCTCTCTGTCCATCATCAACTCCTGGAGTTCACTCAAACTCATATCCATCGAGTAGGTGATGCCATCCAGCCATCTTATCCTCTGTTGTCCCCTTCTCCTCCTGCCCCCAATCCCTCCCAGCATCATGTCTTTTTCAATGAGTCTACTCTTCGCATGAGGTGGCCAAAGTACTGGAGTTTCAGCCTCAGCATCAGTCCTTCCAATGAACACCCAGGACCGATCTACTTTAGAATGGACTGGTTGGATCTCCTAGAGTCTCCAAGGGACTCTCAAGAATCTTCTCCAACACACAGTTCAAAAGCGTTAATTCTTTGGTGCTCAGCTTTCTTCACAGTCCAAATCTCACATCCATACATGACCACTGGAAAAACCATAGCCTTGGCTAGATGGACTTTTGTTGGCAAAGTAATGTCTCTGCTTTTGAATATGCTATCTAAGTTGGTCATAACTTTTCTTCCAAGGAGTAAACATCTTTTAATGTCATGGCTGCAATCACCATCTGCAGTGATTTTGGAGCCCCCCAAAATAAAGTCTGACACTGTTTCCACTGTTTCCCCATCTATTTGCCATGAAGTGATGGGACCAGATGCCATGATCTTCGTTTTCTGAATGTTGAGCTTTAAGTCAACTTTTTCACTCTCCTCTTTCACTTTCATCAAGAGGCTTTTGAGTTCCTCTTCACTTTCTGCCATAAGGGTGGTGTCATCTGCATATCTGAGGTTATTGATATTTCTCCCGGCAATCTTGATTCCAGCTTGTGCTTCTTCCAGCCCAGCATTTCTCACTAATGATTAGAGAAATGCAAAACTACAACAAGGTTATCATCTCACACCAGTCAGAATAGCCGTCATCAAACAAACTACAAGCAGTACATACTGGAGAAGATGTAGAGATTAGGGAACCCTTCTACGCTTTGTTGGGAATGTAAATTGTTATAGCGACTATGAAGAACAGCATGTTCAGTTCAGTTCAGTTCAGTCAGTCATGTCTGACTCTTTGTACCCCATGAATCACAGCACTCCAGGCCTCCCTGTCCATCACCAACTCCCGGAGTTCACTCAGACTCACATCCATCAAGTCAGTGATGCCATCCAGCCATCTCATCCTCTCCCATCCCCTTCTTCTCCTGCCCCCAATCCCTCCCAGCATCAAAGTCTTTTCCAATGAGTCAACTCTTTGCATGAGGTGGCCAAAGTACTGGAGTTTCAGCTTTAGCATCATTCCTTCCAAAGAACACCCAGGGTTGATTTCCTTCAGAATGGACTGGTTGGATCTCCTTGCAGTCCAAGGGACTCTCAAGAGTCTTCTCCACACCACAGTTCAAAAGCATCAATTCTTCAGCACTCAGCCTTCTTCACTGTCCAACTCTCACATCCATACATGACCACTGGAAAAACCATAGCCTTGACTAGCGGACCTTAGTCGGCAAAGTAATGTCTCTGCTTTTGAATATGCTATCTAGGTTGCTCATAACTTTTCTTCCAAGAACACCATGTGGGTTCCTTAAAAAACTAAAAATAGAGCTACCTTATGATCCTGAAGACCTACTCCTGGTCATTGATTGATTTTTGTGTGTATACTCCCGAGCATATATCTGGAAAAAAATCATAATTCAAAAGCATTCATGCACCACAGCACTATTTACAATAGCCAGGACATGGAAGCAGTCTGAATGTCTATCGACAGAAGATTAGTTAAAGAAGATGTGCTACATATACAAATGGAATATTACTCAGCTTTAAAAAGGAACAAAGTAATGCCATTTGCAGCAACATTGTTGGACCTAGAGATTGTAAGTGAAGTAAGTTAGTCAGAGAAAGACAAATATCACATGATATCACTTATAGGTGGAATCTAAAGAGAGTACAAATGAACTTACCTACAAAATAGAAATAGAGATACAGATATAGAAAATAACTTATGGTTACCAAGGGGAATGGAGATGGAGGGATAAATTGGGAAATGGGATTGATATATACATATTTCTATAGAAAAAATTTAAAGAGGAAAGCAGCACTGGTGTTGGAGAAGACTCTTGAGAATCCCCTGGACTGCAAAGAGAGCAAACCAGTCAATCCTAAAGGAAATAAACTCTGAATATTCATTGGAAGAACCAATGATGAAGCTGAAGCTCCAATACTTTTGCCATCTGATGTGAAGAGCTGACTCATTGGAAGAGATACTGATTCTGGGAAAGACTGATAGCAGGAGGAAAGGGGGATGACAGAGGATGAGATCATTGGATGGCATCACCAGCTCAATGGACATGAATTTGAGCAAGCTCCAGGAGATGGTGAAGGACCAGGAAGCCTGGCATGCTCTAGTCCATGGTGACCAAAGAGTTGGACACAACTGAGTGACTGAACAATGACAATATATAAAACAGATAACTAACAAGGACCTACTATATAGTACAGGGAACTATTTTTAACATTCTGTAATGAGTATTTTCCCTTTATGAGGAAAAAAAAAAACTAAATAAGAGTGAATATATATCTATGTGTAACTGATTCTCTTTGCTTTACACCTGAAACTAACAGAACATTGTAAATCAACTATACTCTAAAAATTTTTTTTCAAAAACAAATGGTTCAAGAGATAGTGCTGCATTGGTCTAGAGCAGATCTAGTTTCTATATGTTACAGGTACTGACTCCAAATGATCTGATTTGGCACCCAGCTGTGCCAGGTGTTAACTGTTTAGTTTCTATATCACAGGCAGTCATAGAAGGTCACAGAGGAGGGCTCAAAGTGGTTGGCAAGGGCAACTGGCAGGCTCAGTGTAATGGCTAATGCACCAGCTGGTCAGAAGCGATTCAATATTTTAATGACCATTGCAGTTGTACATGTGCATCCTGGCTGTCTCAGCCTTGGTCTTAGGATGAAGGTTATGGAGATGGTGAGGAGTGGTTAGACTCATGATTTATTTTGAAGATAGAGCCTGTAAATAGGCATGCTGATAAATGTTACAAATAGAATCTATACCTTGTAAGTGTGATAAGACTTGGTGCTAAACATTTGTTATAAATTCATCTGAAATATATTGTTTTACTTTACACTCAGAAAAAAATAGTTTTACTTTGCTGAGCTGAATGTTTTACAGGGCTTCAAGGTGATTCTCTTTGAATAATCATGTAGGGATAGAGATACATGAAACTGGGAAGAACAGCATTGCATCAGGACAGCAACATCATTTTAACTAAATCTTGGTTATCGACTCAATTTCTTCTGGTTAATTTTTTTCTCTTTATGTCAAATAGGAAGGAACTTTATTTACTGAAGATACTAGCTAATTATTTTTTGATTAAAAGATAGAACGTGAACTCCTGAGTCTAAAGAACATTTAAAATGGTAGTCTAGTCTTCCTGTATTTCATAACTTTTAATAAACCACCATTTCTTTAGGATTCTGTTGCCCTTCTTTGATTTAGTGCACATTTTCACATTGCAAACCACACAGCACCAGAGTGTATACCAGACCTTGGCAATGAGTTAAAGGATATAAATCAATCTGTAAGTAGAACTGAAAAGCTTCAGAGCTTTATAAAGACACTATTTTTCAACCTGGGCACATTTAAAGGCACCTTTTTTGAAAAGCATTTTTAAACAAACTCTCTTCCTTCACACTTTTCCCCCATTTTAATTTTAACACTTTAGTCATTGATTTCCTTGGCAATATTAGATCTTGAAAGCAGGATCCCTAGCCATGATAAGTAATTCCATCTTAAATTAGTCACAAAATTCCCCTTGCTTGAGATATTGAGAGAACTCTAACTAGTCAGAAGCAGACCTTATTTACTCAGTAGATATCATTTAGAGAAGTCACATTGCCAGTTTTATTGCTGTAGCTTAGAGTTCAGTGTCCACATGAATTTGAAAATGTATACAGCCAATCTGAGGTTTGCCAAGAAAATTCTGAAAGTCTTTTGATAGTTGCGTCTTGCTTTATGTAATGGGTATATACCTGAAAAATTGTGTGTGAATCAAACTTAATTTGGTAAAATTCAGAATAAAAAAGGAAGAAAACTGATTAAATATAAATGTTAATTGTTTCTAAAACAAATAGACAATCTGTAGTTTAGTTATATTGAGTTTGTGTAAAGCTTGGTTTGGCTTGAGGTGGAGTATACCTCTAATAAATGGTAAAAATCCTGAGGAGATAGTTCCTGAATACTGACATGGTAGTGTTTGAATTGTCACTTAAACACAGTGGAAAACAACTAAATAAAGCATTTAATATCTTGAAGATAAAAATAATTAGAGATTGTGACCTAATTCAGATTTTAAAAATTGATCTTATGTCAGATTGAGTTTAGGAGTCTATTGTCTTTATTTTATTTTATTTTATTTTATTTTGTATTGCTAAAACAATATTTACTATCCTATGTCATGGAGTCACAGAGTCGGACATGACTGAAGCGCCTTAGCAGCAGCAGCATGGGATGACAACAAAGGACACCATGTTAGTATCCCAAGTCCAGGGATAAGAACATCATTGAGATTTCCATTATAAATCTCAATTGTGGGAATAAGATAGAGGACATACACTGCTGGGATTTATTAAATTCTCAATTTCCAATCTTATCTGTTTACTCATGGTTTAAGCAATACATCCAGAAATGTGCACACAGGTTATACTTTGCTTGAAGTGCAGTAACTATTTATTGAACATTTACTATATGCTAGAAGGCAATGGCACCCTACTCCAGTACTCTTGCCTGGACAATCCCATGGATGGAGGAGCCTGATAGGCTACAGTCCTTGGGGTCGTGAAGAGTCGGTCACGACTGAGCGACTTGACTTTCACTTTTCACTTTCATGCATTGGAGAAGGAAATGGCAACCCACTCCAGTGTTCTTGCCTGGAGAATCCCAGGGATGGGGGAGCCTGGTGGGCTGCCGTCTATGGGGTCGCACAGAGTCGGACATGACTGAAGCGACTTAGCAGCAGCAGCAGCAGGGTGGCAGAATCATTCATTTATCTTCAAATGTGAATTAGACAGAAACTTTGTATAAGTTGTTGTTCTATAAGGCAACACAATATATGAGCAGGTCACATTTTCTAAAAATGTATGCATTAATGCGGAAGGCATACAAGAAACCTGGAAATTACAAAAGAGCAAATTAAAGACTTTGATAGAGAAAATCCAAGGCAATGAAAATCTTAAAACTAGTTTTAGGTAGAGATGATGTTGAAGAATATGTCAGGGTAAGTTTCCCAAAGAAAGCGACAGCTAAGTTATAACCTAAAATATGAATAGGAATTAGCCCACTGATGAAAATTTGGTGAGCTAAAAAAAATTCATATGATTTTAGTGATTCAAAATTATTACAGTGAAAATGGATATTTCATGTCTAGGGCATTATAATGTTTAGTATGAATGGACCATGATCGGAAGAGAGTAAGTTGGATGTTGGAAATTATAAAATAAACAGTGATTTTGTGTAGGTCATCTGAGGCAATATCATAAAGGGTCATCTTAAATACTTTATGTGGATTTTATTCTGAGAGCACTGGGGAGCCATAAGAGTTTCATTCCACCCCCCAGCTCCAAAAGCATGATATATCAGGTTTGCACTTTAGAAAGATTCCTCTGGATGCAGTGGAGAAAACAAATTGGGGGTAGAAAAAGACTTCAAGATCAGAGACCAGAAAAATCTGAGAAAGTATAGTAGTCATTCCTCTTAGAGATACTGATAGCCTGAGCAAAGGTAGTAGAAGCAAAGACAGAGAGAAGTGAATGGGACGGAGAGTTACTAAAGAGACTGGATCAACAATTGTTCATTTGGGTGGGGTGTAAGAAGGAAGAGTTAGAAACAATACAAGAAGATAATTAGGCTTTGGGGCAGGACTTTAGACCACGTGTAAACATGCTGCATTTGAGTTAACTCTGGGACATCTGTATGGTGATGCTGAGGATGAAGTTAAGTAGATGAGTCTGGAATTTAGGGAAGGAGTCTGAACTGGAGGTATAAATTTAGGAGTCACCAGTATTTACTTGGTAATTGAAGCCTGGATATGAATGACCATGCCCAGTTCACTTAAAGGTAGGGGCTTTCCTGGTGTCTCAGACAGTAAAGAAAATGCCTGGAAACCCAGCTTCAATCCCTGGGTCGGGAAGATCCCATGGAGGAGCAAATACTCCAGTATTCTTGCCTGGAGAATTACATGGACAGAGGAACCTGGCAGGCTACAGTCCATGGGGTTACAAAGAGCTGGACACGACTGAGCAACTATCACTCAAAGGTAGAGACTCCATGCCAGGAGGGCAGCGAAAAAGACAGGGAATGCCACTCCCTAATATCTTCTTGTTGAACAAGGATCTCCCTCAGAGAAAAGCAAGTCCCCTCCCCCAGTTCTGGTGCAGTGGTACTGGTATTCTGCCTCAGGGAAAGGCAGGCGTATGTATGGATGAAGAGCTCCAAACTGTATGGAAGGAATGACTTCATTTGGAACAAAGCCTGGAAAACTCTAGCCTAAAAGAGTTGTTAAAAGCAATGGAGATGTTGGTGAAGAGCAATTAAGAGGAGGGTGATAGCTCCTAGATATGAGGAAAACGTCACAGCAAACCAGAAGCTTAATACAACTAGAAAAAGAGACAGCCTTTTAAGACCCCTGCTCTGTTATTTCCCTAGAGCTGATATAGCAATGTACCACAAACTGGGGTGAGTCGGGAGGGGTGTTAAAACAACAGAAATTTGTTTTCTTACAATTCTGGAGACTAGAAGTCCTAAATCCGTATGTCGGTAGGTTTGGTTTCTTCTGAGGTCTTTCTCTGTGTCTTGTAGAAGCCTCTTTCTTGCTGTGCCCTCACATGATGTCCCTCTCTGTGTAAATTTCCTCTTCCTATAAGCACACCAGTCATGTTAGATTAGGGCCCACCTTAACAACCTCATTTAACTTTAATTATCTTTTTGAAGGTCCTATCTCCAAGTACAGTCACATTCTGAGATACTGGGGAAGGCTACCAAATGGCTGTGAATGGCTCTCCAAATGCTCAACCCATAACAACTGCCAACCTTGGGGTTTGGCAGGCTGTGTGAATGCCCTAAGCTTCATCTTACTCAAGAGAAGCCAAGTATGGTGAAGGGCAAACAACCCAGCGGTCCCAGAGCCTTGCACAGACCTATCTATTTGTTAGGTAGGTAGAATAGCAAAAAGGAGTCCAAAATGCCAGTGACTAAAAGATGCGAAGGGAAGAGAGGCCTTGGCCCAATTTTGACTACTCTATTTATATGTTTTTTCTTCTCCCCCTGGTCCTGCCCTATGTAAATTGGACTAGCCAGGAGTGCTGTTAGTTTTACCTGAGGTCCTCACTCCGGTTCTCAGACCTTCCTTTGCTCTATTTTCATGGGTTTTTCCTTTCCTTGTCTTTTATCCACCACCATTCTGGACTTCTTTTTCCTATTCTACCTAACATATTGACAAAGGGGGAAACTTCTCTGCAGAAGGAGCTTGAATACAACCTCTGATGGAACACTGATGGAATAAGCTGCTTGGATGCAGGAACAGTTCATAAGAAGTCAAGCTCAAAATTAAAGTCAGAATCTCCTGGCAATCTGAAACACTGTGGGTGGCTCCTTCTCAGGAGCAAGCAGAGGGGGATCATTTGAAGTGCTGGTCCCTGCAGACACTGGCAGACAAGGTAAACTCCATGAGCTGTTAGAGTGTGTCCAAACAGTAACACACTCAATGGTAAAGGGTAAAAATCTCACTGGCCAAGGGAACGTGAACACAACCTCTGACCTAGGGATGACCCCTGGATATGCAAGATGAAAAGTAAGTGGAAAACATCTGAGTAGGGACAACAGAGGCTGCACATAGTGGAGAAAGAGCCTTCATAAAAATGTTACCAAGTCCAAGCTTGTTCTGCTTCCCGGCATGATAGCCTAAGACAAGGTGTTGTGATGAGGGAGGGACTTGATTCGGGAGCTGGCTGACGGAGAAGATGGCAGGCTAGCACCTCAAAATAACCATCTTGTCTGGGCCTGGAATGCCAGGTTCTTTTATGGATCAGAGATTGCCAAGGAAGTAAGGAAACAGGGTAAAAAGATTATTCAGTCCTTGCAAATGTCCCCTAGGATGGCAAGCCTCAGGTGGGAGGATGTGTTAGTTTCACTTCCTTAAATTTAGTCATTTCATGGGTGGTGTGAAATGGAATATCTCCTGTCATATCAACAAACATATCCCCAAATATGTAAGCACCAGAGGAGGCACCCATGCCATTTGTCACACAGAGAATTTAAGAATGTTACAGTCCTTCCCAGGTGGGGTCAGATTATCTCCCTAAGGCAGGCCATTATGAATGCCTATAATAATAAAAGCGGCTGAGTTAAAGTCACAGAGCAGATCAACTGTGAATTCAAAATTAACTCTTCCTGATTACAGAAAGAATTTAGCCAAGTCACTTTAGGCTTTCAGCTATAAGATAAATAAATTCTGGGGCTTTAATATACAGTATAGTGACGTAGTTAATACTATCTTGTACACTTGAAATTTATTAAGAGTAGATCTAAAGTACTCTCAGTGTACTCACATTACAGCGGTAACTCTGTGAGATGATGGAGGTGTTAATTAGCTTGATTGTGGTCATTATTTTACAATGTATTTATATATCAAATTATCACATTGGACATCTTAATATGTACAATTTTTATTGTAAATAAAACCTCAACAAACCTGGGAAAAAACAAAAAGCGTATTCACAGTTTTTCATACCTATTCATAGAAGCTTTACTTTTACTGGATGAAAGTGACAATAATCCAAATTTCCATCAACTGATGAATGAACAAACAGACTGCACAGAGCTTTATGATGGAATATTATTTGGCAATAAAAAGCAAAAAAAAGTATAGATTTATGTTACAATATGAACAGACCTTGAAAATATCATGCTAAGTGCAAGAAGCCCAATCATAAAGACCACATATTGCATAATTTAATTTATAACAATTAGCCAGAATAGTTAATCTATGGAGATAGAAAGGAGACTAGTGGTTGCTAGAGGCTCAGGGGGATGAGGGATTGGGGATTTACTGCTAATGGGTATGGAGTTTCTTTTGGGAGGGATGAAATGGGCTAAATTTGCATTATGGTGATATTTTTACAAATGTGTGTATACTAAAATACATTATATTACACAATTTACATGGATCCATTCTATGGCATGTGAATTATACTTCAATAATGCTATTACTAATTATGTGAATGAAAATATAGCACACAAACTGTTTCAATATTAGGGTACATATATTAATATCAAGACTTCAACTCTCTTTAAAACTTCCTTATACATTTGGCCTCTAAGATAAAAATACCTAAGCTTTAATTCAAATATTATACTAAAATGCCCTCTCCAACACAAATAGATTTGTTTCTTATGTTTGAATGCTGCCATTTCCATTCTCTCAATGAGTGGGAAGAATTCTGAAAGAGTATTTCTTTAAAATTTATTTTGTATTGGGGTATAGCCAATTAATAATACTGTGTAGTTTTAAGTGAACATTGCAAAAAGACTCACCCATACACATACTTGTATCCATTCTCTCCCAAACGCCCCTCCCATCCACCTGCCACATAACATTGAGGAGAGTTCCATGTACTATACAGTAGGGTCTTGTTGGTTATCCATTTTAAATATAGTAGTGTATATAAACTCCCTGACTATCCCTTCTTTTCAAACTTCCCCCACACAACCATAAGTTTGTTTTCTAAGTCTGTGAATCTGTTTTTGTAAGTAAATTCATTTATATCATTTCCTTAAGATTCCAAATATAAGGGATGTCACAATATTTCTTCTCTGTCTGACTTTACTAAGAGTGGGTATTTTAACATCATAATTAGAATACTGATTATTATTGAATTGATGTAAGTAAGATTATTGGAACCTATCCATACTGCTTCCCTGGTAGCTCAGAAGGAAGAAGAATCCGCCTGCAGTGAAGGAGACCTAGGTTCAGCCTCTGTGTTGGGAAGATCCCCTGGAGGAGGACATGGCAACCCATTCCAGTATTCGTGCCTGGAGAAGCTCACAAACAGATAAGCCTGGTGGTCTACAGTCCATTGGGTGGCAAAGAGTTGGACACAACTGAGTGACTTTCACTCACTCACTCACTCATCTATATGCAAACTGTTGCTTATATAGTTTTGGCCATATATATATAAAGACTCTCCATGCTTGTTACATAAAAAGTAAGTCAGGTAACATTCAGACTGGGTTCAGCATTATGATTCCCTGTGTACCAAGTCAAATGGGCACCTTGTTTTTTTACTGTGTTCTTATTAGAGGCCCACCATTCTGTGAGCACTTACTTCCTGCATTTTAATAACTTAAGGCTTAAAATGAATTTAACCTTGAAAACAGGCCATTAGAGTTAAATGAACCAGTTCAGTTCAATAAACAAGATGTACAAACCATTAAATGTCCAAAATCAGGTGATGTTGACCAGCTCTTTGTTCTGTTTCCTGGTAAGTTAACCAGCAATGTTCCCTGTTTAAAACCCAGGACAAAAATAATGATTTTTAACCATTAGATCTGCACTGCTCCTGAGATCATTTTGCACATATAAAATTTAGCTTTATTAGCTATTAGCTATTAGCAAGAAGCTTCCCCTACTATGCACTATTCATCTTAAAGAATAAAGTCAGAATCTAAACAACTCAGAAAAATTACATGAAAGGCCTAGATTTAGTTTGCTGTCAAAACTAATGAATGATTTAGATGTCATAGTCTTTCTGTGGGAAATGGATAAAATACAGAAAGCAAACAGAAATTACCAGGAACTGATAATGACCCTGATAGTATGTAAAGTCATGCCAATATCATCTAAATTGATACACAAGCACAGAAAAGGAATCAATTTTATTCAGAAAATAAAGTGCTGATGCTGAGGGAAAAGATATGAATAGATGTTAAATTAAAAGGGATATATGTTCCCATTTTTTCCTCAGATATAATTTGTGAATCACAGAAAAAGAACAGTATGCTTATTTGATGTTCTTGCCTCACAAATCTTAAAATATTCCTGTTACAGAAACAGAGAGCTCTTCTGTGAGGGTCTGGACAAACTAATTCCATACTCTGACATGACCAATCCTTGACAAAACTATGAAGGACTTACAATTTGTGTTTGCCTTCTTCCCCTTTTCTGATTCTTGCCTTCTGTTGTGACCTTCTCCCTGAGGCAAGGAGACTCTCTGACATGCTCTTGCTGCCATAAAGTATTGCTTTATCTTGATCACAGTGTATATTTGTTCTTTTAGAACTTGATAATATCTAGAAGTTGAAGTGATTTTGGATTCAAAGTTAAACACTAAACCTAAGACATCCTGCATTTGAAAAAAGTACATTTGTTTATGGCATGTAGTGAATACTGAATATTTAGTGATTTATGCATCAATTATTAAAATGGGGATGAGGGTGGAAGACTGTCTTGGAGAAGGAAAATCTACTTTTACCCCAAGACCGCATTCTAGGAGGGAGTGTGGACACCATTTCTGTGAAGTTGGATCTTGAGCATCTCTCTCAGTTTATCCTTTTTATGTCTAAATAAGAAAGGTACTTTAGAGATCACCTAGTCCTATGGGATTTCATCTGTTTCTCTGTGGACAGAGACTTAGTGGTTCAAGGTTTTTCCTTAGGTATCATTTTGGAAGCTGAGAAATTGAGAGATCAAATAGGTGGGGTTAAGAGATTCACCTTTGCTTCAGGAATTTTGATCCATTTAAAAAATGTATTTATTATGTGGACAGTCCTAATGGGATTTTGTTTGAACAAAAAGTTGATAGGTATTCCTGCCAAAAGAGTTGAGTCTGAGTTTAATCAAACTTCTAAATCATGGAAGAAACCCTAAAGATACTTTTAGTCAAATTTAGAATGTGGAAATTCTGTTCTAAAAGAAGATTCATATTATTTAGCAAATAACATGGGATGAAAAGGAGGAAGTTAGGTCTTAGAGATTAAAAGAGATTTAAAGAGACAATTGTAACTAAACACAATGTGTGGACCTTGTATGGATTCTGATTTGAATAAGCCATTAAACTTCTATTTGAAATAATTGAGGAAAAGTGCAAGGACTGAACACTATAAAATATTAAGGAGTTATGGATTTTTTTAAGGCTTTGAGACTGATATTGTGGCTGTGTTTTAAAAGAGTCAGCTAAATATCCATACCAACATATTTTAGATTAAATAATATGTTAGGGTTTGCTTTAAAACACTTGAATTAAAAACCTTCAGGGGAATAGGTGAAATAAGAATGTTAGTAAGTGACAATCACTGAAGTTGGGTTGTGGTACCAGAGTGTTCATTACACTATTGTATTGGTTTTGAGTATATCTGAAATTGAAAATTTGCATAATAAAAAATAAGGATAGACTATTAACTGTACAATAAATAGATCCGAAGATTATGAAGTCCTAGTTCACATAAAAATATTATTAGTTTTGTTACTCCAGTATTATGGTTTTAAACATCTGCGAAAAACAAATACTGCAGAATTCAAATATATGTTTTGAAAGATCTTGCTTCTTGTTATTTGAATTGTTTTTAACTAAAATTTAAAAGCATTTCCATCATAGTGTTTCTAAATTTACTCTTTGTACTATTTCAATTTACTTCAACTTGTAAATAAGAATAGCTTGACAGTGTGGAATATAAAATAGCTCTTCTACTTAAACCAACTAACAATTGATTTTTTAAAAAAAGAATAAAAATATAATGTGACGATGTTGAACTTTATCAGAATTCTGTGCTCCCACTGTTTTGTGTTCTGAGAAATGGCTAACGTCAAAGAAGTACTCTGCCCTCACAAAAGATAAGACTCATCTCCTTCCTTCCTTGGTGACTCAGATAGGACCCAGCTCTAACCTTCATGAATCTTAGAACATGATGATGCTCTTGTTTACCTGCCTCTATAAAACTGCAGGCCCTCCCCCACTTTGCTTACTTTTATTTTCTTGATGTTTCTCTTTAATGAACATTCTCCCTGTTGCAATAGCCTGAATAAACTCATTTCCTTAATTGTCCCCTGCATTTTGCCCTTCACAGGGTCTCTGATTGTTTGATACATCTCCAGTATCCTGAGATGTCTAGCTATTTACACATCAGTTTTAGTTATTATCAGATGGAAGAAAGGATGGAAAGTAAACCTCTTTGTGATTCCATCAATAGCAATAGCATAAAAAGTTTCCAAGTCCTTACCCTTTTCTGAGACCCACACACTGCTGATAAATTATAATGGATTAGACTTGTTCAGGGCCTTCCCAGGTGGTGCTAGTGGTAAAGGATCCACCTGCCAATGCAGGAGACATGAAATGTGGGTTCGATACCTAGTTCAGGAAGATCCCATGGAGAAGAACATGGCAACCCACTCTAGTACTCTTGTCTGGAGAATCCCATGGACAGAGGAGCCTGGCGGGCAATAGCCCATAGGGTCTGTAAGAGTCGGACACAGCTGAAGCAACTTAGCATAGCATAGACTTGTTCAAGCAAACTGAGCCATCATTGTGAAACACTTCTACTCAGAGATTAAAGATTGTTTTCTCTGATTCAAAGCAAATTGATTAGATCATGGTGAATTTTAATTAAAAATTTTGCTTACTGTATCCAAGTGTAGTTTTAAAGCACTTCTTGTTTTGATGGGCAAACAATGACTCATGGGCAGGATTCTCAAACATTACTAATCCCTTTAGTTCTTTGGTTGACTAATGGAGCTTTTATGAATTTCCTAAGAAGTAAGATTTAGAAATATCTATGTGATCCATATTTACTTGGAGGAATGGAACAGTTTCATGAAATCAGAAGTGGCTGGCTTCTGTGCTATTTCTGTGTGTTAACTCAGGTAAAATTTTTCTCAGTACTTAAAATACATACCTTCTTTTTTACTTGATGTTTTTTACTTGACTTGTTTTTGATCTAAAAATCAGCTGCTGCTGCTAAGTCGCTTCAGTCATGTCTGACTCTGTGCGACCTCTTCCCATGTCCATTGTTAATTCAGTTTTTCCTCTCTCCAATAGCCTCCCAAATTGCATTTGTTGAATGGTTTATCTGAGAATGATTTCTCTTGATATGGTAGGATTGATTTCACTGGAACAATTTCCTATTCTAAGTGTTTTTCTATGTTATTTGAATGATATGAACTTGTACAAATATGTTTCTATTTTGGGTAGTAATCAGCTATATTCATAAACCTTGGCTTATCTACATTCCTAAGGCTTATATCCATTCTAAGAGTTTTTAGTTCTTCATCAGATAAGATAGGACAAATCTATCCAAATGAAATGTGTCCACTCTGTAGGATATACAATGTGAATATCAGTTCAGTTATAGCCTAAGTTCTTAGCACAGAGCCTAATTCATACTAATCATTCAAAAACTTTTGAGGAGTAAATAAGTGAATGAAGAATTTCTATCCAATATTAATCCTATTCATCTCATGTGCAGAGGAATGGAACAGTTTCATGAAATCAGAAGTGGCTGGCTTCTGTGCTATTTCTGTGTGTTAACTCAGGTAAAATTTTTCTCAGTACTTAAAATACATACCTTCTTTTTTACTTGATGTTTTTTACTTGACTTGTTTTTGATCTAAAAATCAGCTGTGCTGCTAAGTCGCTTCAGTCATGTCTGACTCTGTGCGACCCCATAGACAGCAGCCTACCAGGCTCCTCCATCCCTGGGATTCTCCAGGCAAGAACACTGGAGTGGGTTGCCATTTCCTTCTCCAATGCATGAAAGTCAAAAGTGAAAGTGAAGTCACTCAGTCGTGTCTGACTCTTAGCGACCCCATGGACTGCAGCCTACCTACCAGGCTCCTTCGAAGATCCATGGCATTTTCCAGGCAAGAGTACTGGAGTGGGTTGCCATTGCTTTTTCCCCTAAGAATCAGAGTTAACTGTAAATCCATGATATATTTTTTCCTGGGAGCAGATATTTCTTTCCTTTGCAAGAGAGCATAGAGACCTAGTACCTGTAGGAAAGGGTAACTAATTCAGAAATGAGTTGCTGAGAAAATCAAAGTAGATCTGCTTATGAATAGATTCTGTTGGTGCTTGGGGTAGACAAAATTCTCCCTTTCTATCCTTGGCAGCATTTGGGGGAAACTTTGATAATGACAAATGCCCAAAGCTTTTAATGTAGGGCCTGGAGATGGAGATGGAAGGCAGGGGATAACTGAGGAATGAAACTGTAGAGCCTAGTGAACTTCTCTCATTGAAGTCATGTAGTTCTTAATGAGGTCAATTTCTGATAAAGCGTATATCTAGTCAAATTAAACACAGTCTTTCTGCAGAATATTATTATGTTAATCAATTTTTATTTTCACCTAAATTATACTAGGCTTTTTTTCTGTATCATTTACTTTCCTTTTAGAACACATTTATAATGCAAGCAAAGCATTCTTAAGTCTCATGAAAATTTTGCATACAATTTAGCATGTTCATTATCTCTTATTACCATTCCTATGGGGGTCAAATTATTAGACTCATCATGTAGCTTTATAATATTTTGTAACTTGTCTGTGCTAGGGAAATTTTATTTGATATACTCTTTATGAAATCAGTAGGTAATAAAGCTTAGTCTCTTTTGAAATTTTATGTTTTAGCATCTTTACTGAGTCTATTCATGTTTCATATAAAACAAATGGAGGAATATTCTTGTATATTTATAGCTGATTCATGTTGTATAGAAGAAACCAGTACATTGTAAAGCAATTATCCTTCAATTAAAAATAATTTTTAAAAAATGAATGGAGAAATATTTACAGTAGAGTATACTCTTGGGAAATCTTTGATTTTATTATGTGTATCTGAAGTTCCAAATAATATAAAAGAATTTCAAGAAATGAAAAATACAAAGAATTTCTTTGCAATGTTGACCTTATTTAGCACATTGATGAAGTTCTGTTAATCCCAGAAAAGGGACATCCACCTAGACCTATTTCTAGTAAAATTATTGAATTTCTTAATTTAAAAAGAAAATTTCACAAGCTTTTATTCAGGAAAAAAAGTTATAAAAGTAAAAGTCAAAATGGCTGAAAGCTAGTGAATAGTTACATAATATTTATACACAACAGAGAGGAAATAATTAGGGTAAACAATCCTGACATCACCTCTAATTTCAGTCACTTGTTAGAATCAAGAGGAATATTACTTGTTTATGTTTTCAGATAAAGAAAACAATCACAACAGGGCAGTGACTGAACAACAGTTTAAGCACAACAGAGATCTCTAAAGGAGAGCAATTTATTCACTATATGCATAAATTAACCTTAAAAAGCACAGGGATAATCCAGAGAGAGGGTGTGGGGCGGGAGGGGGGAGGTGGGGGTCGGGAGTGGG
>SJXQ01003037.1:52538-110712 GCA_006408695.1 Aepyceros melampus | reverse complement strand
CTTCTTCTCCTGCCCCCAATCCCTCCCAGCATCAGGGTCTTTTCCAATGAGTCAACTCTTCGCATGAGGTAGCCAAAGTACTGGAGCTTCAGCTTCATTTAGCAGTGAGATGAAGGTATATTTTAGAGGTAGAACCAAGAGGACTTGTAGAAATGATTGTGCAGGGTGATGGAAGGAAAGGATTCAAGGATAGTTCTCAGGTTTCTAGCTCTAGGAGCTGTGAACTGTGGTGGCAATTATTAAGGCGGAAGGAATAGAAGACTAGCTTGGGGATGGGGGAAATAGAGTTTTAAAGAATCAAGTCAATTGTTATATAGGCAGGATGGTTAATTTTATGTCAACTTGAGTGGACTGAGAGATGATAGGTGGTGAAACTTTATTTCTGGGTGTGTTTGTAAGGATGTTTTCAGAAGAGACTAGCATTTGAATCAGTAGACTGAGTAAAGATCACCCTCACCAATGCATATGGGCATCGTCCAATCCACCTAGGGACTGAATAGAACAGCAACATGGAAGAAGGGCAAATTTATAACCTGCTTGAAGTGGGACATCCATCTTCTCCTATTCTTGGACATTGGCTCTCCTGGTTCTTGGGCCTTTGGATTTGGACTGGGACTTATACCACTGGCTCCCCTGGTTCTCAGGTGTTTATGTTTAGGCTTGAACTATACCGCAGGTGTGCTGGAGTCCATGGGGTTACAAAGTCAGGCCTCCAACTTGCAGACAGCATGTGCAGGACAGCATGTGGGACTCCTTAGCCTCCATAATTATGTGAGCCAATTCCTCATAATAAATCTCTTTCTATGTATCTATATATAGCCTCTAGGCTTTATTTATTTGGAGAACACTGACTAATACAATAGGCAAGTGGATAGTCAAGCCTAGAACTGAGATAATGTACCTAAGATGGATAAATACTTAGAAATTATCAGCATAAGTATGATACTTATTATTATATTAGTAAAACATAATTTTAATTATAATAGTTCTACCATAAGTCTTTATACCTGCAAAAACATGTCAGTGAAAACAAGTCAGTACTTGTTACTTTAAAAAAATATTTTTTTTGCTTCTTCTCATATATATTTTCTTACATAGTAACTTTTATATCAATCAATTTACAAAATCAAAACCTTCCTTTTGATATATGACACTGGTTATAATTTAGTGAACACTGGGTATAAAGAACAGTGACATTGATATATTATTTGTTATCACTGACTTGAATGACTTTTGAGATAGACAAATTATTAGAGCTCATCTAACTACAGATGGAGAAGGAAATGGCAATCCACTCCAGTATTCTTGCCTGGAAAATCTCATGGACAGAGGAGCCTGCCAGGCTACAGTCCATGGGGTAGCAAGAGTCGGACATGACTGAGTGACTTCACTTTCAGCCTATCCAGATGAGGATTCTTATGGGTCCTAGAAATTTTGGGGTAGTCAAGAGGTGGCCCAAGAGAGATTTGGTTCTGAGATTGGCAAAGGGGAAGAGGCACAGGGTCATACAAGGCAGGAGCCATTGGATAGACATCCTGGCAGATCATTGGCAGTTAATGCTGTCCCATCTCAGATGGTGCCAAAAAAAAATAAAGGAATATTTGAAACTGTTAAGGGAAATGTTCATAATAGATAGGAATTTGGTGAAATCTGTACACTATTTCTGATAATAAGTTTAGTTTTACACATCATTTAAAAGCCCCAAATGTCATCCAAACTCAATGGATTAGAAAAAGATACAAGCTCTAGAAAAGTGATACAGTCAACTTTTACCATAATATTGTTTTCAGGTAAACTTTGCTCTGCTCTGATGAGGGAACACTCTCTCATTTCCCCCAACTTGGAATTTGGAGCATGGTGTTAAAAGAGCATGAAGCTATTTGTAATTTTCCAAGTTCTTCTTGTGCCCCCATTCACTGCCTTTGTGCTTGAACCTCTCGGCCTGCTTTACTCCATTCTGCTCTTCTTTTGATTGTTGTTGTTCATTGTTCAGTTGCTAAGTTATGTCCAACTCTTTGCGACCCCATGGGCTACAGCACACCAGGCTCCCTTGTCTACTACCAACTCCCAGTTTGCTCCAACTCATGTCCATTGTGTTGGTGATGCCATCCAATCATCTTATCCTCTGTCACCCCCTTCTCCTCTTGCCCTCAGTCTTTCCCAGCATCAGGGTCTTTTCCAATGAGTCTGCTCTTTGCATCAGGTGGCCAAAGTATTGGAGCTTCAGCATGAGTCCTTCCAATGAATATTCAGTGTTGATTTCCTTCAGGATTGACTGGTTTTGATCTTGCTGTCCAAGGGACTCTTAAAAGTCTTCTTCAGTACCACAATTTGAAAGCATCAATTCTTTGGTACTCAGTCTTATGGGTCAACTCTCATCTGTACATGACTACAGGAAAAACGAGCTTTGACTATACGGTAGCACCTACTCATCTCTTTTTTAAAATTAGTTAATTTATTTTAATTGGAGGATAATTGCTTTACAATATTGTGGTGGTTTTTGCCATACATTGACATGAGTCAGCCATGGGTGCACATGTTTCCCCCCATCCTGAACCCCCTCCCACCTCCCGCCCCACCCCATCCCTCTGGGTAGTCCCAGAGCACTGATTTTGAGTGTCCTGCTTAATGCATGAACTTGCACTGGTCATTTCCTTCAGGATTGACTGGTTTTGATCTTGCTGTCCAAGGGACTCTTAAAAGTCTTCTTCAGTACCACAATTTGAAAGCATCAATTCTTTGGTACTCAGTCTTATGGGTCAACTCTCATCTGTACATGACTACAGGAAAAACGAGCTTTGACTATACGGTAGCACCTACTCATCTCTTTTTTAAAATTAGTTAATTTATTTTAATTGGAGGATATTGCTTTACAATATTGTGGTGGTTTTTGCCATACATTGACATGAGTCAGCCATGGGTGCACATGTTTCCCCCCATCCTGAACCCCCTCCCACCTCCCGCCCCACCCCATCCCTCTGGGTAGTCCCAGAGCACTGATTTTGAGTGTCCTGCTTAATGCATGAACTTGCACTGGTCATCTATTTTACATATGGTAATACACATATTTCAGTGTTATTATTTGCTCAAATCATCCCACTCTTGCCTTCAAGTCCCACATAGTCCAAAAGTCTGTTCTTTACATCTGTGTTTCTTTTGCTGCCTTGCATATAGAATCGTCATTACCACCTTTCTAAATTCCATATATATGCATTAATATGCTGTATTGATGTTTCTCTTTCTGACTTCTACTCATCTCTTAAAGCCTAGCTCAGGGTCACCTTCTTTAAGAAGGTTCTGTGCTTCTTTCTGTTCAAATGTCTTTTATTGTGTGCTTTTCAACTGTCCTGTACTTCTCTGTATCATAATATTTATGACAATGTGTTATAATATCTGTTCCTGTGTCCTTCATTATAGTGTGACCTCCTAGAAACTCCAGGGGGGTCTCTTTGATCTCTGCATCCCCAGCACCTGGTACTGTGCTCAGCACAAATTAGGTATCCAAACAATATTTGTTGGATACAGTCAATCTACCTTCCTAAGAATAATCCTACTTGTAAGAATAAAGAGTTAAAGCATGCCCCAAATTTCACACTTTAATAGAAACATAACTATGAAATATGAAAAAGATTTATGAATGTGGGGGTTGAATACATTAGCTTAAAATTCATTTTTTCCTGTCATTGACATGGAACCACTTCGAAGAGAAAGAGATGTCAGAAAATTACTGAGTGTGAATAGGACAGCCATATAAAAACTCAGTTTTTCCAGATTCTGAAGATGATGATAGATTTTAAAGGCAAGAAATTTGGTGCAGTAGGAAGATGGCCATGTTCTTCAGGTAGAGTTAGCTCAAAATATGGCCCCTGGGACACTCCTTACAAAAAAGACATCTCTTTCACAATCTGGAAATGTTCTAAATAATCAGAAGTGTGAAAAAGAGTCTTCAAACAGAGAGAAAATAAATGATCTATTCTACTGTTATACCTAGGTTTCTCGGGAACTTGAAACTCAAGTTTTGTCCAAATACAAAACAGATGGCAGAGCAAATCTTCTTGCTTTTCCTTCTCTGGCTTTTTGTCAGGTTGTGCTGGAAGACAGCATCTTTCATTACATAACAGAATTTTCCCTAATAGAGCTGGGTATAAAGATGAAGCCATACTTCACTTTAAATAGAAACAGTATTTTTTTTTTCAGAAAAACTAATATGTTTTTCCAAATAAGTTTGTAAGAATATCAATGCTACAAGGAAATTTCAGTATCTTTTAATTTAACTTGTTGATTTTACATATAAGAAGACATTAAATATATGAAGTAACTTGATCAAGTTCTCAAAAACTTTATTCTGAGGGCATCTGATATGTAAACAAATAATATAAAGCATGATAAACAAACACAATTGACTGAAAATTAATCAGTGTTAGTTACAGCAATATGCTTTTATTTTGGAGGAGAAATGTCTTTTTATCTACTATGACAATCATCAAAATGTCCTTACTCATTAATGATATATATTTTGGCATGTGTATAAATGGAAAGCAGGGTTCTGTTGAACTGCATGATCAGTCTCTTTTAAAGTAAATTAAAAGAGTGAGTTAGAAAATGATCTCCCAGTTGTAAGTTCCATGGGGCACTGAGAAGTCATCATGTAATTCCTGCTTTTGTGATGGATACTTCAAACACTTTCTGAGAATGACACTCTTGTTATATTTCCACAATTAATGGAGTAAATGTCATATCCCCCTCTAATCAAGAAATCTATGTACTCACTATGTGTACATAAAGTCATTTCTTCTTAAAGACAATCATAAAATTTCTACCCAAAGCAAAATAATATTAATGAATAATGATAAAACTTTATCTTTTGTAAAACTCTTTCACATAATTGCTCTATTTGATCCTCATGAAATCAAGTATGGTACTTATATTTTCCTCATGTTACCTGTGGCATCCTAAGGCTGATAGGTTAAATGACTTGCCTTAGAGCTGATGAGGGCTACAATATTGGCAGCCGAAACAAGAGGAGGGTGTGTTCACCAATACTTGCTCATAGCAAGAAAGCTTTGGCTTCCAGATGAGAACTGATGTTTGGAAAGACAGGCTACTAACTCCCCTAAGATGAAAATTTTAGAAGGAGGAACAAATTTTTGTATTTAACTACAGAGCCAACTATATACCTGATAGTTTCCTAGGTATTTTTCATATTACTTTACTTATGACCACAGTGAATCTTTCTTGTGTATAAAGCAAGTTACTACAATTTCAACAATAGTTCCTGGCTTAAGGAGCCATGAACTGAACAGCTCGGTTCTGTATAGGTTTCAATAGAAAATTAGTTGTTTACACACACACACACACACACACAATTGTGTATACAAATAAAGGCAGCCTAATGAAGTGGTTGTCAATACAAGTTCTAAGTCAGGTTCAGTTCAGTTCAGTCGGTTAGTCGTGTCCGACTCTTTGCGACCCCGTGAATCAGCACGCCAGGCCTCCCTCTCAATCACCAACTCCCGGAGTTTACTCAAACTCATGTCCATCGAGTAGGTGATGCCATCCAGCCATCTCATCCTCTGTCGTCCTCTTCTCCTCCTGCCCCTAGTCCCTCCCAGCATCAGAGTCTTTTCCAATGAGTCAACTCTTCGCATGAGGTGGCCAAAGTACTGGAGTTTCAGCTTCAGCATCAGTCCTTCCAATGAAGACCCAGGACTGATCTCCTTTAGAATGGACTGGTTGGATCTCCTAGAGTTTCCATGGGACTCTCAAGAGTCTTCTACAACACCACAGTTCAAAAGCATCAATTCTTCGGCACTCAGCTTTCTTCACAGTCCAACTCTCACATTCATACATGACCACTGGAAAAACCATAGCCTTGACTAGACGGACCTTTGTTGGCAAAGTAATGTCTCTGCTTTTGAATATGCTATCTAGGTTGGTCATAACTTTCCTTCCAAGGAGTAAGCATCTTTTAATGTCATGGCTGCAATCACCATCTGCAGTGATTTTGGAGCCCAGAAAAATAAAGTCTGACACTGTTTCCACTGTTTCTCCATCTATTTCCCATGAAGTGATGGGACCAGATGCCATGATCTTAGTTTTCTGAATGTTGAGTTTTTTTTTTTTTTTCACTTTGGCAACAGGACTTTAATTCAGTCAAAATGAGTGTGACAAACCCAAGACGGGCCAGGAGGCCCCATCCGCCCTCCCGCATGCCCATCCTTCCCTAGGGAGAGGGCGTTCCAGGAGGAAGAGGGTGTGGAGACGATGCTGCAGGGACCACGGGGCACTGCCTGGGAGGTCTGAGGNGAAGTGATGGGACCAGATGCCATGATCTTAGTTTTCTGAATGTTGAGTTTTTTTTTTTTTTTTTTCACTTTGGCAACAGGACTTTAATTCAGTCAAAATGAGTGTGACAAACCCAAGACGGGCCAGGAGGCCCCATCCGCCCTCCTGCATGCCCATCCTTCCCTAGGGAGAGGGCGTTCCAGGAGGAAGAGGGTGTGGAGACGATGCTGCAGGGACCACGGGCACTGCCTGGGAGGTCTGAGGCATCTTGAGCTCAGGCCCAACACTGGGGAGAAGGGACAATGCCCTTCCCCGAATCCACATGTTGTGTTTTAAGCCAATTTTTTCACTCTCCTCTTTCACTTTTATCAAGAGGCTTTTTAGTTCCTCTTTACTTTCTGCCATAAGGGTGATATCATCTGCATATCTGAGGTTATTGATATTTCTCCTGGCAATCTTGATTCCAGCTTGTGCTTCTTTCAGCCCAGCATTTCTCATGATGTACTCTGCATATAAGTTAAATAAGCAGGGTGACAATATGTAGCCTTGATGTACTGCTTGTCCTATTTGGAACCAGTCTGTCATTCCATGTCCAGTTCTAACTGTTGCTTCCTGACCTGCATATAGGTTTCTCAAGAGGCAGGTCAGGTGGTCTGGTATTCCCATCTCTTTCAGGTAGCACCAACTTAACCTCAGCTCAGCTGTTTACTAGTTGTTGAACCTAACCAGCTGTATGACTTTGGTCAATCTCTGAGTTTCAGTTTCTTCATCTACAAAATGGAAATAAAAATAATACTTTTAATAGCAAAGTAAAAATTAAATGGGATAATATTTATAAAGTGCTTAGCATATTTTCTAGCATATAGTATTCTCAGTAAATGTTAGCAAGGACAACATATATGATATATGGTTCCAAAAATAGATTTGAAGAAGCTATGGCTTACTCATACAATTTGTTAAGTATGTGAAGAAATTGAGGAGATGGAAAATAAGAGGATCATGAATAAGATGATGTTGACAATAAGTTTAGTACATAATGTTTGTGGCAAAATGTCCTGTGCACTGCTCTGTGTATACCACAAATATTGGTTCAAGCTTCCTAGAAATTAATACATAGAGAAAAAAAAAGTTAGGTTAAATTTTGTTATGCCCTCAAACAAAAATAAAACATTGCTTTAGTAGAAGACTAGGTTTTTGATGCTGACCAAGTCAGTAGCTTTCTTTATTTGGTAGATGTAACAGCAAACAATGTCTTCAACACCTCCCAAATGAATTTTAAAACATTCTCTATTTCTTACACACTGGATGTAGGCAAAGGCCTAAAACCAAAGTATAATTCAGTAAAACAATTTCATGAGTGAGGGGAACATATGACATATGCATAATTCTCTGATGGCCTGGTTTAATCCAATCTTGGTTCCAAATTTCAGATACTCAGAGGTATAAATAAACTCAGTTCAACAAATCTTCCATAACTGTTGTTTATTAAAACTAACTTTTTGAAAATATTTTGCTCAGAACAGATTGGAAATTATACTTCCAGAGAAGTATGTTGGAATTAATTTTTTGGCTTAATTATGAGAGATCCATAAACTTTAATTGTTAAATCAGCTGGAAGGTCGGTTAACATTTACTGAGTAGATGTCTAACCACATGACAAGCTGATACAACTTAAACCACCTAATTAGAGAGAAGCATGGATTTTTTTTTTTTTTTTGCTCAGATTTTCCAAAATCATAGAAGTCTTTATTAAAACAACACATGCTATAAAATTGTAAGCTCCAAGAGGAATTTGAATTCTGTCTTACTTAGGGCTTTATCCCCAAACTTAAAATACTCCCTGACACACGGTAGTGATAAAGGATGACTTTTATTTTTAATTAATGAGGGAAAAAATAGATGGTACAACTAGTTCAAAGGAGAATCTTAAAAGCAGACAAGTTTATAGGCATCAATACCTGAAAGGAATTTATAAATAGACCCGAAACTGAGGATACTAGTCAATATCCACAGAGAAATAATTAATTGTATTCCAACAGATACAATTGCATTTCTGAGTAAGAATCATTTATACTGCTGTCAGTTTTCTACAACTTTGTTGCAAAATATTTCAGAGACAATAGGCTGAAATAACTCTAGAGTATGTTTTATACAGGAAAGCCAGTAATATTTTAGTCTGTTTCAGTTTTTCCCCTGTAGTAGTCATTCCAAAATATTTTTAATATTTTTAATGAGTTAATAATATATACAGATTAGGTAATACATTTAAATTTGATGTATCATATGAGAAATATTTAAAGAAGTACAAATAAAAAGGTATGAATTTTACCTTTCCTCACTATTCTTAGCACTGTGTGCCAGGAGCCAGAGTGAGGAACTCCGCCTGTGGCAAAGGTCATGAGGAAGGAGGCTTGGCATACGCAAAGGTGGGATTGAGCCTCAGGAGTCCCCCTGGAAATTCTCGAGCATCTACCCCCAGAAACCAGAGTGTGCCTACTTTACTGCTTTATGCTCTCACCTAAACCTCTGACTTTACCGGGGGCTGTCCCCCACCATCTCTCTCTGAGAAGGAGTTAACTTAGAGCTCCAGTTAATAAATTCCTGGGTGTGACAAGAGTGTTTCAACTTGCAAACTCCTCTGAAAGTTCTGTAGCTTGCCTGACAGGTTTGTCCGGCCACATGTGATTGTTCACAACCTCCCAACCGTGAGAGGCACGAGATGTTTTAACTTTCTAAATACAGATCCTTTTGAGAAGTTAGAAAATTATTAGTATAGTATAGTGGGTTGATTAGAAATTATACTGGTGAAGGGTTTTTCATTTGTTGAGCCAATATTTGCTGCTAAATCTCCATATTCCCTGCCCTTATAATGAATATAACTAGTATATAAGAAAAATAAGTATTAACCTTTGATATTAATCATGTTGAACCTTAGGCTAAGTAAATTATTTTCTTAATTAGAACCCACTGCACCTTCACCCTATAGGAATGCAACTTTATCTGGTGCCTTCGGAGGGTGGCACCTAGTTTAAGAAAAATCACCTCTGGGAAAAATAAGTTTTCTGGTTGACTGACCATTATCAGAAAGAAAGGGTCATAAAATGTTAGCAGGCTCCCTAGCCAGAAGATGATGTAAAACCCCTAAGACCTTTGTATACATTTATATGAAGCACCTGATTTTGATAAAGGTCAGGTCTATTGACCCCACATAACTTTGTATTTTATCTCTATGTATAACAAAAAGTATATAAGTGGACCTGGAAAATAAAGAAATGGACCAGTTCCTGGAAAGACTGGTTTCTCCCGTTGGTCTCTTCTCGTTCTCTTCTTTTCTGGCTGAATTCCCATGTGGAGCGTGGAGGCTCGCCATGTCTACTTACTTGCCCTGGCTTCTAAGACTCACACGAGAGGGAGCCCAAGGCGGGGCACCCTCCACTATTCAAGTGGGCACTGGTGGCCTACGTAGGTGGTACAAACTCCTTGTCTTGCAGTTTTATTGGTTTTCCAGTAAACCAAGTTATTCAGCCCCTTTTCTCCACTGATTTTTTCCCACTATCTTTATTAAGTCTCTATTTATATCTTTAATTAATAATTAATTAAGCTATTGTTTACTGATCACCAATGCCGTCTCCTCTTCGAATTCCTTGGATCCACCTGGGCTGGACCCCGGCAACTATGAATATAAGTACTTTTCTTAACTTGACTTTAAATATATAAACTCAAGTGCTTGTTTTGTTTATTTGTGTCAAAATCTTACATACCTCTAGTTATTTGTGTCATTAATTTTTCTGCTGCAGATGCTCAGCTCAAAAGAATATATAATTTCTTATGCACTTTCTTTAACTTTAGATCTCTTGCTATCTAACTACTCAATTTCTGCTTACCACTTTTTCCAAGGAGGATAAAAACCGGAACTATGCATGATCCAGGGACTCACAACTGGTGGGTGCCCTCACACTGAAGTAGAACAGTCTTGTTGGACTGGACTTTTAAACCTGGGGAGTCTGATGCTAACTCCAAGTAGTTAGTGTCAGAAATGAATTAATCATGGACATCTAATCAGTGTCTGGAGAATTGGTTGTTGGTGTTGGAAAACACCCTAGATAACTATGAGCAGAGAGGGCTGTGGAGAAGCCAAAGGAGTTAGAAAAAACTTGGAAGATCATTGTGTGGTGAAAACCAAGAAAGAATTTTCTTTCTTTTTAAAAAAATTTATTTATTTTTTAATTGAAGGATGATTGCTTTACAGAATTGTATTGCTTTCTGTCAAACCTCAACAGAGAATTTTCTTATACGTGGTCATGGGCATCAATGCTGCCAAGAAATCAATAAGGAAAGGCTTGAAAAGTATGGATGGTGTTTAGTACCACCTTTTGAAAGCAGTTCCAAGGAAGGGTCAGGGCAAGAATGAGGAAAGGGTGGGGGAAGTGCATAAAATGGGGCTTGAGGAAAACCAGATGCAGTGAATTTAAAAGAGAAATGAGGAAGTGAAACATTGTGGAGAATGCACATAAACTCTTTGACTCTTCATGTGCCAAGCAGCAATTCCAAGTTGTTTTACACACTTTGTCATCCTCGGAGAGCTCAGTATTTTATTCTTTGTTTTGGGGAAGATGGTGATGAAATTAGCACAGGGTAGACAAGATAAGATATGAACCTAGGCCTGTAGGACTACAAATCTGCTCTGTTTTTAGCCACAACAGAAAACCTGAGTGTCTCTGTATTAGAAAATTCTCTAATTCAGAATTTCTTATTCTCCCAAGATACTGGACAACTGAGATAATTATGTAGGGGTCTCTTGGGTCACATCACAGTAATGTAATTTAGACCTAAAGTTTGGCACCTTTATACTTAAGACCAATGTTTTTCTTTAAATCACTTCCTATAATGCTGTCTTTGAGTTAGGTCTCAGAAGAAAATTGACTCTAAATGCCTAATGTAGTTTCAAAATGCCATGAACTTTGATTATATCCTTTGCAGTCAAAAATGGACAAGCTCTATATAGTCAGCAAAGACAAGACCAGGAGCTGACTGTGGCTCAGATCATGAACTTCTTATTGAAAAATTTAGACTGAAATTGAAGAAAGTGGAGAAAACCACTAGATCATTCAGGAAAGACATAAATCAAACCCCTTATGTCTATACAGTGGAAGTGAGAAATATATTTAAGGGACTAGATCTGATAGATAGAGTGCCTGATGAACTATGGATGGAGGTTCGTTACATTGTATAGGAGACAGGAATCAAGACCATCTCCAAGAAAACAAAATGCAAAAAAGCAAAATGGCTGTCTGAAGAGACCTACAAATAGCTGTGAAAAGAAGGGAAGTGAAAAGCAAGGGGGGCAGGGGNGATCACTCAGAACATTCTTCTTTTTTTTTTTAAGTCTTTATTGGATTTGTTGCAATATTGCTTCTGTTTTACATTTTGGCTTTTTGGCCAAGAGGCATGTGGGATTTTAGCTTTCCAGTAAGGAATTGAACCCAACCCCCCTTCACTGGACAGTGAAGTCTTAACCACTGACCACCAGGGAAGTCCCCACTCAGAACATTCTGATGGGCACATTCAACCCTGTGCTTCCTGCCATGTTGGCCAAGTTTTTCTCAGCTCTGCATCACCATTAGATCTCTAACCACTCAGTCTTGCTTCTGTTGTCTTCCTTTCACAAATGAGGATCCCTAATCTGATTACATGACTGTCTGAAGTTGTCCCACACCTCATAGATGCTCCATTCATGTTAGAAATTCTTCTCACTGTCTTTCATTTTGGACAGTTTCAATTGTGGTGTCTTCAAGTTTACTAGCCCTTTCTACTGCAGTGTACAATCATTCCTTAACCCTAATCAATGCATTTCTCATCTCACACATTATTGTTTTCAGCTCTAGAAGTTAGATTTGGGTCTTTATAAGTATATCCCATGTCCTTATTTAATTTTTAATATACTGAATACAGTTAATTATAACACTCTTAGCATTCTTGTTTACTAGTTCTAACATGTATATTTATTCTGGTTTGGTTTAGAGTGATTGATTTTTCCCATTATGGGTCTTGTTTTCCTGCCTGGCAGTTTGCATGCCTGGTAACTTTTGATTATATAACATACATTGTGAGTCCTACCTTGTTGAGTGCTGGATATTTTGTCTGCTTGTAAACATCCTTGGATTTGTTCAGAGATACAATTAAATTATTTAGAAATAGTGTGATCCTTTCAGTTTTTGCATTTAAGATTCATTAGTCAGGACTAGAAGAACGTCTGTTCTATAGCTGACTTTTCCCCCACTGTTGTCTAGTCACTAAGGTTGTTTCCAACTCTTTGTGACCCCATGGACTGCAGCATGCCAGGCTTCCCTGTCCTTCACCATCTCCCCGAGTTTGCTCAAACTCATGTCCATTGAGTCAGTGATGCCATCCAATCATCTCATCCTCTGTTGTCCCCTTCTCCTCCTGCCTTCAATCTTTCCCAGCATCAGGGTCTTTTCCAGTGAGTTAGTTCTTCCCATTAGGTGGCCAAAGTATTGGAGCCTCTGCTTCAGCATCAGTTCTTCCAATGAATATTCCCCACTATTGAGGGAAACCCTTCTGAGTGCTTTATGGCCCATGTACTCATCCTCTGTTGTCCCCTTCTCCTCCTGCCTTCAATCTTTCCCAGCATCAGGGTCTTTTCCAGTGAGTTAGTTCTTCCCATTAGGTGGCCAAAGTATTGGAGCCTCTGCTTCAGCATCAGTTCTTCCAATGAATATTCCCCACTATTGAGGGAAACCCTTCTGAGTGCTTTATGGCCCATGTGTTATGAGGTTTTCCAGTCTGACTGTTGGCAGTGCTATCCCAACCTTCTGTGAATGCTGTTGCCCCCAATCCGTCCTGTGGTTTTTCCCACAGCCCCACTTTCCTTCCTCACACAAACATGCTGATCCATATTTGAGGAGGGCCCTCTGCAGATTGTTTGTTTCCTGGAGTCCAGGGTCTTGAAAACAATTGTTTTATATATGTTGTCAGATTTGTGTGTTGGTTGTTTTAGGCAGGAGGGTAATTCTGGTTCTTGTCTCTCCATCTTGGTCAGAAGTGGAAATATTTCTCATTATATACCTTTTAAACATCTACAAAGTGTTATGAAAATAGGAAGTAACTTAAGATTTTTGGAATTCATGAAAAGTCCTGGAAATTCTGACTTCTTTTTCCAGTAGATACTGTGGTATTAGATCCCTGCCTCAGGGCCAGTTAATGCATCTCCTAACTCTTAAGAGTTGAAAGCTGAAAGCTCACAGATGTGCCCCTTGCTGAGAATTGCCTTCAGACACGGGGAACAGAGAAGATGTCTGGTATTCAGCAAAATACCAAGTATATCTCTTGGCACTCCTGGGCCTAGTTTTAATGTTAAATGGATGAGTACAGTTATCACAGCTTTTTAGGCACTTGGGAACCGGGGGCTCAGACCCCTCAAAGATCAAAGTCTGGATTACCAACCCCAGCTAACTGCTTAGTCTAGGAGAGGTGCTTGCCAAGGGGGAGAGGAATCCAGAGGTGGTGGTAAGGGGAGGAAGGATGAGTTTCAGTTACAGCTTTAATTAGAATGGCTGAGGGGTCTTCAGTTCATCCTCTTAACCCCAAGTTTCCCAGGAAATAGCCCAATCAGAGTTTTAGAGACCCTGTTCCCAGGTATAATAAACTTATTATAAAAGGAAAGTAGATCTAGGCAGTACAAGAGGTGACTATAGTTGATACCACGTGTGTGTGTTGTGTTTAGTCATGTTGGATTCTTTCTGACCTGCACACCCCACCCCCCCACCATAGACTGTAGCCCACCAGGCTCCTCTGTCTGTGGAATTTTTCAGGCAAGAATACTGGAGTGGGTTGCCATTTCCTCCTCGAGGAGATCTTACTAACCCAGGAATCAAACCCACACCTCTTGTGTCTCCTGCACTGGCAGGCAGATTCTTTACTTCTGTACCATCTGGGAAAGCCCAGCTGATACCATGGTGTTCCAAAAAGTTCTTCCTTGGGGCCAAAAAACCATCCCAAGCTGCTGATGGGCTGCTGATGCCTCACAGCTTTGCCCTTCACTGGGCATTGGCCCCCTCTCCAGCCCCCTCTGCCCCCCCCCACCATAGGGACCTGCCTTCCCAGAGGGTGGCCCGTAGCCAATAACCAACTGATGTGAGGGTACATCCTGACCCCCTTTCCCTCCATGGGAAACAATTCTGGAAAGCCATTCTGTTAAAAACACAATTGAGCTGGAGTGAGTGAGGGAAGCTGTCAGGTGTCAGAGTAGCCAATTAAAGTTACAAGCCAAAAATGAAAAAGTAAAGCCTTCCGCTACTTCCTGTGATGGTCTAAGCAAGAGGCTAAAACCAGAGAAAGCACCAACTCCCTCTTACCCATGGAAGAGCATACTAATTGAGGGTCAGCTGGATCCATACTGATGTGGGCATCAGCTCACTCTTGAAGGAGCCCTAAGCAAATGGCTCTGCCAGTTTTATGACATCTGGGGTCAAAGGGGAGGAAGCCTAGGGGTAGAAAAGTACTGGGATCTGAGTAAGAGTGGGGAAAAGTACATTCAAAGTTTCTCCCATTATAAAGGAGAAGTTTTATATATATATATAATGATAAAAATATGAGATATATACATTATTATGTGTGACATTATATTCTCATATTTAATATACAAGATAAATGGAATATTACCAGCCATGAAAAAGAATGAAATCTTTCCATTTGTGACAACATGAATGGACACAGAAGGTATTATGCTAAGTGAAAAAAGTCAGACAGAAAAAGACAAATACTGTATGATTTTACTCATTTGGGGAATCTAAAAAACAAAACAAAAGAGAAACCAACTCATAGACACAGAGAACAAACTGGTGGTTGCCAGAGAGGAGAGGAGTGGGAAGGGGTAAAATAGGTGAAGGGGATTAGGAGGTACAAACTTCCAGCTACAAAGTAAATAAACTACGGGGATGGAATGTACAGCATAAGAAATATAGTCAATAATATTGTAATATTTTTATATGGTAAAAGATGGCAGCTAGATATTGTGGTGATCATTTTGTAATGTATAAAAATATTGAATCACTATATGGTGCATATAAAACTAATATAATATGTCAATTCCAATTCCATTAAAAAAGCAAGAAGTAGCTTCAAGGAGTTCAAACAGAGGATCTCTCAGTGCATTTCTGAGAGGAAATGCATATCTATCAGTTTTATAAATGTGAGATAGGAAACTTGAATTTAAAATAATGATCTAAAAGACACTTCACCAAATAAGACTACGAATGCTAATAAGCACACAAAATCTTTATTTATGAGGGGAATTCAAATTAAAACCATATGAGAGAATATTACCCACCCACTAGAATGGCTGAGATTTTAAAACACTGACCGTACCAAGTATTAACAAGAAAAAGGAACAATCAGAACTCTCAAACCTTGCTGCTGCTAAGTTGCTTCAGTTGTGTCTGACTCTGTGCGACCCCATAGATGGCAGCCTATGAGGCTACCCCGTCCCTGGGATTCTCCAGGCAAGAACACTGGAGTGGGTTGCCATTTCCTTCTCCAATGCATGAAAGTGAAAAGTGAAAGTGAAGACGCTCAGTCGTGTCCGACTCCTAGCGACCCCATGGACTGCAGCCCACCAGGCTCCTCCATCCATGGGATTTTCCAGGCAAAGTATTGGAGTGGGTTGCCATTGCCTTCTCTAGTGGAAGTTAAAAAAAATGATATAACCACTTTGGAAAACAGTTTGACAGTTTTTAATAAAGATAATCATATAACTATTGTGTGACTCAACAATTCCACTCATAAGCCCAAGAGCAATGAAAACAGATGTCCACAAAAGGCCTTATCCATGATGTCTATAATTTAATTTATAATAGTGAAAAATTGGAAGCAACCCATGTATCTGTCAATCAGTTCAGTCGCTCAATCGTGTCTGACTCTTTGCGACCCATGAATTGCAGCACACCAGGCCTCCCTGTCCATCAGCAACTCCTGGAGTTCACTCAGACTCACTCCCATCGAGTCAGTGATGCCATCCAGCCATCTCATGCTCTGTTGTCCCCTTCTCCTCCTGCCCCCAATCCCTCCCAGCATCAGAGTCTTTTCCAATAAGTCAACTCTTCGCATGAGGTGGCCAAAGTATTGGAGTTTCAGCTTTAGCATTAGTCCTTCCAAAGAACACCCAGGGCTGATCTCCTTTAGAATGGACTGGTTGGATCTCCTTGCAGTCCAAGGGACTCTCAAGAGTCTTCTCCAACACCACAGTTCAAAAGCATCAATTCTTTGATGCTCAGCTTTCTTCACAGTCCAACTCTCACATCCACACATGACCACAGGAAAAACCATAGCCTTGACTAGACAGACCTTTGTTGGCAAAGTAATGTCTCTGCTTTTGAATATGCTATCTTTGTTGGTCATAACTTTTCTTCCAAGGAGTAAGCGTCTTTTAATTTCATGGCTGCAATCACTATCTGCAGTGATTTTGGAGTCCAAAAAAAATAAAATCTGACACAGTTTCCACTGAGTTGATATACAAATTATGGTATATCCACACAATGGAATCCACATAGTGGAATCCACAGTGAAGAAGAACAAACTACCAATACACGCAAGCATGGATGAATCTCAAAAGCATTATACTGAACAAAAGAAACCCAAATGAGTACCTTCTGTATGACTCTATATAAAAATGGAATAATAGTGGTCTGTGGGCTGGGGATATTGACTAGAAAGTGGCAAAGGGGGATCTTATAGGATTAAAATGTTCTATATTTGGATTTATATGATGGTTACAAGGGTGTGTAACTGATTAAAATTAATCAAAATAAAAACATAAGACCTGTGCATTCTGTAATGTGCAGATTTTTTTAAACACACATAGTTGCCTTTAAAAGTTAAAAGATTAATTCATTCATGAAACATTTTTTGTGTTTCTAACATCCTTTGCCTCTCATCATCCCTTACAAATAAATCGCCACTACAGAGCAGAAATGTTAGAAGTTATATTGCATATGAAGTAATTAAGTATTTTAAAAACTTTTCTTCACAACCCAGATAATCACGATGGTGTGATCACTCACCTAGAGCCAGACATCTTGGAATGTGAAGTCAAGTGGGCCTTAGAAAGCATCACTACAAACAAAGCTAGTGGAGGTGATGGAATTCCAGTTGAGCTGTTTCAAATCCTGAAAGATGTTGCTGTGAAAGTGCTACACTCAATATGCCAGCAAATTTGGAAAACTCAGCAGTGGCCACAGGACTGGAAAAGGTCAGTATTCACTCCAATCGCAAAGAAAAGCAATGCCAAAGAATGCTCAAACTACCACACAATTGTACTCATCTCACACGCTAGTAAAGTAATGCTCAAAATTCTCCAAGCCAGACTTCAGCAATACGTGAATGGTGAACTCCCTGATGTTCAAGCTGGTTTTAAAAAAGGCAGAGGAACCAGAGATCAAATTGCCAACATCCGCTGGATCATGGAAAAAGCAAGAGAGTTCCAGAAAAACAACTATTTCTGCTTTATTGACTATGCCAAAGCCTTTGACTGTGTGGATCACAATAAACTGTGGAAAATTCTGAGAGAGATGAGAATACCAGACCACCTGACCTGACTCTTTAGAAATTTGTATGCAGGTCAGGAAGCAACAGTTAGAACTGGACATGGAACAACAGACTGGTTCCCAAATAGGAAAAGGAGTATGTCAAGGCTGTATACTGTCACCTTGTTTATTTGATTTATATGCAGAATACATCATGAGAAATGCTGGGCTGGAAGAAGCACAAGCTGGAATCAAGATTGCTGGGAGAAATATCAGTAACCTCAGATATGCAGATGACACCACCCTTATGGCAGAAAGTGAAGAGGAACTAAAAAGCCTCTTGATGAAAGTGAAAGAGGAGAGTGAAAAAGTTGGCTTAAAGCTCAACATTCAGAAAACGAAAATCATGGCATCTGGCCCCATCACTTCATGGGAAATAGATGGGGAAACAATGGAAACAGTGTCAGACTTTATTTTTTTGGGCTCCAAAATCACTGCAGATGTTGACTACAGCCATGAAATTAAAAGACACTTACTCCTTGGAAGGAAAGTTATGACCAACCTAGATAGCATATTCAAAAGCAGAGACATTACTCTGCCAACAAAGGTCTGTCTAGTCAAGGCTATGGTTTTTCCAGTGGTTCATGTATGGATGTGAGAGTTGGACTGTGAAGAAGGCTGAGCACCGAAGAATTGATGCTTTTGAACTGTGGTGTTGGAGAAGACTCTTGAGAGTCCTTTGACTGCAAGGAGATCCAACCAGTCCATTCTGAAGGAGATCAGCCCTGGGATTTCTTTGGAAGGAATGATGTTAAAGCTGAAACTCCAATACTTTGGCCACCTCATGTGAAGAGGTGACTTATTGGAAAAGATTCTGATGCTGGAAGGGATTGGGGCCAGGAGAAGGGGATGACAGAGGATGAGATGGCTAGATGGCATCACTGACTCGATGGATATGAGTTTGAGTGAACTTTGGGAGTTGGTGATGGACAGGGAGGCCTGGTGTGCTGTGATTCATGGGGTCGCAAAGAGTCAGACACAACTGAGCGACTGAACTGAACTGATAGACAATTTTATGCAGCAGGTTACTAAATATGTTGAATATTAACAGATTTGTGGTACCATTTTGGACAATCCTTGATACTAAAGATGAAGTTGGTATTTTTGTCAAGAAGGTATTTCAAACTCGTTAGTGGTATTTTCATCATGTAAACTTAAGATCTGAGGTCTATAAACTATACCTCATTAAAATTTTAAAAATGTAATTGCACATAAACAAGTAAGAGAGATCTACCACATACTTGTAACCAACTGGGTTCCCAGGTCTATTCTAGCTTCATAGTGCCTATGGATTATGGGAATATTCAGGCCTACAGGGTAGACTTTGGAGCAAATAATTCCCACTCCCCATTGGACTAGGTGACCTCTGTTGGAACTACCTACCAGAAAAAGGAGAGAATTATGAGCACATGTACTGAGTTGGCGACAAGGTCTCAGCCAGGCCAACTGGGTTGTGGTCAGCTGAACTGGAGTGAAGCTACTGAAATGCTATAGTGGCCTCCACTAACCAAACATGTTTTTTTACCTGTTGTAAGGAAAATGCATGACCACCTGATGCAAAGAGCCAGTTCATTGAAAAAGACCCTGATGTTGGGAAAGATTGAGAGCAAGAGGGGAAGGGGGTGTCAGAGGATGGGATGGTTGGATGGCATCACTGACTCAATGTACATGAGTTTGAGCAAACTCAGGGAAATAGTGAAGGACAGGGAAACCTGGTGTGCTATATAGCTCATGGGGTCACAAAGAGTCAGACATGACTTACGGACTGAACAACAAAAAGTAAAATGCGATAAGATGCAATGGAAGAAACAATGGAGTATAAGTGCCAGTAATAAGTTGGGGCCTCCCTGAGTTAAGTGGTGTCTCTGTGCTAAGGTGTCAGTCGCTCAGTTGTGTCCAACTCTTTGCGATCCCATGGACTATAGTCCATCAAGCTCCTCTGTCTATGGGATTCTCCAGGCAAGAATACTGGAGTGGGTTGCCACTCCCCACTCCAGGGGATCTTCCTGACCTGGGGATTGAACCCAAGTCTCCTGCACTGCAGGCAGATTCTTTACCATCTTAGTGAGTTAAGTGGGGACAGTCTAAATTAAGTCCTTCGTAGAGGAAAAAAACAAGAAGGACTTAAAGGAAAAAGTTAGTGGTAGGGAGTTGAAAAAAGCGAGATAAAAGGTTTGGGAACCAGAAGAAACCTTTAAAAGCACCTCCCTGCAGATGAGCTTGTGATGGAGGACAGCGCTATTTGGGATACTTTGAGTTGCCTTGGACAGTGGCAGGAAGTCATTTTGACTTGAATATCCTTTTAAAAACCTATGATTGTATCATGCAGATGTAGCAATCGTCTGTGTTTTGCCCACACTTCAAAGTCCTAATTTAAAGGGAAAGAATTATAAACGCCAAAATCTGGGATCTCCCTTTGAAAAATAAGCTAAAAGTAATTTAAATTAAAATGTACTGATTAAAATAGCCCTGTTTCAGATTTTGAGACATGCCATTTCTTTCTGATTACTATCTCTCAGTTACCTAATATAAACCACCCCTAGATCAAGAGAATCAGGCAGAAATTTTGTGATAAAACTCAGGAACTACTCACAAACAGCCAGAAACAGCTTCACAGATAGCCTCCTGAAGACATCTAATAAGTCTGTCATAATCAGCACATGATCCACAAGAAATGAGAATAAGAAACAGCTGCTTTGTAGCAAATCCTAACTACAGTAGGGATTAATTCTAAACTCATGTCAAATTTAGTCAGTTTTCATTTGGGACAACAGGGAAAATCTTTGCCAGGCTAAGGGCAGTTAAGTATTTGTTAAAAACAGATGAAACCTAAAATGGTAATTTTGTTTTTCTCTCTGATAAATATTTCTGTGGAACAAGGACTCTTTTAATGTTGGAATAATCAATAAAGAAAGACATCTAACAGCTTTTATGGTGCTCTGCCTTTCCTGTTCGACTTCACTGTTTTTGAAAATTCTTTAGTGGTGATGATGAATCTTTCTCCTGCCTTCTTTCTTTCATTTGTCTCTGGAATATATTCATTCTTTATAATCAAACATAATGGCATCAGTGGGGTTTCTACTCATGAGTATGACCATTTCTGAGGATAACAAAATTGTAATTAAGGTTCATAATTTTGGGTTCTGAGAACCTGAGCTTGAATCTCAGATCCACCAGTTACAAGCCATGTACCTCTTCCAGTTTAAAAATGTTTTGGATGTCAGTTATCTCATCTCTAAAATGGGAATAATGATAGCGATTTCTTCACATAGTCCTATTGAAATAACTCATGCTAATAAATAACATTAGCATATGGTAAATGCTAAATGTGTGTGTTTATCACTCAGTGATGTCCTATTCTTTGCAAGCCCATGGACTGTAACCCATCCACAGAATTCTTCAGGCAAGAATACTGGAGTGGGTTCCATTTCCTTCTCCAAAGGATCTTCCTAACCGAGGGATCAAACCCAGGTCTGCTGCATTGCAGACAGATTCTTTACCATTTGAGGCACCAGGGAAGCCAAATGCTAAATAAATGTTAGCTATGATGGTGGTAGTAATAATGCCAAATGCTCTAGAGGAGATTTTGCACATTAATTTCACATGAATCACCTGAGGGAGAAGCAGTTAGAATGAATTCTAATTTAGTAGGACTCGTGATAGGTCTGAGAGGCTGCTTAGACAATACTTTCCCAGGTGATGCTCATGCTGGTCCACAAACCACACTCCTGGCAAGGCCTCTTTCTCTTACTGTGGGCAATCTGGTCTGTTTTCTGATTCATCGTCATGTCACTTTTCCTTCCAATTCTTGACTACATGATTTAGTGAGATTTTATCTTCCAAAAGACCAAAACAACCAGGTTATAGTTGTTGTTCAGTCACTCAGTCATGTCTGACTCTTTGTGATCCCATAGACTATTGCACGCCAGGCTTCCTTGTCCTTCACCATCTCCTGGAATTTGCTCAGACTCATGTCCATTGAGTTGATGATGCCATCCAACCATCTCATCCTCTGTCGTCCCTTTCTCCTCCTGCTTTCAATCTTTCCCAGTATCAGGGTCTTTTCCAATAAGTCCGCTCTTTGTATCAGGTGGCCAAAGCATTGCAGCTTCAGCTTCAGCATTAGTCCTTCCAATGCATATTCAAGGTTGATTTCCTTTAGGATTGGCTGGTTTGATCTCTTTGCTGTACAAGGGGGAGAGAAGTCAAAATTTCAATTACCCAGGTGTTTGTTCTACACCATACCAAACTATGTCATGAGAGCCAGCATCTGAATCAGAGGCTGCAAATTCTCAAACTTTTGATTCAAATATTTTCACTCTTACAGAAGGACAGGCTGAGTCCTCAGATATTTTGCCCCTATTGATCTGGCCTATTGGCCAACCCTGGTTCCTCCACAATTTGGCTTGTTTTGAAAGTGAAAGTGTTAGTCACTCAGTTGTCTTTTGACCCCATGGACTGTAACCTGTCAGGCTCCTCTGTCCATGGAATTCTACAGCCAAGAATACTGAAGAGGGTTGCCATTTCCTTCTCCAGGGGATCTTCCCTACCCAGGGATCAAACCTGGATCTCCCGCATTGCCGCCGCCACCGCCACCGAGTTGCTTCAGCTGTGTCCGACTCTGTGTGACCCCACAGACGGCAGCCCACCAGGCTCCCCCGTCCCTGGGATTCTCCAGGCAAGAACACTGGAGCGGGTTGCCATGTCCTTCTCCAGTGCATGCATGCATGCTACGTCACTTCAGTCGTGACAGACTCTCTGTGACTCTATAGACAGCAGCCCACCAGGCTCCTCTGTCCACAGGATTCTCTAGCCAAGAATACTGGAGTGGGTTGCCATTTCCTTCTCCTCCCCCATTTCAGGCAGATTTTATTTTACTTGTTCACAATTCTAGGTTTATAATTAATAGTTAGTACCCTCTATACCTTCACTAATGAGCTAGGACTTCAAGAAGTCTCTGAACCAAGTCTAGGCCCTTTGCAACTGTTTCGATCAGAATGTGTTGATGTTATTGTCCTGTCTACAGGCCTTCATGCTTGACTCAACTACCCCTAACAGGTGGACAGAGGGAATCAGGGTAAATAACTCCCACCTGTGGATCAGGCTCATCCATCTCTTCCTACTTTGCTCTGATGGTTCCCCGTCTCCAGCTCCCTTATTTATACTCTTGCCTTCTTTGAACACATCTCTGATTCAAAAACCTACAGTTTTTGTTTATCACCGTGGACTCTAAACCTTCCCCAGTTTCCCTCTCCATTGCTAACTTCTGAAATAGGTAGTGGAATTAGATCAGTGGAGCTTTGAGCCCTGATACCAGCTGCAGATGACAGGCTTTCCAGGTGGCACAGTGGTAAAGAATCTCCCTGCCAAGGAGATGCAAGAGGTGCAGGTTTGATCCCTGTGTTGGGAAGATCCCCTGGAATAGGAAATGGCAACTCACTCCAGTATTCTTGCCTGGGAAATTCCATGATGACAGAGTACTCGACTGACCACAACAACCAGCTGCAGACATTACTTTGTTATGTCTTTATTCTCACACTTGTCTAGCTACTGTTACTAGAAGATCTGGGCCATGGTAATCAACTATCGGGATCCATGGGGGTTAGAATGTATTTTCTCTATGGAGACATCACCTGATTTTCAGCAGTTGTGGGTGGCCAGAGGCAGAACCACAAAGCCAACCCTGGTTCTTCCACAATTCAACACTGACTACATCAGGAAAGGTGTTCTTTTCCTTTTGGAGTCTGTAGTGGGTGAGTTGGTGAGGTCAAATGAATTAACAGACATTGAGGAAATATTAGTACAGTGTACTTAATGAAAACAGGGAATTCAGCATCAGATCAAGAATTGAATTGAATTTCAATTTCATTCCTTACCAGCTATGAAACTTGTGCAAGTTATAATATGCATACACATATGTGTACATATATTTCTTTTAAAAAGAAAGTATTCTGATAATAGAAAACATTTTAAATATGTACTAAGTAACAGAACAGACTCTGAAATATTTGTGTACTCATAACTGTACTTCAGTAATTACCAGTTCATGGCCAAATCTTGTTTCTTCTCTACCCCTATCCTTTCTTCTCCTGGTATTATTTGGAAGCAAATCCAAGACACAATATGAGTTCATCAGTAAGTATTTCAGTATATTCATCTCTAAGAGACAAGATCTCTTCAAAAAAACCTAACTGTAATGTCTTCCTAACAAAATTTAAAATTCTTTAATATGATCATATCCAGTAAATGCTCATATTTCTAGTTGCCTCATAATTGTTTAGAAACATTGTTTAAAAGAAGATCCAAATAAGATCCATACATTGCAATTTGTCAAAATGTCTAAGATTGCTGGTAATTTATCTTTTTTTCTCCATCACATTTCTTCCCTTAAATTTACCTATTGCTGGCTTATATGTCCTGTAGTTTTCTATAACCTAAATTTTGATTAGTACAGAGCTGCGCTATCATTTAACAGGTTCATTTATCCAGTTCCTGTAAATTGGTATTTGGATCCAGAGGCTTGTTCAGTTTAAAATTCTTTATGTGTGGTATGGCGAGAGTACTTCATAAGTGGTGTTGTATTCTTCCATCAACAGACACAATTTCTGCTTCTCTCTTTTGTGTGGTTAGATCCACCAATTCATTGCATTGTTGTGCTGTTGAGTCGCCAAGTTGTGAGACTCTTCTGTGACCCCGTGAACTCTAGCCAGCCAAGCTCCTCTGCCTATGGGATTTCCCAGGCAAGAATACTGGAGTGGGTTGCTGTTTCCTTCTCCAGGGTATCTTCCTACAGGTATCGAACCCACGTCTCCTGCATTGGCAGGCGTGTTCTTTACCACTGAGCCACCAGAGAAGCCCACTAATGCATTAGGAGTTGCAAAATGATGATACTTAAAATCTGTCATTTCTCCTTCATTTATTAACTAGAATGTCTCTGTAAAGAGAAACTTCTCTCATCCACTATTGAGTTATCGCAAGGTATAGTTTGCATATGCATATAGTTTGCATATAAAACTATATCAGGGGCTTACTGATAGCTCAGTTGGCAAAGAATCCACCTGCAATGTAGGAGACCCTGCTTTGTTTCCTGGGTCCAGAAGATCCGCTGGAGAAGGGATAGGCTACTCACTCCAATATTCCTAGGCTTCCCTTGTGCCTCAGCTGGTAAAGAATCCACCTGCAATGAGGGAGGCATGGGCTCGATTCCTGGGTTGGGAAGATCCTCTAGAGAAGGGAATAGCTACCCACTTCAGTTTCTGGCCTGGAGAATTTCATGGACTGTACAGTGCATGGAATTGCAGAGTCGGATACGACTAAGCAACTTTCAATAATAAATATAGTTTGCACAGGAAAGGCCAGAATTTGAAAGGCCAGTGTTTGAAATAAAGAGTTGATACTTGAGCACAGTTCAACAATAGTTTGAGAATTCATATATCTCAATGTACTTGAAATGCTTCATCTGATTGCAATTATTATCCTTATTTATCCTAACCCATTTTTGACTGGTAGGTACTTTTTGAGTTGATTCCTGTGTTCTTTGATATGACTTTAGTCTTCTTTTATAGTTTCATTGCAATGTAGTATAATAATTGGTCCAGATTCATACACATTTCTTTCCAAAATCTGAAAATCATTGAAATCTCCATTGAATGTTCCTGTTAATGAGAAACTGTATTTGGAGGTTATAATTTGGGAACTAAGAGTGTTCATTGCTACTGGGTTGGTCACTATTTCAAGGTCTTTTTAGCAAACAATGCTAGGAAAATTTCTGTTTTAAACAAAATTCATCACAAGTTTAGATGATACTTCCAATCCAAATTCAAGACTGGCAAGATTTTTATTTAATCTTTCTGATTTTAAGTCTGAATCTCCTTTACTCCATGCCCAGAATCTGAGTTCTGATGACACAGAATTATAGAATTAGAATATCAAATACATCTCATTTGCTTTCTCCCATAATATACCCACAATAATTTCAAAATAACTAAATTTTACTACCAACCATATGATTAATGAAAACAGTATAAGATTTTTTTTCTTGCAGTTTCAAGAGTTTTTCTTCTAAGATATATCATATTAAAAGATTGTAACCAAATAACTTTTTTTTTTTAGCCACTTTGAACTTCTGGGTGGTGTGCTACCAATGACTTTATCCCATTTTATTTTTATTTTATGGACTTTTTTTTACTAAAATTTTTAGGATTAAAATATTTACATGGTCCAAGTCAAACTTATAAAATAAGTCTAGTTTCTAACCCAGACAGGCCCACCCTATTTCCTCCCTCCCCCTATATTCAACCACTCTTTTCATTTTATGTTTTCTTTCCTGTATTAGTTTTCTATTGCTGCCATAACAAATTACCACAAATTTAGTGGCTTAAAACAACACAAATCTGGTTTCTATAGTTATGTAGGTTAGAAGACTGACAGCTTTCACTGGGAAAAAATCAATTTGCCTGCAGAACTGTGTGCCTTTCTTAAGGTTCTGTGGGAAAATCTATCTCCTTGCTCTTTGAAGAAAGGATGACTGTTAGGGCCATCCATGTTCCTTACCCAGGGGTCTCTTTCCTCACCTTCAAAGTCATCCATCTTGCATCTCTCTCAGCATCCTCTGGTAGTCCCATCTCCTTCTGACTCCCCTCTTCTGCCTTCATCTTGATCCTTGGGATTATACCAGGCCTAACTGAATAATCCAAGACAATTTCCCATCTGAAGATTCTTAGTTTAATCACATCTGAAACATCCCTTTTCCCATGCAAGGTAACAGATTTGAACTTCTGAGGATGAGGACCTTGACATAATTGGGGTGATGATTATTTGGCCTGCACAGTCGCCCACTTTATAGATGAGTAGGTGTACACACACACATTTTCTCTGTCTTACTCTTTGCATTTGACATACATCCAGTCCATAATTGGGTTCAGATCTATCTCCCACTTCCTCACTTGCTACAGCTGCATAGCATTTTATTGTGAGCATACACCTTGATGTATCTTACCAGCCTCCCCATTCATGTTTAGTTGGTTTTGTTTCTAGTTTGTGATGTAACAAATATCCTACTGTAAATGGCCCTGTGCATTTCTTTTTTGTATTCTTCCACTGGGCCCATGGGATAGATTACTAAAAGTGAGTTTGCTGAATCAAAGAGGTAAAGTAAATATGTACTTTTCTGGACTATAAGTTTCTTTCCAAATGGTTATGTCATTTGCATTCATACCACAAATGTATGCATGCTCTTACATTTGGATATATCGCTAAACTTTTGGATTTTTGCCAGTCTCAGTATACTTTTAATTTCCATTTCTCTTCTTGTGAGTATTTGTGTCTATTTTCATATAGCTAAGAAACTATTTGAGTATCATTTTCTGTGTGTTTTATGTTTGCATTTCCAACCTATTTTTCTATAAAGTTTTCCATCTCCCTTTTCTCCCTTTTTGAAAGCTCTTTATAAACTAGGATATCTCCTGTTCTGGGTTATAAGTTGCAAGTATTTTCCCAGTTTGACTCTGCCTTTTCACTTTGTTTACTATCTATTTTGCTAGTCAAGAAGCTTTATTTGATGTAATTAAATTTATCTATATTTTCCTTTATTATTTCTGGATTTTGAAGCACTGCTAGGTATTGAATATAAATGAATTCACCTTCCTTCTCTTCTAATAGTTTTATAGTTTAATTTTGATATTTAAGTATCTGCAGTGTTTGGAATTTATCCCATTGTACAGTGTGAGAAATGGGTCCATGTTCACTTTTCCATGCTCTTCTGTCACTCCATTTGGAAGTGCTTTACCTTGTCTGTGCCTCAATTTTCTCAGCTATAAAGTCAGTATGCTAATAGTATTTCCCTCAGAATCTAAATGAAATAGCATGTATGTAACACTTGGCATGATGTCTCTGTGTGTGCCTGTGTGCTTAGGTTGCTCAGTCATGTCTGACTCTTTGCGACCGGATGAACTGTAGCCCTCCAGGCTCCTCTGTCCATGGGGATTCTCCAGGCCAGAACACTGAAGTGGGTTGCCATTCCCTCCTCCAGGGCATCTTTTCAACCCAGACCTTGAACTCAGGTCTCCAGCATTGCAGGCGGATTCTTTACCATCTGAGCCACCAGGGAGGCCCATGAATACTGGAGTGGGTAGCCTATCCCTTCTCCAGGGGATCTTCCCAACCCAGGAATCAAACTGGGGTCTCCTGCATTGCAGGCGGATTCTTTACCATCTGAGCCACCAGGGAAGCCCTGAGGTGAAGTCGCTCAGTCGTGTCCGACTCTTTGCGACCCCGTGGACTGTAACCTACTAGGTTTCTCCATCCATGGGATTCTCCAGGCAAGAATACTGGAGTGGATTGCCATTTCCTTCTCCAGAGGATCTCCCCGACCCAGGGATCGAACCTGGGTCTCCCACATTGGAGGCAGACGCTTTAACCTCTGAGCCACCAGGGAAGCCCTAGCACAAGGTAAAGTTTAATAAATGTTATCTATGATGACAGTGATGATGACATAGAAGATAATTCAGTGGTTCTAGCTCCTTATTCTTGTTTATGGTCACGTCACCCTTGATAATTAGTATAACCTTAACCTTTTACGGGGCTTCCCTGGTGGCTCAGAAGTTAAAGCGTCTGCCTGGAATGTGGAGCCCTGGGTTTGATCCCTGGGTTGGGAAGATCCCCTGGAGAATGAAATGGCAACCCACTCCAGTACTCTTGCCTGGAGAATCCCATGGAGGGAGGAGCCTGATAGGCTACAGTCCACGGGGTTGCAAAGAGTTGGGCACGACTGAGCCACTTCACTTCTTCTTCAGCCTTTTATTGGTGGAATGTTGTGTTTTGGTTTTATATTTAAGGTTCAGTAATTAGTCCTTTTCCCTGATTTGCTATCCTGGATATTCTTCCTTGATCCTTGGTCTAGCCCCTGGCTGAGTTTCCTAACTTCTCCATAGGACAAGAGCCTTCTCCATCTTCCTGTTTCCAGTCCCCTTCTGTGAATTCGTCCCCTCCTGTGAATTCATCCCCTTCATGAATTTATTCTCCTGATGCTGACTAATTCTCTGGAGTTCTAAAATGAACTCCCTACTCATCAGTTTTTTTGGATTCTGTCTAATTCTTGGGGGAAAATCCACATAATATGTGTGAAAACTCCTGACTCTTGCCCATCTAAAATCAGCAGGCTTTCCCTTAGAAGCCAGGTTTTGCCTGCCAAACTCCCCTTTGATGAACATGCCGCTGATTCAGAGTCTATCTCCTCTCCTCCCAGCCTGAAGCGGAAAGAGGCAGGGGTGTTACATGTGTTGGGATGGCTTAGCCAGTTACCAGGCATGTGGTTAGAACAGGGATTGTGTCCCAACAAGGCTGAACCTAAGATTAGGGAGATTATACTTTGGGTATAATCCTTACCACTTACCTGGAGCCAAAGGGTTAAGACAATCTAAGCCCTGTAAAAGAAAACAAAAGCCAGGACACAGGGCTACAAAATCAAGAGTATAAATTTTGCAAAAAGATGTGATTGTTTCTAATATCCAACTATATGATGTGTGCCTGCACCCTTCTGGCTCAAAGGGCCAGAAAGAAAGGACAGTTGCTTTTTCTTAATGTTCATCTTACCTGATGACAGGGTTGGTTAAAAGCTTATCTCTTGACCATATGCCCTCCATGTTAAGTGGAATTCCTAATTTTGTCACAGGATGGGACAAGCAATGTGTTTCAGCTGATAACTAATACCCAGCTTCATTAGACAAAGTAATAACTTGCAAGAAGTATAGGTTTACGTATCATCAGAGTAATCAGTTGCCACTGAATTGTGATTCTGGAATTCTTTGAAGATTTCCAAACTTAAAACATTCCTCCTTACACAGCTCTATTCCAGATGCTTAACTCTCCCACATCTGTTTGCAACATATACCTCCTACTTGAATGATGAACCTCCAACTTTATCTTCCCCACTTTCTTTGTCTTGATTGCTGCCAGACAACATTGAAGATATTAAAGATATAATTAATCCACTCTTCTAATTTAAATCCCAATGAATCTTTCCCTCTGCTTTCAGAATTCTTTGGCCTGTTGTTACAGAAATACAGTTATGCTTGATGCTCAAGTGAGGTGCCATATTTCTTTATTTTTATAATCCACTCACACAAATTTCAGCCCCCAAGATTGTTGCGAAATCCAGTGGTGTCTGTAATTTACCATACTTCACAGTTCATGCCTCCCCCTTTGACGTGTCATAAGATTCTAAGACTTAAACAGTTGAAGCTGCATGGAAGAGGAGCCTCTGGACATCAGGCCCCCTATTCATGCTGAAGACACTTCTTGTCTAGGTCTGTGTGGTCCATTCAAGGACCAGTACTCCTCTGATTCCATATCAAGCTTGGCCTCCAGGGCACTTCATGAGGTCTTGGAACTTGGACCCAGCCTCCACGTGGATTTGCACATCCACTCCTATAGGAAGTCTCACCTGTTTGCAAAGCTGCAGATGATCTGGAAGTAAGACCCTATACCTTTCCACTTGCCTTGTTTCTGCAGAGTCCATGGGTCTCATTTACTCTGAAGTCATGAAGTCAAGAACTGGTGTGTGTGTGTGTGTGTGTGTGTGTGTGTGTGTGTTTCTGTGTGTCCTCAGAACTGCCCACCTCATTGAATGCCAAGTTTAATAATAACTTCTCATAGGGCAGAGTCCCAGAATTAACAACATACCACCTAACTGCCATTCTTTGGAAACTATTCTTTCATATGTTATGGGAGTTTATTCACGAAAAAAACAAAAGTGATTATAACAATAATAAGCACAGAGTATTCCTACACTCAATTATTAATAATTGATACATCATCCAACATAACATACTATTGATCAGCAGATACATTCATACTTTATGTACTATTTTGAAAGAAAAATATGCCAATTAAATTGTGGCATTAAAAAAAAAATAAATTGTGGCATTAGGCTTTTTATCACCCAGCAGTCTTAATTTATACTTACTGAATCTTTTCAGATTTACTTGCTTCTCTAATATCAAATGTAAGCTACTCTGTTTATGTGCCTTTCTGCATAAACAATAATCCTTTTTGCTTCAAAACTGAATTATAGGTAATTTTCATAGGAAATTTGAATGACATTAGCCCAACATGTTGCATATTAACTCAAATAAAACCTGGAACAACCATGATTGAGCTTCTCTACCAGCAATAACAACATCCCAAATCACAGTGACTGCAAGACATCATCACGTGAGAGACACATCCTGATCTCAGGGATATTAAAATGTGAAAGCACATGCATCTTAGAATTGTTGGAATACAACATATCTCTTTATGTATCTATGTATCTACATGTCTACCTCTACTGCCTAACTTGTACCATTCACTCCCTCGCACCCTGTATTCCAGCCATCCCAGTCCACTAACAATACTCTGCATATCACAAGCTACTTTATGCCTCTGTGCCTTTCCACCTACAGTGCCCACTTTCTGGAAGCCCCTCATCCTCCCTTTCTTGACTGAAAGCTCAACTCTTACTCATCTTTCAAACCAGAGCTCCCATATTTCTTAACTTAAGCAAACTTCTCCCCACAAGCAAAACCCCTTCCTCATCCCCACGCCTCCCACCCCCACTCACCGCCTTGACCTTGTACCCATTTCTATTCCTGTGCTAACACAGAGTTGGTTAATTCCTTTGTTCCACTGGAATTCCTGAAGAGCAAGAGTTGTCTTATTTACATTTTTATTCCCTGATGCTTTGTATGGTGTTGATATGTGATAGGTACTAAAAAGATCTTTAGTAAATAATTGGATCATTTCTCAGATAGCCATCCTTCAACAAGAAGGGTATTTTTCACTCCAGAATGAGTTGTCAAGGACAGTAAAATATGACCATACTAAGGACAGAGGAAGTGTCTGTGTAACAAGAGTAGGTAGAATCATGAGGCTAAAGATAGATCTGCAGACAAATATTTCAACCTGTACAAGACAGACATGAGTCAATCGCACGTTCTCAGGTCTGATTTCAGCGAAACTGCTTTTTAATAGTTAAGCAATCACCATTCTGGGCATATTTAGTGGTTGGGATTAGGAAAAGAAAGAGGTTACAGTGTTTGGTGAAATCTTTATCAGTTAAGATCGTCTGTTAAGCACAGCATGTTTATAATTCTGATTTTCACGCATAGTTTAATATCAGCTTCATTAATCTTATCAGACTATTTTTATTGACCTCCTGCTTGTGAAAGAATTCTGAATGAACAAAGTAGTTTTATATCCAAAAAAAATGATGCTCTTGCAGATGTAAGGCATATGTTTTGATGTTACTTTGCTGTTAAAAAAAAAGTAATATCAAAAAGACTTAAACAATATAGATGTGAAAGATCCCTAGTTTATAATAAATATCCTTCATGCTGTTATGAAGATCAACAGACAGACCAGTATTTATTTAAAATGTCTGTTGACTGTGTTTTATTCTCTTTTGAAGGATACAAGATACTCATAATATCTGCTAAGTGTGTGTCTCTTAAACAGAAACTGCATAGTACAGACCTCATCCAAAGTAGCTGTTTGGATGAGAAGAATTGAGTACAGAAGAGTTTACATTTCTAAGCTGTTCTAATCTGCTGTGTATACTAAATATGACAAGCTTAAGTAGATCTAAAGTGGATAATATTTTTAATCTTCTGGCTATTTAAATAATAACTTAAAGTCTATGTTTTAGTTTCAAGCAAAAATTATACACAGCATAGATGTACTTTATATTTATCACCAAAAAAATCATATACACTATACTACCTCATTATATTTCATATACAGGGAAAAATTGAGGAAGTAATTTTTTTGGGTATGGTTGGTAACTACTTGTGTGCCAGGGATGAGTTAATGTATATTACACAATCTTTCTCTTTTCATGGTTTCTTAATTTTAGGGGTGGCTAATTATATAGATAATTGTCTCTATCCACAAAATAAAACTATTAATGAGCAATAAACATTTCATCTGTCTCCTGCTCTTAGTTATAAGTATAGTTGAGTTGAGTTTAAGAGAAGTCAATTTAATATACACATGATATCTAGGAAATGGAAGAAATCTACTATAACTTGCTAGCTTTTAAATACTGTGTTAAATACTGTATATCAGATATATAAAACATCAATTAATAGAGGGTTGTTGATATTGAAAGTCTGTTTAAAGCTCTTATGTGGAAATGTCCTTTATAATGAAAATATAAACTCAAATTTCTACGATTTTTACATTTAAAAATGCAATTAATAGGGTAGTTTTATTTTCAGTTTCTTGAGAAACCTCCATACTGTTTCCCAAAAAGGCTGGTCCAATTTACATTCTCACAAACACCATTTGAGGGTTCCCTTTTCTCCACATCCTTGCATCATTTGTTACTTGTGTTCTTTGTGTTAATAGCCAATCTGACAGGCGTAAGGTGATATCTTATTGTGGTTTTGATTTGCATTGCTCTGATGATTAGTGATGCTGAGCATCTTTTCATGTGCCTGTGGGCCATCTGCATTTCCTCTTTGAAAAAAATGTTTATTCAGTTCTTGTGCCCATTTTTTAATCGGGTTTTTTTTTTCATGTTGAGTTATATGAGCTGTTTATAGATGTTGGATATTAATGCCTTATTGATCATATCACTCACAAATATTTTCTCCCATTAAGTAGGTTGTCTTTCATTTTGCTTATGGTTTCCTTTGCTATGTAAAAGCTTTAAGTTTAATTAGGTCCCACTTATTTATTTTTGCTGTTATTTCCGTTACTTTAGGAGATGGATTCAAAAAAATTATTGCTCTGATTCATGTCAAAGAGTGTTCTGCCTATGTTTTTCTCAAGGAATTTTATAGTATCTGGTCAAACATTTGGGTCTTTAATTCATTTTGTTTTTATTTTTATATATAATGTTAAAGAATGTTCTAATTTTATTCTTTTGCATGTTACTGTCCAGTTTTCCCAGCACCACCTTTCGAAAAGACTGTCCTTTCTCCATTGTATATTCTTGCCCCTTTTGTCATAGATTAATTGACATAGGTATGTAGGATTATTTCTGGGCTCTCTGTCCTATTCCATTGATTTATGTGTCTGTTTTTGTGCTAGCACCATACGGTTTTAATTTCTGTAGCTTGGTAGTAGTCTCAGGGCCTCCCTGGTAGCTCAGATGATAAAGAATATGTCTTCAATGTTGGAGACCCATGTTTGATCCCTGGGTTGGGAAGATCCCCTGGAAAAGGAAACGGCAACCCACTCCAGTATTCTTGCTTGGGAGATCCCACGGACAGAGGAGGCTGGTGGGCTACATTCCATGGGGTCACAAGAGTCAGACATGATGGTGACTCAACGACCACCAGTACCATCAATCTATCGTACCTAATAGTACTCCATTATGTAATAGGGTATGCAAAAGGATTAAAAAACAATGCAAGTAGAGATCTCAACAAATATTAGCTATTCTCATTACTGACCTCTTAGAACTGTATTTTCAGCTTAAAAAACCCTAAAGGTCCATTTTAAAGGAAAACAATTCTAACAGACCCCAAGTTTTTATTATATGATTTTAATACATTTCAAATGTGTATGAAAATAATCTAAATTCTGTATTTCTATAAATATTATATATCTAAAAATAAGAATATATTTGTAAGATGAAACCAATAAAATTCAAATTAATAATATTAATTTAACATTGTTTTGTTGAAAACGGTACGAGACACTAGCACAAATTCTTTTGACATCTTTGAGTTTGGCCTGCCTTAATTGACATGTGCTATGTGATTCTTGAATTCTTCTGTTATTTAAAATATATTTGAATTATTTTAAAACTACATGTCTAAACACCACACTGACATACAAAGTTCTCCTCTTTTCTTCTTAGCCTGAAGTTCAGAATGAATACAGTGGTAGCCAACATTACTGAACAAACACAAGCACTGAAGCTGGGATGCAAAGACTAGGTGAGGCAAAGATGGTTTAGCTAATTTTTTTAAGATAAACATCTAAATAAATAAAAACACAGAATTAAAATATTCTCGTGGAAAACTTGCAAACTTCCCAGATGAGCTACATCTTCCCAGATTGAGAAACTTAATATATCTTTGTTGAAATTGAATAATCATTCTTTAAAATGCTGGGGGGGATAGCATTACCTAATAGTTAAGCAATTTTCTTGATAAATTCCATGAAATCTGCCAAGTGCAAAACATCACTTTCCATTCTATACCTTTTCACTGAGAGTAGAAGACATTTCCTTCCTGGGGCAATAACAGCTCTTCATGCACACACATTAATCTGAGAACTCAGAAACTCTGACTTGGAATTCTGAATGCTAATGGTCGTGGGTGTAAAATGAAGTAATTTATGTGTCATAGCTAATTAAGATTACAGTGTTTCAAGGCACTTAAAATTCAAGTTCAAAGAAATCTTAGTGCTTTGGTCTGATAGGTGGTGTCAAGGAGCTTTTGAGAGGGCTTCCTGTCTACAGCAATTGGCATGCAGTAGCTCATTCACCACATCCTATAATTAAAATAGAACAAAATGTCACCCTTACTTCTTCAGGGTACTAAATTTTTTTTTTCAAAGATAATTTAGTCGTGACTTGCTACAATTTTATGAAAAAGTGGAAAGCTTTGGTGGAACTTCGGTTATGATCTTTTCATTAGAAAATGGCTTGGACTGAATTGAGCTGATGTAGATGAAACATGCAAGCACCAGCAGAAAGGAAGAGAGGGCAGTCACACAGGGAGACTGGGCAGTGCCATCCATAGTGCGAAGAGACGTTCTACTCTGAACTGATGTCTAAACCATAACACTGTGGGCACGTGTGAACTAAGAATTTGGTATAAGAACACTGATAGCAAGATATGCACAGTAGTTGAAAACTGGAAAGGACAAAAATGGCTAAGACAGTATAATGGTCAAATAAATGTGGTATATGCATATAATGAAAAATTACACAGCATGAAAATGAACACATAACAACTATATACAACATGAATGAATTTCACAAACAGTACTTAGTGAAAGACACCAGACACCAAATAATGCATTCTGTAAGATTTCATTTGTTTTTTACTTAAAACAGGCAGACTAATCCACAGTGATAGGTTAAAACCTTAAGGTAGAGAGGGCTGACTAAGGAGCCATAAGGGGGTTCTAATGGGATGGCAGTGTTTTATCTTTGAACAGTACTTACTCAGCTCATAGCTGAGCTCCTTAAGCACTCTTTCGCTTGTGCAATGGAATTATGTCTGCCTCAATGGGGTCATTGTAAGGGTTAAATAAACAATATATGTAAAGTGATGCACACTGTACATGATGTATAATAAAAGCCAAACAGCTATAATTGTCATCACTATTATTATCAGTGTTATGCTGTGCACATGTTTTGGAAACTTGTGTGGTTAACTGTGCTCTTAGAAGTGCTGTTTTGAGTTTCTGCTTGGTGTTAAATAATTTTCAAATAGTGAGGTACATTCCTGAAAAGAATCCTATGAAACAAGCTGCAAAGGTGTTATTGAGGGCATTGTTTATTTTAATGTATGTATTTTCTCGATAAGGACCTACAGAAGAAATTTTTTTCTGATCTCAAGAAGAAAATGCATTTTGATTATTGTCCAAGTTTAATCTTACACATCTTCTGAATCTTGTAAATAGATGTATTCTTTTTCTTGGATTCCTATCAAATCTGCACTCTATCAAATGTGAAGAGGGAGGATACATTTTCTGGATAAATTCCATTTTCCTTAAATACTTGTTTTTATTTTGTTTTTCTCTCATATCTACAAAGCTGTCTGGAATTCTTGGAGTAAGAGGAAGGTATACATTAATAAAAAATGAAGAGCAAACAAATGACATTATGTTGCATTCATTTATGGAAATATCTGCTGAGACAGTGGTATTAACATAGTTGACATTCCATTAAAAATGTCCTGAATAGGGCTTCCCTGCTGGCTCAGGGTGAAGAATTTGCCTGCCAATGCAGGAGACCAGTTTGATTCCTGGCCCAGGATGATCTCACATACCGCAGAGCAACTAAGCTTGGGCACAACTTCTGAGCCTGTACTCTGGAGCCTGGGAGCCGCAATTATTGAGCCTATGTGCTGCAACCACTGAAGGCTGCATGCCCTAGAGTCCATACTCCACAGCAAGGGAAGCCACCGCAACGAGAAGCCTGTGCACCACAGCTAGAGAGTAGCCGCTGCTCTTACAACTAGAGAAAACCCGCAGCAACAAAGGCCCAGCACAGCCAAAAGCAAATAAGTGAATTTTTCAAAAAATGTACTGAATAAATGAAAAAAAATGATTTGGCAATTGGGGATGGCTCCAGAAGGAAGCGGAATCCGAACAAGGTGGTATGAACAATGGGCTGGAATGGACTGATATGAGAGGTGGCAACAAGAATGGAGTTCAAGTCAGAAAGACAAAGTAAGTGTGGTCAACAGAACATTCCGTCAGATTGCTCCAGAAGTATTGGACAAGAGATCTCTGTTGATGAGGTGACGGGGGACCAGGGTAACAGCAGCAAAAATGGAGGATAAAGGGCAAATACAAGTGAAAGAATTAATAGTCTTAGTAAAAAATTATACAGAAAGTCCAAAAATATAAGAAATTGGGAGTGCCTTCATGATGGTTCTGAGCTTAGAAGTTTGAGAGTTTTGCAGAACAACCAGCTAAAGAATAGGTAATAAAATAGCTCATGAGATTCATGCAGAAATCTAGAAAATTCATTCCTTCTCTCTAATATACATAGATCAGCCTCTCTAGTGGCTCAGAAGGCAAAGAGTCTGCCTGTAATGCAGGAGACCTGGTTCAATCCCTGAGTCAGGAAGATCCCCTGGAGAAGAAAATAGCACCCTACTCCAGTACTCTTGCCTGGAAAATCCCATGGACGAAGGAGCCTGGTGGGCTACAGTCCATGGAGTCGCAGAGTCAGACACGACTGAGCGACTAACACTTTCACTTTCACAATTTACATAAGTTACAAATTTAGAATTTGTGAATTCTGACAGTCTAAGCTTTGCATTCCATATGTTAAATCACTGGGATGTAACAGTGATTGGAACTGGGAGGAAGCCAAGACGAGTCAGAAGTGACCAATGAGTGGGGAAGAAGGAAAAAAGCTCTATTGTGATTTTAGTACTCTAAACACAGAACAAAATATGAAAGCACAGACTGTACTATAAAAGTCATACAACCAATACAGCCATTATTTTTAGTTGATTTGTTTATTCAAAACTATATGTTAAAGTACATGAAATATGTGATAGTGGACAAATGGACATAGTCTTGGGAACTTATATGTATGCATTATAATACTTACAGGGCTTCCCAGGTGGCACTAGTGGTAAAGAACCTGCTCGCCAACACAGGAGATGTAAGAGACCCGGGTTTGATCCCTGGGTTGGGAAGATTCCCTGAAGGAGGGCATAGCAACCCGCTCCAGTATTCTTGCCTGGAGAGTTCCGTGGACAGAGGAGCCTCATGGGCTACAGTCCATGGGGTAGCAAAGAGTCAGATACGACTACTGGTTGAAGCAACTTAGCACATAATATTTACATAATATACACACAATACTTAAAATATAAGTATTTATTATAATAGTTGTATATAATATATAATTGTATAATAGCTGTATTTTCGGAAACACAAGCCTAAAATAAAACCTACATCTGAAATATAAGTCATAATTTGTATTAAAAGGTTTGAACTTTATTGATAAAATGGCTTCCATTCTCTCTTATGCTCTAAGAAAATATTTCCCACAAAATTACAAGTTGCTGTCTCTTCATGACTTTTTTTAATAGATTTACAATCACATTCATATTCATAAGCAGCATTACTAAAATAATGAAGACGTCATCCTTATTGATTTTTTTCTGAAAACTGCCTTCCATTTTTCATTCACACATCATCTGTAATTGGGAGAGGGAAACTACTAAATTGATAAATTCTACGAGGGGAGAATATATCTTGAATATGAAGTGTTATTACTGTTGACAATCCAATAAGAGAGACACAATGGAAAAATTTATGGGAGTTCCTGAAATTGGCTGAAGCAATTTTCAACACACTGTATTTCATTCTTGGACAAAACTAAAGCTCTGTTTCTTACACTTTTTTTCTAGAAGTCAACGTATAAAAGGCAGTAGATACTTATCTATAAGTTATTTGGCATTATTGATGTCCATTTATTTATAAAACTCAAGTATTTGCCTTTTAGGACTTCTGATTGGGATGTCTGGCAGTTTCCTAATTCTAACAGGATTATTTTCCAGAGTGTATAGTTTACAGAGTATGGCAATAAAGGTTCCATAGCTGCTAAATGCCTTATATTTTCAAACTGCCCATGGAGGGTACCTGGTAGTTACACCTTCTTGGGGTATTATGTGTTTGCTGAGAAGATGGAGAAACTTTAATTAATTTTAACTGCATGACCTTGAGAACTCATTTGCTTTGTTTTTCAGTTTTCCCAAGTTTCATTTCAATTTTTGCTCCCCTGCTCCGCCCCTGGTTGCACAAGTTTCTCAGAAAAAGCTAGTCACTTACCTCAGTGTCTGCTTAGCCCTAATAAAAAAGTAAATCTTATTTTTCCTTTACTTGAAATACATATATCAATGAGTTCTTTCACTCAGCAGTTCTGAGGGTTCAGAATAAAAACTGCAGCTTGAGGTACAGATTTTGAGGCTGTATTTTTAAGAACACATCCTCATTTTGAAGATGAGGAAGGCAAGTTCAAGTGAATTTTCCAGAGCAGAGCTAGAACTCACAAGTTATATTCAAATAGCACACCAACGGTGAATGTTGGCCTCTTTATTCCCATTTTTTCCCCTCTTTTGGACTTATCCTTATTTTCTCTACATATCAGCATTGTAACTGATATCAATTTGAGGTCAGATTAGGTCGAGAGTATCTAGTAAACTGAGAAAATAATGCTAATGCTCTGAGCACAAGGTAAATTATTATGTTATTTGTAGCTTGAAATATTATCTGGGGCATACTGTTAAATTTTAAATTATTTTAGTCTGTATTTCTACATTTTTACATTGTCTTTGAAAACATTAAAATTTTGTTCCTCAAAGATATTTTTTGGGAACAATTTTTTTTTTCCAATACTGAAATTATAACAAGAACTAGATTATTTTGAGAAATTACAGTAGGTCTTTTTCTCATGTATAGTATTCTTCCTTCCTGTTATTCCTGAAAATATCCAAAGTGAAAGTAGCTCAGTTGTGTCCAATTTTTTGCAAACCCATGAACTACACAGTCCATGGAATTCTCCAGGCCAGAATACTGAAGCGGGTAGCCTTTCCCTTCTCCAGGGGATCTTTCCAACCCAGGGATCAAATCCAGGTCTCCCGCATTAGAGGCAGATTCTTTACCAGCTGAGCCACAATGGAAGCCTAAGAATACTGGAGTGGGGAGCCAAGACACAACCCCAAACCATGTGCATTCTCCAGTCTATTGTTCACACACAGTGTATGTTGAGCAAGTATTTGCTTAGCCTTGAAGAGGTAGAGGAAACAGCCTGTTGATCAGTTTGTAGAAAGGTGGAGCTTAAGTTGTTGAGAAGTAATTTTGTTCATGTAATTCTCACATTTGGATAGTTTTAATGAGGTTACACTAACCACTGAACGAAGTTCAAATCTGACTTTTAACTAATCTTCCAAAGGAATTCCTCACCCCATCTGCTTCACCCTTACCCTTCACCCCAGGTAACAGATTTACCTGCCAGCAGGCTCATTAGGTTAACACGCCTGGATGAAGCAGTCCAGGGAAATGAACACATACATGATGCCTGAGTGGTGGCTGGGGAGAACTGGAGAAGGTCCACGTGTCCAAGACGGGGCAGGGACTGGCTGGCTGGCTCCATCTCTCCTGCCTCTAAGAAGGAGGGTCCAGGGTGGCCAGATCATCTGCTTTTCTTTTTTTTTTAATTTGTTTTTATTTTTTAGTTTGTTTTGCTTTACAATACTGTATTCGTTTTGCTATACATTGACATGAATTAGCCACGAGTGTACATGAACTCCCAATCCTGACCGCCCCCTCCCCCCTCCCGCCCCACACCATCTCTCTGGATTATCCCCGTGCATCAGTCCCAAGCATCCTGCATCCTGCATCGAACCTAGACCGGCGATTCGTTTCACTTTTGATATCATACATGTTACACTGCCACTCTCCCAAGTCATCCCACCCTCTCCCTCTCCCACAGAGTCCAAAAGGCTGTTCTATACATCTGTGTCTCTTTAAGAAAAGGCAAAGAGACAGCTATTCTAATTCTGCAACCTCCTGATTTCTTTCTGACCTTAGACAGAGTAATTTTTATTCACGCTGCCACCATGTTGGTGAACCATTTCCCATCCATTGACTGGCAGTGTGCAACCTGCTGCACCCTAGCAATCCTGACGACTTGGACTTTTCTCAGAAAGCAGCACATTATCCTGCCTCTGAGTTTTGGTTCCTGTTGTTTCCTCTGCCTGAAATGTGCTCTTCCACTTATCCATTTGATTGAGGCCTGCACACTCATCTTTTCTTTCTCATATTTATTTATTTATTTTGCTGCTCCAGGTCTTAGTTTTTGGCATGTGAACTCTTGGTTGCAGCATGTGGGATCTAGTTTCCTGATCAGTGATCGAACCCAGCCCCCCTGCAATAGGAGTACAGAATATTAGCCACTGGACCACCCATTCTTAAGTGGACAAGCGTTTATTGGCCTCCTTCTTCATCTGATCTCCAAAAGTCCTGCAGAACCATTCCTTTTTCCTATGTTTCCCTTTACATTATTTATACCTGGGAGGGGAGGGTGTGCTATATTGGAATAAACTTAGCTGTGATCAATATCCATCTCCCCCGCAGATGTAAGGTACATTTTATTCCTCTTCATGTCCTTGGTGCTTATAGGTGATGCTCTTTACACCGAACAACATCAAGATTGGCCAGTGCTTGTTGAAATAGCACATAGAATAAAGGGTTCTCACAAACTTCCCTACCTGCCTCTTCATCAGTCATCATTTTCTGTTCACATCAGAGCAACAAAGCCCAACAGTCTCACTGATAAGAGTCTACAGTTTAGATTTCAGAGTGATACCTGCTTTGAGATCAGATTTTCATAACTAGTAGGACTGGTTTTTGCTGTCTTGTGCAGTATGGATGGTCTTCCCAGGTGGCTCAATGGTAAAGAATCCACCTGCCAAGCAGGAGACTCGAGTTTGATCCGTGGGTCAGGAAGATCTCCTGGAGAGGGAAATGGCAACCCACTCCAGTGTTGTTGCCTAGGAAATCCATGGACAGTCCATAGGGCCGCAAAATATTGTCAGACTAGACTTAGCAACTAACAGCAGCAGCAGCAGTGTGAATACACACACAAGCCAGCTCTCAGGGGGCTTCCATTCTGGGAAATGAAGTATTTTTCTTTCATTCAGTATTATTTTAATACTGTTCATCATTCAAGTACCCTCAGGTGATTCTAAAAGCAGGTCAGCCAACACTCCCCTTTCCCATACTTCTATTTTTTAGGTGCAGAACCCAATTGCCTCAGGAAGTGAGGTAATTTAGCCAAAGACATACAGCAAGTTAGTGTTAAAAGTGGCTGTTGAAATCATTTTGAGTTCAGATACAGTAAAAAATAAAATCTAAACAGCTATTCCCTTTTTCTTAAAGGAAGCCAAAAGCTTTCCATCTGTACACACCCTACACAAACAATATGTACACACACACTCGCATGCATACACACGAATATCTGTAAACATTAGAGGTCAGCCACTCCTACCAGGTTTTCATTTGTTTGATCTTTTCATCATTTTGTTTGGCACTATCATGAGTTTGCGGTGAACTTGACTCTCAGGTCACAGGTTTAGACTTGTTTCACATCATGGGACTTCTCTAAAACATTTTGTTTCTAGACTAAAAAGTGATATAATCAATTCCTGACAAAACTGAAGCAATTGTAACTTTCTTCTATGCTTTTCTATATTTCAATACAGTGGCATGTTTTCATTTTATAATTGAAAAAAGGAAAACTTATTTTTAAGAAGGAATACAGATATACACATGGTCAGTCTAACTTAATAGACATATCAAATTCACCATTTAATGTATTATTCTACGGTCTACTTGTTTTTTCAAGTGGCCAAACTTTATACGACCTTAAAATGGTTGAGCTAAATTCTATTACAATCGAGACCGAAAGATACTTAAACACAAATGTATTTATGAGGTAATCATGGGAAAATAAAATATACCCACAAGAGCCCCACAGATTTTTGTAGTTTGCAGACAGGCAACTCCACTCTGGTTCAGAGAGAACTGCTTCAGGGAGTACTTTATGATTTCTTGTCAACAAATTATACTTACTAGACTTCTGGGCTGAAGCCCCAGTTTTCTCATTTATAAAACATGGATAATAAGATCCACCTCTTCCTTCTCCCCCATGTCTGTTAGAGACACATTAGCTCTTAGGGGATAAAAACACAATAGAAAAAGAAGGTTCTAGAATACAAACAGAGTTAGAAAATATTTATGTTGTACAGAGTTGGTTTGGTGGTGAGAAAGTGCTTTCACTTTGTGGAAGTGTCCTGAGAATATAGCAATATTCATTTATTAATTCAATAAATATTTTTGAGGGCTAAGTGCCCAATACAGTCATAAGCCTTGGGACTCTGATTTGGAATAAGACAAGGTTCTTGGCCTTGTGGGACTTACACTCTAACAAACAAGATAGACAACAAGTAAGGAAATAAGCAACAGGTAAGATAATTATGTAATAATAGCCCAATTAATACAAACAATAGCATAATCATAATTATTTTACAGTTTACTACAAAAAGTAATAGTGCTTGGTTCTATGAAGGAAACTGGGTGCTGTAACATATAGTAGCAGAAGGAAGCTTTTTATCGATTGTGCTGATCATAAAAATAATTTTTGTAGGTCTCATGTAGGTAGGGTAGTTGTGTTTTGCCCTTTAAATTGGACTTGAACGTCCAAGGAGAAACTCTAATGATACAAAATTAGCTGCAGTAAGAACTAATTACCTAAAAAGAAACACTTTTTAGTATTAGGGACATTTTGTTTCTCTGGATTGATCTCATCTTTTATCACACACATACACACAAGTAATCATTTTGCTTTCAAAGCTTTTGCAGCATCTTTGACTTTGCTGGAAATCTCAGAAAATTGCTTAACATTTACTCAGCCCCTCCAGAGCCATTATAAACCGATTTTGTGAAAGTAATAAGGAGAAAGATGGGTGGAAAAAAGAAAAACAAATTTTGTCACTTGTGAAATATGCCAAGATCCAACCTTCACTAACCCCATTGTGTGAAACATTCAGAATATTATTGAGAGAAAGCTTACAAGTGTAAATATACTTATTCTCAATGAAATCAACACCATCCGACTGATTTGTAACTATTCCCTTAATGCCGCTATAAACTTTATTGCAGTGAAAACACTGGTTCTACAGATTGCTTTCCTCTTCCTCAGGATGTGTTTGACCTTTGTGGCATCACCACTATAAATCTCATGGCCCAACAACCCCTTGTCTGCAAGTGATTTCAAGTACTATCATAAAAATGAAACAGACAGACTTAATTTGAGTTCCAGACTTGAGGAAACTCAACTAAAATATTAGCATAATTTTGCTGAGGACGGAGGAAATTGTTAAAATATGTGTATTAGAGAGTGTCTGCAATTCGATCCATCTTTTTTTTTTTTTCTGGCTCTTGGGTGCCACCCAGGGATTAATTTAGCGGCAAGTTTCCAAAGGGGTCTGTGGGGGCACAGACACTGGTCACAGGAAAGCAGGGGCAGAGATATTCAGGGTAGTGAGGGCTGAAGTCCTGAATTAAATTTAGGAATTAAAATAAATCTCCATATAGAGATTTTGTCCCACCCAGAAAAATCTGGCTATTGGTGATGTCTTCCTTCCAGACATCCAGACACTGCAGATGATCTGGTCTGTAAAAAGGAAAATCAGATCTCTAAAACACAGACTGGGTGTATAGCCACTTGGTAAAGAAGAGCAGCAGGAAGCAACTGGCCAGGACTTCCCTGGTGGTACAGTGGATAGGAGTCCACCTGCCAATGTAGGGGACACAAGTTCGAGTCCTGGTCCGGGAAGATTCCACATGCCTCAGGCAACTAAAGCCTGTTCACCACAACTACTGAGCCCATACGCCACAACAACTGAAGCCCATGTGCCCTGGATCCTGCGCACCGAAACTACTGAGTGCCCTTGCGGCACTACTGAAGGCTCTGTGCCTGGAGCCTGGACTCTGCAACGAGGAGAAGCCACCACCATGAGAAGTCTGCGCATCGCAACAAAGAGCAGCCACTGCTCCCCACAATTAGAGAAAGCTCACTCACAACAACAAAGACCCAGTGCAACCAAAAATAAATAAATAATTTTTTTTTAAAAGCAACTGTCTGCCCCTTCCTAACAACCTTCCAATCCCTGTCCCTTGTTACAGTCCCTTGCCCCAATTCTATCTTAAGACAGAGCTGGAAGAACTCTGCTTTATAATCACAAAGACAGAAGGCTGATTAAACCAGGTGATTTTTCTCATTTCATATTTACTAGGCTGTTTCCTATCCTTACAACTCATGGTGTGAATAAGAACAAACACTGCCCTTACCCTCACACGCCACAAATATCAATAGACATCTGATGCTGTGCTTGTTTCCAAACAGAGTTTTCTTTTTTCATCAGGTGTGACAAAAATAATATCTTTTACTAAAGATTTGTGTCACTTTTTGGAGGTAAAGCAACATATACTCAGCTTAATGGGCCTTCTGTTTTCCTCTAGAAAAATATAATGAGCTTAAAAAGAGCACTTCTCTATATAGTATACATATTTTTATTTTTACTGGTATGTAACATTTATATTGGAGAAGGCAATGGCAACCCTCTCCAGTGTTCTTGCCTGGAAAATCCCATTGACAGAGGAGCCTGGTAGGCTGCAGTCCATGGGTTCACTAAGAGTCGGAATGACTGAGCGACTTCACTTTCACTTTTCACTTTCATGCATTGGAGAAGGAAATAGCAACCCACTCCAGTGTTCTTGCCTGGAGAATCCCAGGGACGAGGGAGCCTGGTGGGCTGCCGTCTATGGGTCGCACAGAGTCAGACACGATTGAAGCGACTTAGCAGCAGCAGCAGCAACATTTTATACTATCACATATACTGTTCATGTTGCTGAAGCTGAAGCTCCAAAAATTTAGCCACTTGATGTGAACAGCTGACTCATTGGAAAAGATCCTGATGCTGGGAAAGCTTGAGGGCAGGAGAAGGGGGTGACAGTGAATGAGGTGGTTGGATGGCATCACTGACTCAGTGCACATGACTTAGAGCAAACTCTGGGAGATAATGAAGGACAGAGAAGCCTGGTGTGCTGCAGTCCCTGGGGTTGCAAAGAGTCAGAGAGGACATAGCAACTGAATAGAAACATATACATTTTATTTTATTTATTTCACGTGTGTTCAGTTGCTCATTTGTGTCTGACTCTTTGTGACCCCATGGACTATAGCCTGCCAGGCTCCTCTGTCCATGGGATTTTTCAGGCAAGAATCCTGGGGTGGATTACCATTTCCTCCTCCAGGGGATCTTCCCAAGCCAAGGATCAAACCTGTATCTCCTGCATTGGAAGGTGGATTCTTTACCACTGAAACACCTGGGAAGCCCCCATATTTTATAGGTAATATATAATATAATCTATTTGTTTTATCATTTGTCTAGTCTCTCTTGCATTGACTTCTGAAAGTTTCACTCAGGCCAAGCTGAGTACAGGAGTAGATCCTACACAGAAGAATGATGGTGAAATGGACTCCTCAAGCCATTGTGTTTTCCCCCTTCTCAGGTGCTATCATCATGGTTACTGAGGGAGGCAGGAGCAGAGGACAGACAGTTGAGAAAGAAGGAGGAAATACATTCTTCAAAGGACTAAGAAGGCGCCGATGACTGAAATGGGCGGGGCAGCCCAGGTTCTGGCTGGGAAATGAGCACCGGCATGAGCCCCCAGTCTCTACTATGTACCTGCCCCTCACCCGGTGCTCTGTCCACTCCCTCTGCCCTGGATCTGCAACTTGGCTGAATAAAGCCAAAGGATGGTGTGATGTGACAGCAGGTGCAGAGGCCGGCCTGAGGCAGGCGGGGACAGAGTGCTCATCTACAGGAACTAGAAACCAAGATGCCCACGAGCTGAGCAAGAGGTGAATGCCAGCCAAACTGGGTGCAAATACAAGGAAGTTTACCCTCAAAGAAACTTTCAGAGAAAGCCCACGGACCTGTGGCATTTTTGATCAATTTCCAGCCACATCCCATGTCCCACCAACATTTACTCCTGGTTTTCCTGGTGCCCTCAGAAGGAAAGTGGGTGGGGACCCATGTTCCCAGACCCTCTTAGTCACATGCTGCCTTCTTACAAGGAACTGCTCTGCCAAAACCAAACTGATGATGAGGCCCTGACACAAGCCCACCAAAGGGATTAACAGACCACTCCTGATGCTAATTTCTCATGACAGTATCACAATAGCAGGAAGATGAAATGCTTTATTTTTTAATATTTATTTTTATTTATGTATTTAATCTGACTGCGGCAGGTCTTAGTTGCCTCACGTGGGATAGTAGTTGTGGCATGCAAACTCTTGGTTTGCGCATGTGGGATCTAGTTCCCTGACCAGGGATCAAGCCTGGATCCCCTGCACTGGACGCACGGAGTCTTGGCCACTGGACCACCAGGGAAGCCCTGAAATTCTTTAGTTTATGATGAAATCTTAACTCTTTGACCATTTTTTATAATTTATGGACTGTTTACATACACTAATACTAGGCACTGTGCTGTGCCATTTGAAACTTAAAATCTCTATTTTAAAACCTATTCTTATATTCTTAAAAACCTATTCTTGTTATTACCCTTTTTATATAGTTGTATAAACTGTGGCAATCAAGGTAAGTACTTGCCCAAATTCATGTTGCTGGTAACCAGCAGCTAGGATTCATCTGGCAGTTTAACCCCAAACCTTTTAAGCTTTTTTGTTGTTCAGTTGCTAAATCATGTCTGACTCTATGTGATCCCATGAACTGCACCAGGCTTCCCTGTCCTTCACTGTCTCCTGGAGTTTATTCAAACTCATGTCTATTGATTCAGTGATGCCATTCATCCATCACATTTTGCAGTCACCCACTTCTATTTTGCCCTCAATCTTTCCCAGCACCAGGGTATTTTCCAATGTGTATGCTCTTAGCATCAGCTGGCCAAAGTATTGGAGCTTCAGTTTTAGCATCAGTCCTTCCAATGAATATTCAAGGTTGACTTTCTTTAGGATTGACTGGTTTGATCTCCTTGCTGTCCAGGGGACTCTCAAGAGTCTTCTTCAGCATCACAGTTCAAAAGCATCAATTTTTCAGTGCTCAGCCTTCTTTATGGTCCAACTCTCACACCTGAACATAACTATAGGAAAAACTATAGCTGTGACTTTTGTCAACCAAGTGATGTCTCTGCTTTTTTAATACAGTGTCTAGGTTTGTCAAAGCGTTTCTTCCAAGGAGCAAGCATCTTTTAATTTCAAGGCTGTAGTCACCATCTGCAATAATTTTTAGTAGCTTTCTGGCAGGTTTTTAATAGCTTATCATTTGATACAATACCTGAAGTAACATATTTTAGAAACTCAAATTGCAAATTAAAATGGTTTGTCTCCATATGGATTAAACAAATTTTCATATAGATTTAATAAATTTTAAATAAGCTCAGTTCCATTTTTTAACAACATCATAGCACCATTGTTTTTGGAAATGCACTCTGACTTTGTATCAACTTACACATATAATTTTCAGACACAAGCAACCAGTAACTTGGGTATTAACTAAATACATAATTTCCTGGGAAACATTACCAAAATTATTACCACAAAATCTGAAATTTTAAATCTGTAATTTCTGAGATCCATTCCAAACCAGTTTATATAAAAATTTATGAAGTTTAATTCTTTTATCTTGTAACTGCTGCCTGTCAGGAGTGACGTAAATAGAAGCTTTGGATTTATCCAAAGTACTAAATGCTTGTTAGTAACTCATTGAAGCCCCAGGTTTCTGTAGTTTAAATCCTGAAGGAAATAACCTTACTCAGAGATTTTTAGCCTAAATATTAGCAAGTCTCTGATTCTGAAATGAGACATTTAGTGCACACTTTATTTTTCAAAGGCTTCATTCTGATGTATCCAACTAGAAGAAATTGACCCCTGGATCCATCCTCAGATATAACTAATACATTAATAGGTTGAGTGAAACTGTTTTTATATTTTGTAACTGGATGTCAAATATGATGAGTTTGATTGAAGCATAATAATTATCTGTCCTTAAAAGTTATTGATCAAAACATCCATTTACTAGTTGATCATGGACAACAATGGCTCTCTCTAAAATGAGACAGAAGATTCAATTGTCATTATATTAATGGATGAGTGTTTCTCCTGCTTGTTATTGGAGGAAAAAATGATTCCAATTCATCTAAAAGCTTCAGTAGATTGTTGTACCAACTTTTAAAGGAAGAGCTGGACTAAGTCTCATTTCATCCCATTTAAATAAAAATTGCAATTTTTTAAGGAATCTCCACACTGTTCTCCATAGTGGCTGTACTAGTTTGCATTCCCACCAACAGTGTAAGAGGGTTCCCTTTTCTCCACACCCTCTCCAGCATTTATTGCTTGTAGACTTTTGGATCGCAGCCATTCTGACTGGTGTGAAATGGTACCTCATTGTGGTTTTGATTTGCATTTCTCTGATAATGAGTGATGTTGAGCATCTTTTCATGTGTTTGTTAAATGAAAACTGACCTTTTCCAGTCCTGTGGCCACTGCTGAGTTTTCCAAATTTGCTGGCAAATTGAGTGCAGCACTTTCACAGCATCATCTTTCAGGATTTGAAACAGCTCAACTGGAATTCCATCACCTCCACTAGTTTGTTTGTAGTGATGCTTTCCAAGGCCCACTTGACTCATGTAGGTGACAACTCTGTAGAAGCAATAAAATATTGCTCTGAGGTTTCAGATAAGAAATAAATTGTTTTCTCCACACCCTCTCCAGCATTTATTGCTTGTAGACTTTTAGATTGCTGCCATTCTGACTGGTGTGAAATGGTCCCTCATTGTGGTTTTTATTTGCATTTCTCTGATAATGAGTGATGTTGAGCATCTTTTCTTGTGTTTGTTAGCCATCCGTATGTCTTCTTTGGAGAAATGTCTATTTAGTTCTTTGGCCCATTTTTTGATTGGGTCATTTATTTTTCTGAAATTGAGCTGCATAAGTTGCTTGTATATTTTTGAGATTAGTTGTTTGTCAGCTGCTTCATTTGCTATTATTTTCTCCCATTCAGAAGGCTGTCTTTTCACCTTGCTTATAGTTTCCTTTGTTGTTCAGAAGCTTTTAATGAGGGTGTAGATAAAAGGGAACCCTCTTACACTGTTGGTGGGAATGCAAACTAGTACAGCCACTATGGAGAACAGTGTGGAGATTCCTTAAAAATTTGCAAATAGAACTGTCTTATGACCAGCAATCCCACTGCTGGGCATACACACCGAGGAAACCAGAATTGAAAGAGACATGTGTACCTCAATGTTCATTGCAGCACTGTTTATAATAGCCAGGACATGGAAACAACCTAGATGTCTATCAGCAGATGAATGGATAAGAAAGCTGGGGTACATATACACAATGGAGTATTACTCATCCATTAAAAAGAATACATTTGGATCAGTTCTAATGAGATGGATGAAACTGGAACCTATTATACAGAATGAAGTAAGCCAGAAAGAAAGATACCAATACAGTGTACTAACACATATATATGGAATTTAGAAAGATAATAATGATAACCCTGTGTGCGAGACAGCAAAAGAGACATAGATGTATAGAACGGACTTTTGGACTCTGTGGGAGAGGGAGAGGGTGGGATGATTTGGGAGAATGACATTGAAACATGAATACTATCATGTAAGAAATGAATCGCCAGTCTATGTTTGATACAGGATACAGGATGCTTGGGGCTGGTGCACAAGGATGATCCAGAGAGATGATATGGGGTGGGAGGTGGGAGGTGGGGGTTCAGGATTGGGAACTCATGTCAATGTATGGCAAAACCAATACAGTATAGTAAAGCAAAATAAAGTAAAAATTAAAATTAAAAAAGAAGAAATTGTTGTTGTTGTTCACTCACTCAGTGGCGTCCAACTCTTTGTGACCCCATGAACTACAGCACAACCGGGTTCCCCGTCCTTCACTATCTCCTGGAGTTTCTCAAACTCATGTCCATTGAGTTGATGATACCATCCAAAATAGGGATGTTAATTAGTTAAAATGGTTTAGAATCTATCGATCTCTGCAACTAGAAGATAATGCCACAGCATATCTTTGAACTCCAAATCTCTTCAAAATGGGGCATGGTAGGGAGAGGGAGGACATTAAACATCGGGTTTGTTTTTGCATGGCCAGGATCCAGGTGGAACTACGCAGGGAAGCTACATCTTTTAACAGCAAACCAAAGGAAAAGGTCATTGACCCTGCCATCTTAGTAAATTAGACTCAGAGCTAGGAATTTCTGTGGTTTTGTGGAGAGAAACTTTCAAATTTAGGATTAAAACCCATCTTCAATTTGTCAGAGTGTCAAAAGGCTCTTATGATTCCTAGGGATTACATTTTCAATTCTTCTTATAGCTATTAATGTTTCTAAAAGTCATTAACATTTTAAATAGATGAACAGTTTATATTTTACTCAAACTATATTTCATTCTCTTAAGGCAGAGTAATATATATATGTATATGCATGTACATACAGCTTCCTGGTGGTCTTGCGGCTAGGATTCAGTGCTTTCATCACCACAGCCTGGGTATATATATATATGTGTGTGTGTGTGTGTGTGTGTGTAAATGTGTGTATATATATATATATATACATGAAAAAGTTGACATAGTCTTCAAAGTTGAAACTTAAACCACTGTTTTGCCCTTCTTTAGTCATAGAAATGTAGTTATTTTTCTCTTCATTTTCTGTAAACACCTACCACACTGTCAAACAATTATATACAACTGTGCTGACTCAAAGAATAGGTGTATAATGAAATGCCTTTAAGCCATTCCAATAAAAATGGTTCTATTAAGGTCATTTTTATACTACTGAAGTCTCCAGGGTTTGGTTGGTTCTGTTTTTCAGATAACAGAGCATTAATGCAGCTATGGGCCATTCTACATTCTACACAGAAAACTGTTTCTATTTGGGTCTCCCACTGGGCAGAATTCACATGCTCTATTTTATTTCTTTTGTAACAATATCACACATTTACAGTTTACTTGATTGGTGCCATACACTTTTTGGCATATCACTTATTCTCTATGGAAAATACTTTTAGTGACAGCAGATTTCAAAGTCATGTTTTTTGTACCAACATTTCTCCCTGGTTGTTCCAGCACAAACTGGAATATGGCTACATTATTAAAACATTTTTAGGATTTCAGCACTAGATATTCATTTGAAGAATACAAAAAAAACCATATTAGATTGACTGCTTTTTTCATATTCACAAGTAATATATTCCTTAACATATGCTAGATTATGTAGAATTACAAATATATCCTTATTTCTCTCTATTCTTCATATTTCTGTGAGGCTCAGCTTCAGCTGACTTGTGGAATAATAGACCAACATCAGTGTTTTGGTGAGTTCAAATTCACTGGTGAGATATTTCTTATAATTATTAAAAAGTTCCAATATTTCAGTGACAAATCTATTTCAGAAACAACTGAAAGCATTGATTTATCTCAACCGTCTAAATAAATTCCAAATCATTACAACATCAGTGTTTTGGTGAGTTCGATTTCATTGGTTAGATATTTCTTTTAATTATTAAAAAGTGCCAATATTTCAATGACAAACCTATTTCAGGGAAAACTGAAAGCATTATGATTATCTCAACCATGTAAATAAATTCCAAATCATTGCTTAAACAGTCATTTAAATGCAGGAGATTAAATTATATAATACAAATGAGTGTCCATAGATTCTACCTATGTAGTTTGGTAATGATAATACAGAAATTGATGAACTATAAACAATTAAGAAATCTGCATTACAAGTTAATAAGACAAGTTTCCAAAAAGATAAAATCTCTATCCTTCCCTGTATCTCAGGATATTTTGGAAAATAAAACAGAGGAGAGTGTTTTTATTTTGAAAGCCTAACTTCAAGGTAAGAACTGAAAGGAAACAAAATTTTATTTAGAAGGCAAACCAAAACCAAATTTTAGAAAGCACATGTATAGTGGAATAGAAAAATTTCAACACTGCCTGAAGGCAGATAGTGAAAACATTTCTGAGGAAAAAGGCCCACTGGCCAAGCCACTTATATTATTATCAAAGGCTTTTGCCAGCAACTTGCCGAATGGCACCTATCAATTTCAGCATGTGTGTGTTTCACACTATGTCTTTCTCTTAGCTGTCAACCTATATAACACATGATCATTCTGTCTTTGTCACACTAAAAAGGATGAGGTGAACCTTGTGGTCAACACTGAGTATCAAGTTGTATTTTCTTGTGCAGAGAGTACAGAAATAATCTGATGCTGTCTGAAACAAGACATGGGAGAAATATCCCAAATCATGACACTTATATTGGAAATGTACTTTCTTGTATCAGAACTTTAGTATAAGTGGCAAGATATTTAAAATTTCTCTTTCTAAAAATGTTAAAATCCCAAATGATCAGGATAGAAGTTATCTTTTTTTTTTAATTGCACAGAACTTTGCAGATATTCTTTTCCAGTAAGTCACCCAGAATGTTTCTCCTGGAATGGTTTTTCTTCCTCTGAATTCTCATTCTTTGAAATGAAGCAAAGCTTGATTTTGTTTCCAAATTTATAGCCAACTTTTACTATGATAGTCAGCAAACTATTTTGGTTTTATTTTGTTTCTTCAGTAGCAAACTTGGAAAAATATAATGGAAAACAAATTAGAAAAAAACTTATAAAAGCAAAATAACACCATTCTATAATTTTGTAATAAATCTTCTACATCTAAATTCCCAAATAGATTTTCTGAAGTATTGTTAATGTGACATCTTTTGTATTGTAAATTGATACCTGCTGCTGCTGCTGCTGCTGCTAAGTCGCTTCAGTTGTGTCCGACTTTGTGAGACCCCACAGACAGCAGCCCACCAGGCTCCCCGTCCCTGGGATTCTCCAGGCAAGAACACTGGAGTGGGTTGCCATTTCCTTCTCCAATGGGTGAAAGTGAAAAGGGAAAGTGAAGTCGCTCAGTTGTGTCCGACTCTCAGTGACCTCATGGACTGCAGCCCACCAGGCTCCTCAGTCCATGGGGTTTCCCAGGCAAGAGTACTGGAGTGGGGTGCCATTGTTTTCTCCAAAATTGATACCTAAAGCATCATTAAATTTTTAAAAATGTAGTAGCCATGTTTTTATCAACTTTCACCAGGGACTGATCCCTTTGAGTAGACTGCCATGAAGCTTCCAGGTGGTCTTTAACCCTTTAACACCATTTACAGGGTACCAGGTGTCTACTGGAGAAATGTGGCAAACTGAAAAGTTAAGAAAATTCTGTGTTGCTGAAGTTGAAGAGCTGGCTTTCATATTGACTCTGTCTTTAATTATAATGAAAGTGAAAGTGAACATTGCTAACACATGTCCAACACTTTGTGACCCCATGGACTATACAGTCCATAGAACTCTCAAGGCCAGAATACTGGAATGAGTAGCCTTTCCCTTCTCCAGGAGATCTTCCCAACCCTGGGAGCAAACCCAGGTCTCCCGCATTGCAGGCAGATTCTTTACCAACTGAGCCACAAGTGAAGCCCAAGAACCTCAGAGTGGGTAGCCTATCCCTTCTCCAGGGGTTCTTCCTGAACCAGGAATTGAACCAGGGTCTCCTGCATCATAGATGGATTCTTTACCAATTGAGCTATCAGGGAAGCTGCCAATGACTAAGTTAAATTCTCTGGCTGTCTGATCTCTCAATTGTTGTGTAAAAGATTTTATTTCAAAATTCTTAAGATCCATTCAATTTTTTTGTAATTTAGTTTAATTTTGATATAACATCTTTAACAATGCACAAAAATCAGAGGGAAAAAGTATTACGGGGATATAGGGAAGCACAGTGTTTATATGTAATTATCTATACACTTAATCAGTTGGTGACAGGGACCTTCGTATGCATACACCTGTCAAGAAGGCGTTATTCTCATTTTCTTAAGTGAGGAAAACAGCAGCCCTGAGAGGCAAAGAACTTGTCTGAAGTTAGTCTTTAAGTCTGTAATGAAGATTTCATTTCATTTGAGATTCCACTATGCTACATGTTTCTAATGTGTACTCAAGGAGTTCAGCTGCTCAGTTGCATCCAACTCTTTGCGACACCATGGACTGCAGCACACCAAGCCTCCCTGTCCATCACCAACTCCCTCAACTTGCTCAAACTCATGAGTCGGTGATGCCATCCAACCGGTAATGTCTCTGCTTTTTAATATGCTGCCTAGGTTGGTCATAGCTTTTCTTCCAAGAGCAAGTATCTTAATTTCATGGCTGCAGTCACCATCTGCAGCCATTTTAGAGTCCAAGAAAATAAAGCCTGTCACTATTTCCATTGTTTCTTCATTTATTGCCATGAAGTGATGGGACAGGATGCCATGATCTTCGTTTTTTTAATGTTGAGTTTTAAGCCTGATTTTTCACTCTCCTCTTTCACTTTTGTCAAGAGGCTCTTTAGTTCCTCTTTGCTCTCTGTCATAAGGGTGTTGTCATCTGCATATCTGAAGCTACTGCTATTTCTCCCAGGAATTTTGATTCTAGGTTGTGCTTCATCCAGCCCAGCATTTTGCATGATGTACTCTGCATAGAAGTTAAATAATCAGGGTGACAACACACAGCTTTGACATACTCCTTTCCCAATTTGGAACCAGTCTGTTGTTCCATGTCTGTTTCTAACTAAGGATTCTTGACCTGCCTACAGATTTCTCAGGAAGCAGGTAAGGTGGTTTGGTATTCCCATTTCTTTCAGAATTTTCCAGTTTGTTGTGATCCAGACAGTCTAAGGCTTTGGTGTAGTCAATAAAGCAGAAGTAGAAGTAATGTGTACACTCTACTGGCTATTAATCTTTCTGTGTCAGAAACCTCTTTAAGCATGATGATTATTATAAACCATCTTCCCCAGAAAAATCTCACATGACACACAATAATTTGCATATTCACCACCTTCTAAGGGTAGGGTCATCAAACAGTATTGTTTACGCCTATTGTTCTGGAATAATTATTAACAGAACCACTTTTCACTCTCAAAATTGTTCTGATCAGGACTATAAATTATGTGGTTATCTTTAATTATAGGAGCAATGTATTCTCTCCTTTGTTCCCTTCTTTACAATCTCACTGATTTACCTTAAAATGTCACCACTACTTTGACTTCTTTAAGTAAAGCAACCAAAATGGAGCATTTTCTCTACCTACACAGTGTGGGCAAGGAACTCATGCCCTAATGACTGACCATCTACCATGCAAGTAGCTCACCTTGGGAAGTTGAAAGCAGAGCCCTGGGGAAACAAAATGGACGGCAGGTAGATAAGTTTTCATTGGGTAAGGGAAGTTCAGTTCAGTTCAGTCACTCAGTTGTGTCCTACTCTTTGCACCCCATGGATTGCAGCACACCAGGCCTCTCTGTCCATCACCAACTCCCAGAGTTGACTCAAACTCATATCCATAGAATCGATGATGCCATCCAACCATCTCATCCTCTGTTGTCCCCTTCTCCTCCTGCCTTCAATCTTTCCCAGCATCAGGGTCTTTTTCAATGAGTCAGTTCTGCACATCAGGTGGCCAAAGTAATTGATCTTTTCCTTCCAGCTTGTACATTTGACATATGTAAGTTCTCAGTTGACATACTGCTGAACCAAGCTTGAAGAATTTTGAGCATAACCTTGTTAGCATATGAAATGAACACAGTTGTATGGCAGTTTGAAAATTCTTTGGGATCAGAATGAAAACTGACACTTTCCAGTCCCATGGCCACTGCTGAATTTTCCAAATTTGCTGGCATATTGAGTACAGCACTTTCACAGCATTATCTTTTAGAATTTTAAATAACTCCATTGGAATTCTGTCACCTCCACTAGCTTTGTTCACAGTAATGCTTCCTAAGGCCCACTTGACTTCACACTCCAGAATTCTGGCTCTAGGTGAAGGGCCACACCATCGTGGTTATCCATGTCATTAAGACCTTTTTTGTGCAGTTCTTTTGTGTATTCTTGCACAATAATATGTGGCAAGAATATGTATTCTTCTTAATATTTTCTGCTTCTGTTAGGTCCTTACTATTTCTGTCCTTTATTGTGCTCATCTTTGCATGAAATGTTCCCTTGATATCTCCAATTTTCTTAAAGAGATCTCTAATCTTTCCCATTCTGTTATTTTCCTCTATTTCTTTGCATTGTTCATTTAAGAAGCTCTTCTTATCTCTCCTTGCTAGTTTCTGAAACTCTGCATTCAGCTGGATATATCTTTCCTTCTCCTTTTCTTTTCACTTTTATTGTTTCCTCAGCTATTTATAGTGATGCATATGTAGGTTATAAACCATTTTTATTAAGGAAAGGAAGCTATTCCAAAGGTCATGTAAGAGCAAGAGATATTCTTCTATTAACATTCTTTTTTTTTAAATTAATTTTTATTTTTTAGTTTGTTTTGCTTTATAATACTGCATTCGTTTTGTTACACATTGACATGAATTAGCCATGAGTGCACATGAACTCCCAATCCCGACCCCCACCTCCACCCTCCCGCCCCACACCCTCTCTCTGGATTATCCCCGTGCATCAGTCCCAAGCATCCTGCATCCTGCATCAAACCTGGACTGGCAATTCATTTCGCTTCTGATATCACACATGTTACATTGCCACTCTGCCAACCCATCCCACCCTCTCCCTCTCCCACAGAGTCCAAAAGGCCATTCTATACAACTGTGTCTCTTTTGCTGTCTTGCGTACAGGTTTATCATTACCATCATTCTAAATTCCATATATATGTGTAAGTATACTGTATTGATGTTTTTCTTTCTGGCTTACTTCACTCTGTATAATCGGCTCCAGCGTCATCCACCTCATTAAAACTGATTCAAATGTATTCTTTTTAATAGCTGAGTAATACTCCATTGTGTATATGTACCACAGCTTTCTTATCCATTCATCTGCTGATGGACATCTAGGTTGCTTCCATGTCCTGGCTATTACAAACAGTGCCGCGATGAACATTGGGGTACACGTGTCTCTTTCAATTCTGGTTTCCTC
>SJXQ01003037.1:0-51577 GCA_006408695.1 Aepyceros melampus | reverse complement strand
AAAGCAAAAATAAACAAATGGGATCTAATTAAAATTAAAAGCTTCTGCACAACAAAGGAAACTATAAGCAAGGTGAAAAGACAGCCTTCTGAATGGGAGAAAATAATAGCAAATGAAGCAACTGACAAACAACTAATCTCAAAAATATACAAGCAGCTTATGCAACTCAACTCCAGAAAAATAAATGACCCAATCAAAAAATGGGCCAAAGAACTAAATAGACACTTCTCCAAAGAAGACATACGAATGGCTAACAAACACATGAAAAGATGCTCAACATCACTCATTATCAGAGAAATGCAAATCAAAACCACAATGAGGTACCATTTCTATTAACATTCTTGATTTTGTCTGCATGGTATCTGTGGATTATATCCACTCCTAGATAATATTGTTTATTTTGCTGGGAACACTGTGCTATCTCACCTAAGGGTATATCAAATTAACTTGGTCTGAGTAAATGAAACAGAAAGAAGTACCCAATAATCAATATTATCATAGCTATATCTATTAGACTCCATCTTTTCTTAAAGGGGACACATTAATTTAGAAGTTCACATTTCCCTAATTTAAATTTGATGATTTCATTTGGAAGATATGAGAAATAAATTCTTCTTCTTTTTTTCTTTTTTTAATGTAAATTATGTTTAACTAGGTAGAAATGCTCAGTTGCTCAGTCTTGTCTAACTCTTTGTGACTCTGTGGACTGTAGCCTGCCAGGCTCCTCCATCCATGGGATTCTCCAGGAAAGAATACTGGAGTGGGCTGCCATTTCCTTCTCAAAGCAAATTCAGCTTATCAATATTTTTAGTATTAATTGACCAAATATATTGCAGTAAAGATATATTTAATCTCAATGATCTCATATTACATAATGTGTAAAAGAACTTTATAATCAAATCCCTCTTTTCCTCATGTCATAGGGATTTTCATATCTATGTTAGTCAGCAATATTGGCCTATCATAGTTTTGTGTGATACCTTTGTCTGGTTTCAGTTTCTATAGTGTCTGGCCTCATAGAATGAGCTTGGGAGTATTCCTTACTTTGCAATTTTTTAGAATAGTTTGAGAAAGACAGGTGTTAGCTCTTCTCTAAATATTTGGCAGAAGTTGCCTGTAAGCCTGGACTTTTGTTTGTTGAAAGTTTTTAAATCACAGTTTCAATTTCAGTACTTGCAATTGATCTGTTCATATGTTCTATTTCTTCCTGTTTTAGCCTTGGAAAATTGTACGTTTCTAAGAATTTGTCCATTTCTTCTAGGTTGCCCATTTTATTACTGTATAGTTGCTTGTAGTAGTCTCTTATGCCTTCATGTTTCTGTGGAATTCACACATAATTGCAATGAAGTATCAGTACAATTGCACACATAAAGGAAATACTGTAAGAGCATTGAAAGGGGAGCACTAACAACCTGGGAGAGTTGGGAAATGAGGCAATCTGTAAAGGGCCTCACTATGCCTTAATAGTATCTAACAGACTTTCAGGCTATCTTCATCCCACTTTCTCCCTGTCGTTAGTTTGCTGAGAGGGCTTAAGCAAGTAACTTTGCAAACTTAGGCTTTAAGGACTACATATATAAAATAAGAGAACTGGAAAAGCCATCTCTGAGGTCTCTGTCAATTCTATACATAACACAATAAAGTAAAGAAGAAAGATTATATAAATGGTAATAACTTTTGTTTTGCAATTCTTAACCTACTTTTTATTATATAGCTATGAAGTCCCTAACGAATATTCTAAGTATCTTTACAAATGTCTCATGAACACATTTTGCTGCCTATCATGTGGCATCGAAACTTGTCTTCCCTTCTACTGGTAGGGTCTCCTTATTTTATTCAGGCTGAGGGAAGTTAATAACAACTCTGAAATCTTAGTGACTTTGCACATAATAGCTCATTCTTACTCAAAACTCATCCCAAGTTCACTAGAGATATGACAGCCCTCCTCAGCAACTCCCCTCCAACTTGTGACTTGGAAATCCAATCCACCTTTTATCATATTTCCAACTCAACAAGTGGCCTGAAGAGTGACTAATATAGGAAAATAAATACTAAAAAATCTTGCAGTGGCTCTTGAATGCTTTCAGTTCAGTTCAGTTCAGTTCAGTCACTCAGTCGTGTCCGACTCTTTGCGACCCCATGAATCGCAGCACGCCAGGCCTCCCTGTCCATCACCATCTCCCGGAGTTCACTCAGACTTATGTCCCTCGAGTCCATGATGCCATCCAGCCATCTCATCCTCGGTCGTCCCCTTCTCCTCCTGCCCCCAATCCCTCCAAGCATCAGAGTCTTTTCCAATGAGTCAACTCTTCGCATGAGGTGGCAAAAGTACTTGGCCCAGAAGTAAGCAGGCCACTTCTGCTCACAGTGTATTGATCAGAAGTAGTTACATAATCTCACTTAATTACAATGAGACTGGATAATGTGGAGAGAATATGACCATATAGCAAGAAATTAGTGTCTCTGGACATTACCTCATTCTCCTTGATAATTTCTATGACTATCGCTGCCATTGATTCATTGCAGACTGAAAGTGTGAAAGTGGTGCTATGTATTCTGAAGACTCCAAGCTCTAGAATCAGACAGTATGCTATCCTTCAGTCTGGAGCTACCTCTTCTCAGGTTGTGTTACACACTTTTCCTGGACACAAAGCAGTGCTACTTGCAAACCAATGTCACAAAGATTTTGATGGGAATGTTTTTCAATTTCTTCTTGTAAGCATTCAGAGATGTAATTAGCTGTTGGGTTATCCAGAAGAAATAGGTCTCTCTTCTAGGGCATACATTTCTTCAACTGCTAACTTTTCTTTTAATCATTCTTCTCCTTCTAGATTTCCACATCCAGACCCTCTGGCACAAGGCTTGTATTTCCCTCTAGAGTTCTTCCAATACAAATATATCAAGGTTTTATTAAAGGCATGAACTGAAAAATGCATACCAGCTCTTAGTCCAGTTAAGTTTAATTCAGAGCAATTCAAGGGGACATAAGCATGGAGAATAGAGTTCTCACTATTTCTAGGCATGTTATATTTGAGGACATCAATGTAAAAAATTTCATGATCAGTTTATGCCTGGGAGGGACATTACATCTTAGAATTTTTTTCCTCGTAGCAGAACTTCTCACAAGGCATTAGAAGGCAATTCTGTTCCTTGAGCACAGGGAGAAAGGAGTGCGCACTACATGCCACATCCCTGACTTTGGATGATTTGCTCCCCATTATTTTTCTTGTACCAGGGCTAACTTCACCTTCAGTGTTCTTTAAAAAGCTCATCAACATTCCAAATATAAATCTTAAAAGATTGTTATCAGGAATGTTAAATAGCTGTGCTTTATGAAGCACTGGAAGTTTCCTTTCTTTTTCTCTCCACTATGAAGTCTGAAATCCAGCTGTCAGAGATGGGTTTATCACAAAGCTGCCTCTGGAAAGTTCCCCTGCTGTGTATAACAGGGCAGCCTCTGGTCTCCTGTCTGAGACACTTTCTTCGTGGGAAGGCCACCCAAGATGGGACTGTCTGTCATTAGGCCTGAGAGAGGTGGAACTGGGATGAGCTAACTTCTCAAACTGCCAATTTAAACAATGACATGATTTTATATGCCAAAAATCTATTTGTACACAATCAGGAAGAGAACGGAAAAGGAAACTATAATAAGGATAGTTTCTGCTGAGGCGAATCCACGCCTGTCCATGTTTGTGCTCTTTATCCCTCCATTAACTTTTAGAACATTAGCTCTTTGAGGAGAGAACAGAACTTTTTAATATTATGTATAAAATCTATCCTGAAGTGACTACTTAAGATATTATTATGCCAAAATTGTCACTATAGCTTAAAAATGAAAAGCAGTTTCTCTGTTGGAATAACATTTCTGTTTAACTAAAGGAGAGAAAAAAAAAACTGTTACATTTTCTTTCAAACAATCATTGTATTTAACTATGGTCTGTGTATGAGAAAACTCAGTTTTGTTAGTATGGATCAATTGAGCTCTTTCCTCTGAAGTACTGATATTATTTCTAAATTAAGAATGTAATAAAAATAGACAAAATATTAGTAAAATTTAATATTTTCAATGGTAGCAGAAATATGTTTAGTTTGGAGGAATTATATAGATTATATGAAAATAGGAATTTGGCCCCATGTGAAGCAAAAAATCTTGAAAAGAGGAGGATTTAAAGAAGGTAAACACATTACAAAATTTTGATCATGACCAGGATAATCTTAGTGAAAGGGAAACTGCTCAATCATGTCCAACTCTTTGCGACCCCATGGACTATAGCCCACTAGGCTCTTCCATCTATGGAATTTTCCAGGCAAGAATACTGGAGTGGGTTGCCATTTCCTTCTCCAGGATAATCTTAAGAGTTTACAAATAAGTTAGTTACACTATCCTAGCAATAAACTCAGAGAAATTGTAAATCAGTAAACATTTAAATATTTGAGACTTTGTTTAAAGGTCCCTTGAATTTTTTTTTTACAGAAAAGTTTTACTAAATATTCAAGAATCAGATTATTCCAAATGTCTAGAAAGTTTTCCATATAAATGAAAACTTGAGAGTATTCTTCCAAAAGATTAAGCAGGTGAATGTAGCTTTGAATCAAATCAAAGGCTATGTAGAAAAAATTTATAGATCAGTTTAACTATACATGGTCAACACAGAAATCAAATTTATTATATTCTTTGCAGCCAAAGATGGAAAGCTCTATACAGTCAGCAAAAACAAGACCAGGAGCTGACTGTGGCTCAGATCATGAACACCTTATTGCCAAATTCAGACTTAAATTGAGGAAAGTAGGGAAAACCACTAGACCATTCAGGTATGACCTAAATCAAATCCCTTATTATACAGTGGAAGTGAGACATAGTTTTAAGGGACTAGATCTGATAGACAGACTGCCTGACGGACTATGAATGGAAGTTCATGACATTGTACAGAAGACAGGAATCAAGACCATCCCCAAGAAAAAGAAATGCAAAAAAGCAAAATGGCTGCCTGAGGTGGTCTTACAAATAGCTGTGAAAAGAAGAGAAGTGAAAAGCAAAGGAGAAAAGAAAAAATATAAGCATCTGAATGCAGAGTTCCAAAGAATAGCAAGGAGAGATGAGAAAGCCGTCCTCAGCAATTAATGCAAAGAAATAGAGGAAAACAACAGAATGGGAAAGACTAGAGATCTCTTCAAGAAAATTAGAGATACCAAGGGAACATTTCATGCAAATATGGGCTTGATAAAGGACAGAAATGGTATAGACCTAACAGAAGCAGAAGATATTAAGAAGAGGTGGCAAGAGTACACAGAAGAGCTGTACAAAAATGATCTTTATGACCCAGATAATCCAATGGTGTGACCACTCACCTAGAGCCAGACATCCTGGAATGTGAAGTCAAGTGGACCTTAGGAAGCATCACTATGAACAAAGCTAGTGGAGGTGATGGAATTCCAGTGGAGCTATTTCAAATCCTGAAAGATGATGCTGTGAAAGTGCTGCACTCAATATGCCAGCAAATTTGGAAAACTCAGCAGTGGCCATAGGACTGGAAAAGGTCAGTTTTCATTCCAATCCCAAAGAAAGGCAATGCCAAAGAATGTTCAAACTACCACACAATTGTACTCATCTCACATGCTAGTAAAGTAATGCTCAAAATTCTCCAAACCAGGCTTCAACAATACGTGAACCTTAACCTTCCAGATGTTCAAGCTGGTTTTAGGAAAGGCAAAGGAACCAGAGATCAAATTGCCAACATCCACTGGATTATGGAAAAAGCAAGAGAGTTCCAGAAAAACATCTATTTCTGCTTTATTGACTATGCCAAAGCCTTTGACTGTGTGGATCACAATAAACTGTGGATAATTCTGAAAGAGATGGGAATACCAGACCACCTGACCTGCCTCTTGAGAAACCTGTAAGCAGGTCAGGAAGCAACAGTTAGGACTGGACATGGAACAACAGACCGGTTCCAAATAGGAAAAGGAGTATGCCAAGTACTATATATTGTCACCCTGTTTATTTAACTTCTATGCAGAGTACATCATGAGAAACTCTGGGCTGGAAGAAGCACAAGCTAGAATCCAGATTGCTGGGAGAAATATCAATAACCTCAGATATGCAGATGACACCACCCTTATGGCAGAAAGTGAGTAGGAGCTAAAAAGCCTCTTGTTGAAAGTGAAAGAGGAGAGTGGAAAAGTTGGCTTAAAGCTCAACATTCAGAAAACGAAGATCATGGCATCTGGCCCATCACTTCATGGGAAATAGATGGGGAAACCAAGGAAACAGTGTCAGACTTTATTTTTTGGGCTCCAAAATCACTGCAGATGGTGAATGCAGCCATGAAATTAAAAGACACTTACTCCTTGGAAGAAAGTTATGACCAACCTAGATAGCATATTGAAAAGCAGAGATATTACTTTGCCAACAAAGGTCCGTCTAGTCAAGGCTATGGTTTTTCCAGTGGTCATCTATGGATGTGAGAGTTGGACTGTGAAGAAGGCTGAGCGCAAAAGAATTGATGCTTTTGAACTGTGGTGTTGGAGAAGACTCTTGAGAGTCCCTTGGACTGCAAGGAGATCCAACCAGTCCACTCTAAAGGAGATCAGTCCTGGGTGTTCATTGGAAGGACTGATGCTGAAGCTGAAACTCCAGTACTTTGGCCACCTCATGCGAACAGTTGACTCATTGGAAAAGACCCTGATGCTGGGAGGGATTGGAGGCAGGAGGAGAAGGGGACGACCGAGGATGAAATGGCTGGATGGCATCACTGACTCAATGGACATGAGTTTGAGTAAACTCCAGGAGTTGGTGATGGACAGCGAGGCCTGGCGTGCTGCGATTCATGGGGTCACAAAGAGTCAGACATGACTGAGCGACTGAACTGAACTGATGCATTTTTTTTAATCACAAAAACTTCTGACCGATTCACAAATGAGTTTATTATTTTAATTTCCCTTGGATTTTTATCTTTTGCTTTTGTCTCCTTCACTGCTATATCACAATGTTTACCTCAGTGCTAGTTCAAGGGAGACATTTGTGATGGCTCATTTTATGTGTCAATTTGACTGGGCTACGTGGTGTCCAAATAGCAAAAACATTATTGTATCTATTTAACCCATATAGGTAAAACATTATTCCTGGATGAGTCTGAGATAGTATATCCAGAAGAGATTAGCATTTGAATCAAGAAACTAAGTAAAGAAGATCACCCTCATCAAGGCAAGTGGGCATCACCTAATCTGTTGAGGACCTGCATAGAATATAATGTGGAGGAAGGGTCAATTTGCTCTTTTTCTTGAGCTAAGAAAAACATTCCTGCCCTTAGATATCAGTGCTCCTGGTTTCTGGCCTTCAGACTCAGACAAGGGTTTACACCATTGGTTCCTCTGGCTCTCAGGCCTAAGGATCTGCACTGAGATGACACTATCAACTTTCCTGATTGTCTAGTTAACAGATAGCAGGTCATAGGACTTCTCAGCCTCCATAATAGCATGAGCAATCTCTCAAAATAAATTTCTTTCTGTATATCTATATATATTCTGTTGAGAATTTTGACTAATACAACATTTAGTAAATATTTGTGGGTTTCTCAGGTAGTTCAGTGGTAAAGAACCTGCCTGACAATGCAAGAGACTGCCTGCAAAGCAGGAGACCTGTGTTCAATCCCTGGGTCGGGAAGATCCCCTGGAGGAGGAAATGGTAACCCACTCCAATATTCTTGCCTGGAAAATTTCATGGACAGAGAAGCCTGATAGGCTACAGTCCTTGGGGTCACAAGAGTTGGATACTATTGATCGACTGAGCATGCACACCCACAATGAATGAATAGATCTATAAAAACATGAAAAGAGAGGCTGGGCAGGGAATAAACAGACTGAACATATAGAAAAGATAGAAACTTCTTGAGTTACAAATTTAACTGAAGAACACAAATATACTTCAGGGCCTAGACTGAGACAAAGGATGGTAAATGAAGATTGATTAAGGGTATTGATCTTCAATATGTGTGTCATATGTCCAAGTAGCTGAGAAGACAAAATTGGCAGGATTTGGTAACCTTTTTGGTTAGAGGAAGGAATTATTGGAGCAGATCTGCCTCTGTAACCTAGACTCACAATTCCCAGGTTCTTTGATGGGAAACACGACCTGGCAAACTGACATTCTAGTGACAAAGCACTAGAATCATATAACAATAATTGAAGCTAACATTTATTGAGCACTTAATTTGTGCTAAATGTTGTAATAAATTCTTTAAACTTGCCACTTTATTGTTCTTTACTGAAACCTAAGATGGTCCATAATATTAACCACATTTTACAAATGAGCAAACAGGCTTTCTAAGACCTGACCAAGATCCTGAAACTTCTGAATCTCTTTGCACTCAGAATAATATAGGTGAATAGCAAAGTTTACTTACCAAATTTTTATATTCCATATTTTCATATATAAGAGTATTTTTTAAAAATAAGCTGGTACAGTTTGGAGAAACTAGAAGCTAAGGGGCCATTTGTCACAAAGGCTGGGGAGCTCATATAGAAGCCCTTGACATGAATGGTAGCTATAAGAATTAAATGAAAGAATCAAGAACTATCACAATTTGGGAAAACTATCAAGATTTGATTGAATGTACAAAATGAAAAAGAGCCCAAACAGAATAAAGAGTCCAGACAACTCAGGTTATAAAGCTTAAGGAACCATGATGAGGTTGTTACCACTGAAAAAAATAGAGAGGTTAGGTAAAGGAGTTCATTAAGTGAGGTGGGTAGGTGATTGGTGTGTGTTTATTCTCCCACAACTTCATGGGAATGTTCAAAGATTAATAGTCATTATAAGAAAGCTAGTGGTCTTTCCTATAATTCCTATTTAGAGATGTTACATTGTCTTCTGGATTGTGTTATTTCTCATAAGAAGTCTGTGAGTACTCTTATTTTTTTCCCCAGTATTTAATATCTTTTTAAAAAAATACTTTAAACATGTTCCTCTTAGTCACTGGTTTCCCCAAATTTGACTGTTCTGTACCTTGACGTGACTTCCTTCATGTTTATCTCATTTTTAAAATTATTGTTGGATATGGTTCATAATTTATAAAATTTGGAAACATTTCAAAAAGTATTTCTTTAAATATCTTCACACCACACCTTTTCTGGAGGATTCAAAATACATATATCGTCACTTCAATATTGTGCCACAGGTCACTGAGGGCTTGTTAATTTTTTCCGTCATTTTTGGCCTCTGCTTCAGTTTGGAGTGGAGAAGGAAATGACAACCCACTCCAGTACTCTTGCCTGGAAAATCGCATGGACAGAGGACCTGGTGGGCTGCAGTCCATGGGGTCGCAAAGAGTCGGACATGACTGAGCAACTTCACTTCACTTCACTTCAGTTTGGAGAGTTTTTACTGCTATATCTTCAAATTTATTGATATTATCTTCAATGGAGTAAAAACTACTGTTGAACTCTTCCTTTAATTTTTTTTATTTCAAATATCATATTTTTATGATAATTATTAATTCTTGTTTCATTTTTTAAATATTTTTATTTTGCTCTTCATATGTATTCATGTTTTTTCTTAAATCGTTGACCTTACCTCTCATCAATGTTTTAAATTTCTTGTTTGGTGATGGCATTATCTCTGTCATAGATGGGCTTATTGCTTTGTTGTTGTTGTTCAGTCAAAATTCATGTCTAACTCTTTGTGACCCCATGGATTGCAGCACATCTGGTTTCCCTGTCCTTCACTATCTCCTGGAGTTTGCTCAGAACTCACGTCCTTTGAGTCATTGATGCTATCCAACCATCTCATCTTCTGTCACCTCCTTTTCCTTCTGCCTTCAATCTTTCCCAGCATCAGGGTCTTTCCCAACGAATTGGCTCTTTGCATCAGATGGCCAAAGTATTAGCGCTTTGGCTTCAAAATCATTCCTTCCAATGAGTATTTAGTCTTAATTTCCTTTAGGATTGACTGGCTTGATCTCCTTGCAGTCCAAAGGACTCTCAAGAGCCTTCTCCAGTATCACAATCTGAAAGCATCAATTCTTTGGCACTCAGTCTTATTTACCCTCATATCCATACATGACTACTGGAAATACTATATCTTTGACTATATGGACCTTTATTGGCAAAGTAATGTCTTTGCTTTTTACTGAGTTGGTGCAAATGAAGTTGCAGTTTCAGACCATGAATTTTCAATCATTATAATTAGGTTTAAACACATCTTTATTAATCAAATATAAACCATTATAATTAACACATTTTTGCCAATGAAAAATGTTTGTTTATTCATGTAGCATAAAAAGCCATGCCTTGGGATTCAGCAAACTCTTGAAAAGCATTTCTGCCTCCTGCTGGTTGTGGAAGCATTTTCCCTGAAGAAAAGTTGTCGAGGTGCTTGAAGAAGTGGTAGTCAGTTGGCAAGACATCAGATGAATATGGTGGATAAGGCAAAACTTTGTAGCCCTATTCGTTCAACTTTTGAAGTATTGGTTGTGTGACAGGTGGTTGAACATTGCATGAAGAATTGGGCCCATTCTGTTAACTGATGTTAACTGCAGGCATTTCAGTTTTTGGTGCAACTCATCAATTTGCTAAGCATACTTCTCAGATGTAATGGTTTTGCTAGGATTCAGAAAGTTGTAGTAGAGCACATGGACAGGATATTCTTTTCAAGTGCATATGGAAATTTCACCCAGATGTATGCTCAATCTTAAAAAGCTTGAGCCTTTTGAAACATAAAAGGACTAAAATTTATAATTAATTTAATTAATAATTTTAATTTTATTTTATGACCTAGACTAAATTAGATATCAATAACTAAAACACTTATAAAAATCTCTGAATATTTGTAAATCAGGCAACACATTAATAAAGAAGAAGTTACAAAATACTTTCAACTGAGTGATAATAAAAACAACATCAAAATTCATATAATGAAGCTAAAGCAGTGCTTAGAGGAAAGTTAAATGTCTATATTAAAAAGTAAGAAAGGTGAAAAATAATGATCCAAGCTTGTATCTTAAAAAGCTGGAAAAGGAAAAGAAAAGAAAGGAAGTAATAAAGGTAATACTGGAAATAAATAAAATAGGAAATACCCAAATAATAGACAAACATCTTTGTAATCAAAAATTGTTTCTTTGAAAAGCTTAATAAAACTGATAAGCCTTTAGAAATTTTGATCGAAGAGCTAGATGAAAAGACACAAAGTATGAATCTTAGGAATAGAAGAGATCCAATAAGCATTAAGAGGATAATAAGAGAATATAATGAACTACTAAGTGCAAACAAATTAACAATAGATGAAATGGATAAATTCTTTATAAAGTACAAATTACCAAAACATACACCCATGAATGTTAGGCCATGAATCAAGGCAAATTGGAAGTGGTCAAACAGGAGATGGCAAGAGTGAACATCAACATTTTAGGAATCAGCAAACTAAAGTGGACTGGAATGAGTGAATCTAACTGAGATGACTCAGGTCATCTGAGTTATATCTACTACTATGGGCAAGAATCCCTTAGAAGAAATGAAGCAGCCCTCATAGTCAACAAAAGAGTCTGAAATGCAGTACTTGGATGCAATCTCAAAAATGACAGAATGATCTCTGTTCATTTCCAAGGCAAACCATTCAGTATCACAGTAATCCAAGTCTATGCCTCGACCAGTAACACTGAAGAAGCTGAAGTTGAACGGTTCTGTGAAGACCTACAAGACCTTCTAGAACTAACACCCATAAAAGATGTTCTTTTCATTATAGGGGACTGGAATGCAAAAGTAGGAAGTCAAGAAACATCTGGAGCAACAAATTTGGCAAATTTGGCCTTGGAGTACAGAATGAAGCAGGGCAAAGGAAAATAGAATTCTGCCAAGAGAATCCACTGGTATAGCAAACCACCTTCTTCCAACAACACAAGAGGAGACTCTGCAGATGGACATCACCAGATGATCAACATCAAAATCAGATTGATTATATTCTTTGCAGCCAAAGATGGCTCTATATAGTCAGCAAAAACAAGACCAGAAGCTGACTATGGCTCAGATCATGAACTCCTTATTGCCAAATTCAAACTTAAATCAAAGAAAGTAAAAAAAAAAAAAAAAAACAAAGAAAGTAGGGAAAACCACTAGACCATTCAGGTATGACCTAAATCAAATCCCTAATGATTACACAGTGGAAGTGAGAAATAGATTTAAGAGACTAGATCTGATAGCAGAGTGCTTGATGAACTATGGATGGAGGTTCTTGACATTGTACAAGAGACAGGGAGCATGCTAGACTATACCCAATAAAAGGAAATGCANAATGCAGTACTTGGATGCAGTCTCAAAAATGACAGAATGATCTCTGTTCGTTTCCAAGGCAAACCATTCAATATCACAGTATTTCAAGTCTATGCCCCAACGAGTAATGCTGAAAAGATAAAGTTGAATGGTTCTATGAAGACCTACAAGACTTTCTAGAACTAACACCGAAAAATGATGTCCCTTTCATGATAGGGGACTAGAATGCAAAAGTAGGAAGTCAAGAGATATCTGGAATAACAGGCAAATTTGGCCTTAGCATACAAAATGAAGCAGGGCAAAACCTAACAGAGTTTTGCCAAAAGAACACAGTGGTCATAGCAAACACCCTTTTCCAACAACACAAGAGAAGACTCTACACATAGACATCACCAGATGGTCAACACTGAAATCAGATTGATTATATTCTTTGCAGCCAAAGATAGAGAAGTGCTATACAGTCAACAAAAATAAGACCAGGAGCTGACTGTGGCTCAGATCATGTACTCCTTATTGCCAAATTCAGACTTAAATTGAAGAAAATAGGGAAAACCACTAGACCATTTAGGTATGACCTAAACCAAGTCCCTTATGATTATACAGTAAAAGTAACAAACAGATTAAAGGGATTATATCTGATAAACAGAGTGCCTGAAGAACTATAGACAGAGGTTCATGACATTGTACAGGAGGCAGTGATCAAGACAATCCCAAGAAAAAGAAATGCAAAGAGGCAAAATGATTGTCTGAGGAAGGCTGACAAATAGCTGAGAAAAGAAGAAAAGTGAAAGGCAAAGGAGAAAAGGAAAGATACACCTATTTGAATGCAGAGTTCCAAAGAATAGCAAGGAGAGATAAGAAAGCCTTCCTCAGTGATCAATGCAAAGAAATAGAGGAAAACAACAGAATGGGAAAGACTAGAGATCTCTTCAAGAAAATTGGAGATACCAAGGGAGTATTTCATGCAAAGATAGGCACAATAAAGGACAGAAATGGTATGGACCTTACAGAAGTTGAAGATATGAAGAATAAGTGACAAGAGTACCAGAAGAGCTATATGAAAAAAAATCTTCATGACCCAGATAATCACAATGGTGTGATCACTCACCTAGAGCCAGACATCCTGGAATGTGAAGTCAAGTGGACCTTAGGAAGCATCACTACAAGCAAAGCTAGTGGAGGTGATTGAATTCCAGTTGAGCTATTTCAAATTCTAAAAGATAATGCTGTGAAAGTGCTGCACTCAATATACCAGCAAATTTTGAAAACTCAGGAGTGGCCATAGGACTGGAAAAGGTCACTTTTCATTCCAATCCCAAAGAAAGGCAATGCCAAAGAATGTTCAAACTACCACACAATTTTACTCATCTCACATGCTAGTAAAGTAATGCTCAAAATTCTCCAAACCAGGCTTCAACAATACGTGAACCTTAACCTTCCAGATGTTCAAGCTGGTTTTAGAAAAGGCAGAGGAACCAGAGATCAAATTGCCAACATCTGCTGGATCATGGAAAAAGCAAGAGATTTCCAGAAAAATATCTATTTCTGCTTTATTGACTATGCCAAAGCCTTTGTGTGGATCACAATAAACTGTGGAAAATTCTGAAAGAGATGGGAATACCAGACCACCTGACCTGCTTCTTGAGAAACCAGTATGCAGGTCAGGAAGCAACAGTTAGAACTGATCATGGAACAACAGATTGGTTCCAAACAGGAAAAGGAGTATGTCAAGGCTGTATATTGTCACCCTGCTTATTTAACTTATATGCAGAGTACATCATGAGAAATGCTTGGCTGGAAGAAACACAAGCTGGAATCAAGATTGCTGGGAGAAATATCAATAAGCTCAGATATGCAGATGACACCACGTTTATGGCAGAAAGTGAAGAACTAAAAAGCCTCTTGATGAAAGTGAAAGAGGAAATTGAAAAAGTTGGCTTAAAGCTCAACATTCAGAAAACAAAGATCATGGCATCTGGTCCCATTACTCATGGCAAACAGATTAGGGAAACAATGGAAACAGTGGCAGAGTTAATTTTGAGGGGCTCCAAAAATCATTGCAGATGGTGAATGTAGCCATAAAATAAAAAGACGCTTACTCCTTAGAAGAAAAGTTCTGAGCAATCTAGAGAGCATATTTGAAAAGCAGAGACATTTTGCCAACAAAGGTCAGTCTAGTCAAGGCTATGGTTTTTCCAGTGGTCATGTATGGATATGAGAGTTGGACTATAAAGAAAGCTGAGTGCTGAAGAATTGATGCTTTTGAACTGTGGTGTTGGAGAAGACTCTTGAGAGTCCCTTGGACTTCAACGAGATCCAACCAGTCCATCCTAAAGGAAATCCGTCCTGAATGTTCATTGAAAGGACTGATGCTGAAGCTGAAACTCCAATACTTTGGCCATCTGATGTGAAGAACTGACTCATTTGAAAAGACCCTGATGCTGGGAAAGATTCAAGAAGGGAGGAGAAGGGGATGACAGAGGATGAGATGGTTGGATGGCATCACTGACTCAGTGGACATGAGTTTTGAGTAAACTCCAGGAGGTGGTGATGGACAGGGAGGCCTGGTGTGGTGTGGTCCATGGGGTCATAAAGTGTTGGGCACGACTGAGCAACTGAACTGAGCTGAACACCAATGAAATAAAAAATCTGAATAATTCCACTTGGTTAAGGAAATTTAATTTGTACATTAAAAACTGCAGGCCAGGATATCTTTACGAGTAATTCTACTAGACATTTAAGGAAGAAATAATACCGATTTTATGAAACTCTTTTGGAAACTGAGAAACATTTCCTAATTCATTTAATGAGCTCAGCACCACCTGATAAAAAAGCAAAACCAGAAAAAAAGACATTATAAGAAAGTAAAACTATAAACTAATATTTCTGAAGAATATCAATGCAAAAATCCTTAAAATATTGTGTTAATTTAAAGGCAGTCATTAAGGATAATACATCATGGCCAAGTGTAGTTAGTCCAGGAATTGAAATTTGATTTAACATTTGATAATAATGTAATTTATTATTTTATCAGAATAAGGGGTAAAAATATAATAATCTAAACAAATGCAGAAAAGCATTCAATATAATTCAGTACTAATTTATGATTAAATAGAAATAAAAGAAAATTCTTTCAACATGATAAAGTGTGTCTATAGCAGAATTACACAGTATACTTATTAATCAAAGATGGAATGAACATCCCTCATCCCTAGAGTCAGTAATAATGCAAATATATTCATGCTTAGTACACTGTACATTTAGTAGATTTATTCAACATTGAACTGAAGGTAGCAATTGCAGTAAGATAAGAATTTTTAAAAAGACATATGATCTTGTGCAAAATGAGTAAACCATCTTTGTTTTCTGATATTATGATCATGTATAGAGAAAAACGTAATGGATCTACAAGATAAAGCTCCTATAACCAATGAGTGAATTTAGGAATATTTAGAAATATTGTAGCCCACAACTATATACTACCAATAAGCACTTGGAAAACAAAAATCCAAAGCAATACCATTCAGAGTAGCAGCAAAAAACTAACATACTTAAAGAAAAAAATTTTCATGTGCAAGTTCTGTGTGTACTAAAAGCTGTGAAATATTGATGAGAGAAATTATATATAAATGTAGAGATATACAATTTTCTTACATTAGATGACCTCAAATTGTTAGACTGTCATTTCTTCACAAATTCGTCTACAGTTTTAATGCTGTTCCAATCAAAATTCCAAACGTCTTTTTTTTTTTTTGGAAAAAATTGACAAGCACCCTCTAAACTTTATATGGAAATACAAAAGATCCAACATAGCCAAAATAATTCTGAATATAGGATAAAGAATTTATTATAAAGCTAGAGTAATCAAGGGGCTTCTCTGGTGGCTCAGATAGTAAAGAATCTGCCTGCAGTGAAGCAGACTTGTGATCGATCCCTGGGTCAGGAAGATCTTCTGGAGAAGGGAAAGACTACCCACTCCAGTATTCTTGCCTGGAGAAGCCCATGGACAGAGCAGTCTAGTGGGCTACAGTCCCGGAGTTGAAAAGAATCGGACATGACTGAACAACTAACACTTTATAGTAATCAAGACTATGCTATTGGCATTGGCATTAGAAAAAAAAAAAATATATATATATATATTTGATCGATTGATTTTGGTGCTTTCTCAGCTGGGGTGTAAACACAATAAGAGAAACAAATGAATGCTTGCTCCAGATTTCTGATTGTTTTCTACTAACAACATTCCCTAACAATGTGCTCATCAACATTCCTTCCTGGAGACACTAAATATAATACAGAAGAAAATGCAGAGTTTGCAGAACATTCTATTTTTGTGGAAGGCAAATGATTGGAGGTCCAAGTCATGCCATTTTCCCTGTATTGACACTTTGTTCTGAATTGCACCTAAACTAACAATGAGAAAGTGGTGAACTTTATACATTTTGTGGATCATTCTGTCAACCTCATGAGCCCTGATGTGATTTTCTTCAGCTCTTGAAATTCTTTCGGTTGGGTCTGTTTTTACTTTCCCTTTGGCAGCTTCCTATCCTGAGTCACATTGACCTCTGTCTGCTCTGAAACAAGGAGGGGTTCAGCCTGGCTGTTTGGGCTCTTGCTGTGAGCATATAAGGAGAAAGAAGTGACATTATTCACAGGGGCTCAGTTTGCAGACTCCCTGAAGCATCATCTATACACAACAGGTCACCCACCAACATCTATGTGTTCTGTCTTCCTTAGGCCATCATTTTTTATCTTAATATGGAAAGAAGGTACTGTACAAAGAAATGTTTCTTGGTAGAGCCTGAACAATCAGCAGTTTTCGGATATTTCTTTAAGCCTACAGAGTGTCTGTTCTCAGTTAAGAAGAGTTTATAGCCTGACCAAATTCTTTATTCTGTAGGTCTAATAACCACCTCCAGTATGCTCTACAAAATATTGGTATCTTGTTATCCTATGTATTTGTGTCTCCCTCTAGCCAAGTCTTCTAAAGGATTTAGCTAGGTCACCAGCTGTTCCAACTATGCTGTCAAACCACCATGGCTTATATAAACAAAGCTTTTTTTTTTTCCCTTTAAAAATAGTTTTTTAGGGGGAAATAGATGACAAGAGTAGCTAAATCACTAAACTTATTTGTCTCTTTATTCATCCCATATGTTTGAAAGAAGAAAAGGAAGTTGGTTAGTCTTGGGCTCTGAATTCACAAAATCATAACCATTTTCTCCTTTAATAAATGTCTCCCAAGTTTCCCAAGCAAAACTTCTACTGCCTTCTTCTGTAGGATCATGCTCCAATTTGCACAGAGCCAAAAAATAAGCAGCTGACTAGAAGGGAGATTTTCAAAAGCGTAATCTCTGCCCAGCTCACAGGAAACAGTCTGTGAAGTGTTTCCAAACCAAGGCTACCAAAGAAGAATTTTGCCAACTAGTCGTGGTCCCCTGATGTCCAGGATTCTCAAGATCTCTCTCTCACAGCTGACTAAATGCACAATAAAACCTCTAACTATTCCAGGGGCAGATTTTGGCATTCACAGATCAGAGCATGGAACAGAAACAGAAAGGAAAGAGGATGATATAAAATAATGTAAAAGTGCAGGAAACTAGAAAGTATTGCATAGATGTGAACAGTTTGAGATATAAAATAAAACCATGTTAGCTATATTTGAAAAACACTTGGGTTGCAAATGGAGCATGAGTAAGGGAGTCCAAAGATTAATTCTGCAGGACAATTTGGGCTGGAGAGTGTTCAGGTAGAGATGGTGGTGGTAGTGGTTTAGTTGCTAGGTTGTGTCCGACTCTTGTGACCCCAATGGGTGTGAGGTGAACATCAAAGAGAAATAATATTAATACAAATAAGGGAAACATTATAGGAAAAAAGAGCCCAATGTTCTTAGAGCTTCATTTGGATATAGTTTGAGAGGGATGAGTCAAAAAGATTTAGGTACTAGACAAATACAGCAGACAATGCTGATTACAATGGGCTCTCCTATAATTTGGGTTTTGGAATACATGAATGAAAATTTGTAGATACTTTCCTGAAAACTGTATAACTTTGAGTTTCCACCAAATTAGTATCATTTTATGCAGACTGAAATACTATATTTTATGGTAGTTATTAAGAAATCCTATGTTTTAAGAATAGTAACACTAGAGAAAGAAGGGGGATAAAAAGTATAGAGTTTCCAATCTTTAACCAGTTGATATTTCTAATGCATTTACTATTGCTTTTTCCATTAATCTGTATATAAACTTAATTCCCTTCTTATCCAGTTTAAAAAGATCCTGTAATCATTACTATAAGTACTCCTCTTCATCGACTACTAATTCTGCTGCTTTTCTCCCCTGTCATCATACTCATTGGCAAACCCCAATCTTGGTTAAAACCAACTATCTGCATTCTGTGCCTCTGGCTGAACAGTTGGAGATGGTGAGAAGAAAACTCAGAACCATGCTACAGTTCCCAAACACTATATGGCAAGACTACAATTTTCCCTAGTCCTTACATTCTTCCTCTTTCCAAGACCGCTTTTTAGACCTTTCTCTTCTCCAATCTACAACTCCCCGTTCTGTCAACTCACGCTGATGTCATTTTCTTCTCATTTCACTAATAGGGATAAGTGGAAAAGATTTTCCTTGCCTCTTTAACCATTAAATTTTACAAAATTACCTGCCTATATGCTAGGGCTCTCTGCTCCTCTCCTATTCCAGGGCATGAATCATCCATGCTTCCAGCTATGGTAAACATATAACTTTGTACACTTTGTGTCATTCTAGGTGTTGTTTTTTTTTTAATTTTATTGGAGTATAGTTGATTTATAATATTGTGTTAGTTTCTGCTGTAAAGCAAAGTTAATCAGTTATACATATTCATGCATCCACTCTTTTTGAGGTTCTTTCCCCATATATGTCATTACAGAGTATTGAGTAGAGTTTCCTGTACTATACAGTAGGTTTTTATTAGTTATCTATTTTGTATATAGTAGTATATATACAATGTTGTGCTTTAACTCAAAGACTTTACTCCTGGAGTTCTTTCTTATTTTTATACCATCAGTTTTTTTTCTCTTCATTATATATGTCATTCTCAATAGCATATAGACTTGTGTACTGTATCTCATGTTTAACATAAAAAAGGTAATCTAAATAAATAAAACCAAACAAAATTAAAAAGCTTGGTCTTATATGCCTTTCCAGCTTCAGTTGTATTTCTTTGCTTTACTGTTTGACAAAAGTGCTAGAACTTGTTGTTTACCCTCTTTTTCTAATTTCCCATTTCACATCCCTTCTCCACTCATTTCAATTAGAACTCTATGTCCAATAGAAATCTAATTCTTCATAGTCATTAATGAACAGTGTGTTCAAAACCCAGTGATCTAGCCTCAGTCATCTTATTTGAATTCTTAAATGGCAACCCACTCCAGTACTCTTGCCTGGAAAATCCCACGGATGGAGGAGCCTGGTGGGCTGCAGTCCATGGGGTCGCTAAGAGTCGGACACGACTGAGCAACTTCACTTTCTCTTTTCACTTCCATGCATTGGAGAAGGAAATGGCAACCCACTCCGGTTTTCTTGCCTGGAGAATCCCAGAGACAGAGGAGCCTGGTAGGCTGCCGTCTATGGGGTCACACAGAGTTGGACACGACTGATACGACTTAGCAGCAGCAGCAGTAGTAGCAGTTGATAGCTTTGATTGTTATTTTGAGATCATGTCTTGAAATGCTTTCTTCTCTTGGCTTCTGGAACACTAACTACACTGTTTACCTACCTCCCTCACTGAACCATTTTTTCCCCCTATGGGATCCTACTGCCTTAGTGTGTCCAATTCTTAATCCTCAGAAATCTCAATTTGTACTTTCTATCCAGTGATCCCATTTAGTTCCCCATGACCCACATTTCTATCTTTGGCTCTGGCCATAAGTCTTAGGTCAAGATATGTAATTGCGTATATGGTATCTCTACCTAATGAATGTGAGGCTCCTTAGCTTTAACACTTGCAAAATAAAATCCTCTGTATTTCATTCTCACAAACCTGTTCTTCGTGTATTTCTCATCTCCAGAAATGATTCCACATTCACCCTGCTGTTCAGACCCAAAAGTTGGGATTTAGCCTCTTTGTCTCACACCTCATAATTTATGAGCAAATCCAGCCAGCTCTACTTCGAAAGTATTGATATATCCTAAATCCAATCTCCCTCACCATCTCCATGACAACCACTAGAAGCCAGCTTTGTGCTCATTTGTAAATCCTATACTCCAGGGAGAGCTGACTGAATGTAGAATGTTATGTTTGTTTTTTTAAATTTTCTTTGTAAGACTGTCTCTATCTATTTTAGTCTCATTTGTCTCAGAGTTAAAGGGTATCTTTACAGACTGTCACAGGTGAAAATTTAAAGTTTAAAAATATCGAGACCATCTGACCTAATCAGAGCTTTTAGTCATTGGGAGAAAAAGGTAAGAAATGCTTCCCCACCACATTTAAAGATCTAAACCAATCCATGCGGTGATCGATGTTTCTGAATATCTTAGTGATTAGTAATTAAGATTGTTGGTAGCAAAATGGTCTTAAGCTACATGGTGGGAGAATCAAGTGCCAAGTGACAAGAGATTCTAATTCTGTTTCTGCCAAGCAGGCAAGTCAGTTAACCTTTGTGTGTTTTTCCTTCCAAGCTCTGGGAACAGTTACTGCCCTTTCTTACACAGAATATTGTGCAGATAGATGATGAATATGTGTGGTAACATTTTGTACTTCTTAAAGAAGAAATTTTAAAACCTCAGTTTCCTGAAATACAACTAAAGGTTACCCATATATTTATTTATTTGTGTTACTTTTCCTTATTTTTATTAAATAGTGTACAGTAAATATTTTTTAAAAGCTTTATAATAGAAAAACTAAAGTGGGGTTGAAAATACAGGAAATCTGCAATCACTTAGAAGTCTTTGTGCATTCTACCTTACATTGGATGTACTATTCATGATATCAGTAATACTACTAACTGTAGTAGTAATATTACTACTACACAGAGCATTTTTACTGTGGATCAAGTACCATACTAAGTATTTTACACAACTGCATGCAAATTTCTTTCCTTAAAAGCACTTATAGTCATAACACTTATGTTTTATCAAATATTCTCCCCTTACTACAGTAGAAATTGATGCTCAGCATGTTAAATTATAGATACTTTTAGCTATAAAGAGTTGAAGCAAAATGGACTAATTGGTGAACTCTTAGTTAACAGAAAAAATATAAAGCAGGGAATGCAATTATTTCCTAAGAGTTCTGATCAGTTGAGATTTGGAAGGTTTTAATTTTACTTCTGCATTGGTCTTTGTAGATCATCTGGAAATTTCCAGACTAATAAGTAGTTTTAGCTGAGGATAGGTTTATTGATGTTTCTTGGATTTCCAAGGAGAAAAATTTAGAGTTGATGATTTCTACATTAAATGACAAAGTTCTATTCTACTTAAGTACTATTTAAAGTATCTGCTGCTGCTGCTGCTGCTAAGTCGCTTCAGTCATGTCCGACTGTGCGACCCCAGAGACGGCAGCCCACCAGGCTTCCCTGTCCCTGGGATTCTCCAGGCAAGAACACTACTCATTTATATTTATTTACTCTCACACTTTAGCTTTTGCATTTTATTAACATTTTATGATACTTTGTTTAACAAAAAGTTACATAAATAGAAATAGTCACAGCTAGTATGACCTTCCACTTTCATATTTCCCAACATCGAGCATTTTGCTTTTGCTATGTAAGGAAATGGTTGCCTTGGCATTCTTGGCCACTCTCAGCCTCCTCTTAATGGGCTGTGTGCTTTTCTAAATGTATAAATCAATCTGCTGTGTTTTGTCACATTCTCTTACTCAATAATGTTTTATTTCATGTCTGCTGGCCTACTTTGTCATATGTTCCTATACAACAACAGAATCTGAAATGGCGATATTATTTCCATCTCTCCCACACTTCTGTTTGAAATTTATACTCTGCCTGTTTTCCAAGAAAAAGCTTAAAATATCAAATCTATCTTAAAGCAGAACAATTAAATATTGAAAACTGAAATGCCATGTGCAATCTTTATCCATCTGGGTCCATGCTCATGCTCAGGCATGTTGAACTCTTTGCGACCCCCTGGACTGTAGCCCAGCAGGTGCATCTGTCCATGTGATTTCCAGGCAAGAATACTGGAGTGGGTTGCCATTTCCTTCTCCAGGAGATCTTCCCAACCAAGAGATCGAATCTGCATCTTCTGTGTCTCTCCTGCATTGCAGATGGATTCTTTGCCCGCTTAGCCATTGAGGAAGCCTACAGTACTTACACAGATAATGTTTGATCAGAATCTAGAAATGAAATTATTACCTCTCTTAAAACTAAATTTAGCTTTATACCATTGAACACAAGTCAAAAGGAAGCATGATGGATATTTTGTCCTCCTTGTCTGATAAAAGAAGGCATCCCAGGTCACCTGGTGGGATTTACATTTTCCTTCAGTTCATTTGGCCAAAAGAATAATTTATTGGTAAAGATTTATTATAATAACAAATATAGTGCAAGAGATAACATGTGATTTGATGTGGCACAGCAAGGCAAGAGTCCCAATAACAAGTGGCAGCAGCCTCAGACTAATGACTCAGTTCCCTCGTCAGTCTCTTCAAAGTTCCTGTCCCCACTCTATGCCTCTATGCCCAATCATATATGTCCATGAGTCACCCTCTCATCACCTCCTTTCTCTTTCCACTTCCACCTGTTGCTCTTGTTTCTGTCCTTTGAAGGCCACTGCTCACTGGCCTCTGTCTGAGACTTTCTGACTTCTACTTCTGACTGTGTCCCTTTTGCCACATTAAAACACTGTAATTCAATTGATTGGCCAGTATTCAGAATAGAGTATCACTGGATATATTTCTCTTCTAATGCCTCTGATCGTCTGCTGGCCTTCCTCATGTCTGGTCTAGAGAGAATTCACTTTATAATTCTCAGTGTGATCAGTTATGAACAAGGTTGTAGCCTAACCCAATTTAAAAAGAATCTGTGTTTTTCTTTTTACACTAGGTTAGAAACTCTAGAGATTTACTGAGTGTGTTCAAATCCCAGTCTGCCATTAACTGTGTAATCTCATCTTCTCTGTATACAGATTGTTCATGTGAAAAAATGTGTAATAATAGTATCTCTATCATGACATTGTTATAAGGGTTGTTAATACATGAAAATTCTTAAGGGAGATTAATGCCACATAGTGTGTACCATATTATGATCAACATTATCATCATCATTATAGCCTATGATGTTAATTATAATTATGTAGGCCATGATTGTTTGCACAGTATGCTTCCCTTAGAGCTAAATTCTAGGAAGAACTTAACTATGGCACTTAGACATGGGTGTTGCAGAGGCTGCTGTAACCAAGCTCAGATCTCAGGAATCTTTGTTTTATATTCAATAATCCCCATGTCTAGCTGTTGTAAGTGTTGCTGCTCTCAGTCTTTTCTGGAGGACAGTTGTTCATGGACAACTGGACCCATCATTCCAAGGTTACCTGAGAGTCACTTGCCTCCCCCTTGGAATGACTGTATCCAATGACCAACAGATTAAAGGATATAACATCCTAGTCTCTCTGTGTCTAAGCAGAATAAGCTCTGTTGTCCATTACTCTCCAGATCTCCAGGGGGGAACCAGGCTGAAACTAAGATTAATCTGAAACCAGCTCTTTGCTAATTTGCTTTTCTTCACTATCCTGCTATCTTCACTCCCATATAGGATTTTCCTGAGAGTATCCTTTCAATAAATCACTTGCATGCAAATTTCCATCTTATACTCTGCTTTTAAGGAAAGAGAATGGATAGCATTCTCTTTTAACCTTAAAGAATGGATAGCATAAAAGACCCTATTTTCATTTTTGATTTTGTATAAGCTATTTTATTCAAATTAAAATATATATTATCAATTCTTATTTAAATATGTGATTGTGGTACTAGATTCCTTTAAAATCTCCTAGTTATCTATTTCATATATGATTACATTCATTTATTTTATGTTACTTCCCCTTATGTTTGATTTTAATTTCTTCAAGTATGTAAAACAATAATATGATTCAAAATACCAAACCATTTTAAAAGGAATACTTCAAGAGACCACATTTAGTTTTTAATTCTTCCATCTCATCTTCACACACTCCATGTAGGTAACTGGTTTCATTAGTTTCTGGCTTAACTTTTTTTTTCAGTTCTCTATCCTTTTATTTGACTTTACATTCATCTGAGTTCTTAATTTCACATATTGTATCTTTAAATTTCAGTGTTTGCATGGACCTTTAAAAAGTAAATTCTATCTTTGCTGATGTTTTTATCTTCTATATTTTCTTGAACATATTAATAATATTTAATGTCCCTGTGTAATAGCTTCAATATCTAGATCTCTTACAGATCTTTCTCCTAGTTTTCAGTCATTTGGTCTTGTTTTCTGTTATGCCCAAAGTGATGAAAGACAACAAACCGAAGATTCAAGAAATACTAAGAAATAAAAATAAAATTACACTTTGGACATATCGTAGTCAAACTGCTGAATAACAAAGATGGTTTAGATTGAATGCAGGACCTTGCTTATAAAAAGGCATTTAAAAGTCAGAGATTCTTTTTCCAGAGAGAACTTGCCCTTGTTGTGGGTTGTAGCTTATCTAGAACATGTTGTTATAATCCAGTGAGAGATTACTGTGATTCAAGGCTTTATTTCAGTTTTATTGAGAGCTGATCTATTTCTGATTCTCTCAGTCTTAAGATCTAGCCTTCTGGGGGAGCGGGGGCAGTCTCAAATTAAATACTTGGATATTTGCCAAGCCTCTCCTATCTTGGCAAACCTTGAACTCTAAAGTTGTGTCAGTAAAACTCTAAAACTGCCGAAGACTTTACTCAGCTTTTCAACCCCTCAGCTTTAGGAGGAAAGAGGGGTCAAATGGTTTGATTAACCTCTTTTTACTTACCTTCTTTATCATATCTTGGCTCCTTAAGTTTTGATAGTAGTAGGAGTTCTCTAATGTCTTCAAACATTAAAGAAATGTTTTTGCCCAGTATTTTCTAGTTGTTCTCTCCAGGAATACTAGTCTTTTATAAGCTAATCCACCAAGACCATGATGAGAACCCTTAAGACTCAATATTTTGATGATGCAAATTCTTCTAGGTTTCATTTTATATTAAATATTAATACAATTAATGCACTACTAAGAATTTTTGTGGTGGGAGAATCAGGGAAACTTTATAAAATAATACTGGGAATTATCTGGAAGATTAAACGTCTGAGAATTGATTTGAAAAAAACTTCAAAGGGGGCAGTAGCAAACTTGGCATGGAAATTATCTAATCTTGCCATATTTTAAATTTGATACAGTTAGAAAAATGGAAGCATTTGATACTAGAGATCAAGCAGGTGGATTAATAGAAGATAATTCAGAAATATATCTAAAATAAAAGTAGAAATTCTAATTTTATATACCTGTTGGTTCTGTTTCCCTGGAGAACCCTGACTAATACAGATTTTGCTATCAGAAAATGAGGTGCTACTGTAACAGATATCTAAAATTTTGGAAGTGACTTTGGAACTGGGTAACAGGTAGAAACTGGTTAAGTTTGAGACACATGTTAGAACACAACCTACATTTCCTTCAAGGTGCTGTTGGTAGAAATATGAATGATGAATTCTTCTGGTGAAGTCTCATAGAATTGAGGAACATGATAGTGAAAACTGGAGGAAAGAGGACCCTTGTTATAGAATGAGAAAGTAGTTGGCTGATTTGTATTCCAGTTTCTGTGGAAGGTAGGATTTGTGATTATTAATAAATTGGATATTTAGCTGAGAAGATTTTTTAAGCAAAGTGTTAAAGTCACTACCTGGTTTTTCCTTACTGCCCATAGTAAAATGTGAGAGGAAAGAGGTAAATTGACAAAGGAAATGTTATGAAAAATGAAACCAGAACTTGAAAATTTAGAAAATTCTGCTTTTTCATATTGCAAAAACTGATAAAGTGGGTGCTCAAGGAAAAATCAAGGGTATGGCTGGATAATAATTTTCTCTGAAGAAATTGTGGGTGTGATGGATAGAAACAACCAGGCAACCATCTCAGCAGAAGTGCTGCCAACTTGGACTGAAAGGGAAAGAGATAGGACAAAATGAAGTTTTCTCTGGCTGCATCGGCATCCCTTTTGACCTCACATTTACAATACTGGCCATGCACCCTCTAAATGCGAGAATAAGAAAACCAGCTCCTGATACCCCACTGACACATAGCAATAACTTTGGGTTGTTCAGAGTTGGCCTGATGCTCATAGCTAGATCATGTTCTTCTGTGGGACATACACACTCTCACAAAATACCAAATACTTCAGACAAGGTCATTCTGAGACCTTGATAAAATGAGGCAAAACAAAGCTATTTTATAATTTCATGTAAGTGCAGACAAAACCTATCACTGTACAAAACACAAAATATCAAACATCCCTCTCTCCCAGCTAGTATAAATGACTGCTGCTTCTACCCCAGCTATAGTTTTAACTTCTTTCCAGTAAGCCTTTTCTGTAGATAGATTTGTTGAGATACCCAGCAACTGGATTAATTGTGATTTTTGACAGCATCTAATCTAAAGCTAATCCCCTTGCTTTGGACCTTCTCCAAAATTAACTAGTATGTTTTCTCCCTCATTGCCATGAGTAATAAATCTAGTTTATTTACCTGTGTGTATGTTCCAGATGGTCTTTGACTGGAGGTAACTTACAGATATTAGTGCAAAAGCACATCAAGTACAATGATGTTCACTGCAGCAACATTTATAAAACAAAATACTGTAAAATGAACTAAAGGCCTGTCAACTGGGGACTGATAAAATAAATTCCAGTACCCTCTTTGAATGCAATTCTTTTTCATTACTCTATCGAGAACATTCTTAAGTAAAACTGTTTTTTTTCCCCTGTAAATGCATGGCAATGAAAAATATAATTATTACTTTAGGTATTTCTGCCTTGGATAAAGCTGAGTTGCCAGTGGTTTTACTGATCACTGTTTTTGCACTATCAGTTCAAGTATAAACACAGTAAAAAAGATAAATAACCTTCTAATATTAACATGAAAATAGATTTGATCTGGGCTTACCAGGTGATGCTAGTGGTAAAAAGCCTGTCTACCAATGCAGGAGACATAAGAGGCAAGGGTTCGATACCTGAGTTGGGAAGATCCCCTGGAGGAGGGCATGGCAACCCACTCCAGTATTCTTGCCTGGAGAATCCCATGGACAGGGAACCAGTCCATGGGATTGCAAAAGAGTCAGACGTGACTGTAGCTACCTAACATGCATGCAGATTTGATTTGAATGGGTCTCGGCTGGAGATTCCAGAGGTGTATGGGACCATACTCTCTGAACTGCTACATCAGAATATCAGTTAAAGCTAGGGAATAGGCATAGTTATATCACACAATTTAAAATGTAATATTCACACTACCGTATGTAAAATAGATAGCCAGTGGAAACTAGCTGTACTATGCTAGGAACTCAAATCTGGTGCTCTGTGACAACCTAGAGGGGTGGGAGGGGGTGGGAGGTAGGAGGGAGGTTCAAGAGGGTGGGGACATATGTATTAATATATCTATGGCTGATTTATGTTAATATATGGCAGAAACCAATACAATGTTGTAAAGCAATTATCCTCCAATTAATGATAAATAAATTTTAAAAAACAGGGAAAAAAGCCAAAAAACATGAAGTATTCAAAAATAAATACTAGACAGATAGTTGATTAAATGGATAGAAAATTATATCATACACAGAGCTTAATTATAGTGAACCCCTGAAAGCACATACACCAATGTAAAACTTGCATACAGACTCCTAGATACGACCTGTGGATCTCAGGTTAAAAACCTGTCCATAGATACTAGGCATTACTCTTCATAAATTTTATTGTCTCTCTCAATTTCATTTTAGCTTAGAACACCTTGCGTGCATGCATACCTGCATGCTAAATTGCTTCAGTCATGTCCGACTCTTTGCAACCCTATGGACTGTAGCCTGCCAGCTACTCTGTCCATGGGTTTCTCCAGGCAAGAATAATGGAGTGGGTTGCCGTGCCCTCCTCCAGGAGATCTTCTCCACCCAGGGATGGAATCCACGTCTGTCTCCTGCATTGGCAGGCAGTTCCTTGCCACTAGCGCTATCTGGGAAGCCCTTAGACCGCCCTGCTTCTGTCTAAAAGTTTAAATCCTAGTGTTTCATAAAGACTGTTGAAAACAAACTCAACCCTTGCAATTTCTTTTTTTGTTGAATCAGTTCAAGCAGAGAGATGCAGGTTCCATTTGTTTTCTCCCTACTTTGCATCAGTCCTCCTTACTTATCAGTGGCCCTGTGGTCCCTTTCTTTACTGTCTTAATCATTGAAAAAAGCAATCTCCCACTGCCACAAATTGTATATTTAACACTAATCTCTAAATTTCATTTTTCTTAATTGGCTACTATTTCATCTCAGTACCTAAATTCACTCCATGTAAAGTTGACAAACAGTAAATCCATGTTTAGCCTAAGGCAAAACCATAAATTAAGAAGTAACATTTCTAAGAGATGTCAATAATGCAAGAGGCATAAGCACATACATTAGAAAGGATTACAGAGAGTATATGTATAATAGTTAATGGCTGTACATTGTGCGAATCCTTTTCAGTTAAGAGAACATATTACTCAGTCTAAAACTTCCACAAGTTTCTCAAAATTAGTGCAGGAAAAGTAAAACTAGAGAACGTTATATACATATGAAGGAAGCTCAGAATTTCAGGATGAAACAAAGTTCCTCAAACATGGCTCTTTTCCTTTTTTTTCTATTTCTCAAATGTTTTATAAAAAGCATTAATTTTTACAGAAAAGTTGATTTATTATACCAATTTTTTGGTAAAAGGTTGAGATCATTCAGACTATTTGGAATTTTCCAAAATAATATAATAATATGTCCCCAAATAGCAGGAAGTTCTTATCTGGACTTCATGTAACATATTTCTTCTTTAAAATAAAGTTAATTTTTGCAAGCATTAGAAAACTTTTGGATTCTGTCTACAATGCTACATAATGCCTTTTGCTGTTTTCTGTTGCCTCTTTTTTTATTTTTTTTAATTTATATTTTTACTTTATTTCACTTTACAATACTGTATTGGTTTTGCCATACATTGACATGAATCCACCATGGGTGTACATGAGTTCCAATCCTGAACCCCCCTCCCACCTCTCACCCCATATCATCTCTCTGGTTCATCCCCGTGCAACCAGCCCCAAGCATCCTGTATCCTGTATCAAACATAGACTGGGATTCGTTTCTTACATGATAGTATACATGTTTCAGTGCCATTCTCCCAAATCATCCCACCCTCTCCCTCTCCCTCAGAGTCCAAAAGTCCATTCTATACATCTGTGTCTCTTTTGCTGTCTTGCCTACGGGTTATCATTACCATCTTTCTAAATTCCATATATATGTGTTAGTATACTGTATTGGTGTTTTTCTTTCTGGCTTACTTCACTCTGTTGCCTCTTTTTAAGAAAAAAAGAAAAAAAATGAATGTATCTGAGTTTGCTTTTTTTTTTCTATTGACACCTCTGCTAACAGAATTCAGTAATAATTTGAGACTCTTACTGGACAAAAGACACTTTGCTAGGACCGATAGGAAATGAACAAGACATGATTTCTGCTATGTAGGTCATAAAATCTGGAAATATATATATATATATATATATATATATATACACACACATACATATACAAAGTATGAGATAATATGAAATATCAGTTTTAATAAAATACAAAGTTCATGGAAATAGAAAGGTGTTAGTCACTCAGTCATGTTTGACTCTTTAAGACCTCATGGATGGTAACCCACCAAACTCCTCTGTCCAGAGAATTCTCCAGGCAAGAATACTGGAGTGAGTTGCCATTATCTTTTCCAGGGGATCTTCCCAACCCAGGGATCAAACCTGGGTCTCTTGCATTGCAGGCAGATTCTTTACCATCTGAGCCACCATGGAAACAGAAAGTATAAGAGAAATTCTGTTTGAGGCATTAATGAAAGATTCATGGAAGAAAATGGAATATAGGGAGGAAATTCCAGGTGAAAGTAATGGATGTAGGGAAAGTGTTGGGGGTGTTCTTGGAATGAAGTCCTTCAGTTGAGAGAACTGGGTGAAGGGAAAATCAGAGAAGGTAAGAAAGTGTGTGTGAGGGGAGACCTCCTCATTTTGCCTTGTCCTGCCTACTTTAGTCTTATCTCCCATTGCCTTTCCTTTTCCTCTCTCATCCGAACTACTCCAATCTTTTTTTCAGCTATGTCCTTGAACTAGATGGTCCTCTGGCTACATGCTGCTCCCATTGCTGCATGTCTTTGCCTAACTAAATCTTACCTTTGTGCAGATCTCAACCCACTTCCTATTCTTAAGGAAGTTTTTTCTGATTCATCTAAATTATATTATGCTCAGTACTTCTGCCTGGAAAATCCCATGAACGAAGGAGCCTGGGGGGCTTCAGTCCATGGGGTCGCTAGGAGTCAGACACGACTGAGCAACTTCACTTTCACTTTTCACTTTCATGCACTGAAGAAGGAAATGGCAACCCACTCCAGTATTCTTGCCTGGAGAATCCCAGGGACAGGGGAGCCTGGTAGGCTGCCGTCTACGGGGTTGCACAGAGTCGGACACGACTGAAGCGACTTAGCAGCAGCAGCAGCAGCAGCGCTCACAGTATGCTATCATTCTCCTTTATAACATTTAACCCTTAAAATGAAACTTTATAAGGATGTGTGGTATTTTCATTAATGCTTGTTTTTCACCAGACTGAGTTCCAAGAAGCAGGAGTGGTGACCACTTTTATATTCATCATTTTATCTCTAGATCAAAGTGCAATACCTGACACAGAGAAAACATATAATAAGTACTTATTGAATGAATGATGAATGAGGTGAAAATGAACCAATTATGTACAAAAAGAAGGAAAGTAGCCAAGGTGATACTGTTTGACCACTCCCATGAAAATCATATGAATGTGAAAAACAAAAGATTTGCTTTTGAGTTGTGAATTTAGCTACATGTTTTTCAAGTGTTTAAAACTGGTTTTCAGTGTTCTCTTGAAAAATTCACATTTTGCAATTTTGAAATCTACTGCGATGCCAGGAATTTGAATCAAGTAATTACTGAGTACCCTTGGGAGATAAAACCCTGAGGCATAATTTCAGTTTCACTTATTCTGAGGCAAGTTTGATCTCCTGAATTATAAGAAAACCCAAGTAGAGTCTTTCCCACCCAACAGAACATGGGGAAGGCACACCATGAATGCCTAATACTTGTCAACTGGAGTCAAACATGGCCAAATCCAGGTCTTCTATGTACAGAATCACTTCTGCTCTGTAAATGAGTCATTCATGTGATGACAGGATGAATAATAACAAAGCTTAGTTCATTGCATATTAGATAGTGCAAGTATGACAAGTTTGAAAAATGAACAGAATAATATTTGGTATTTCAATAATAAGAGTTTCATTTGATTAAATTTCCCATAGATTCTGAGGCACTCAGTGATAGAGGAATTATTTCTAAGGAGGGCAGAAATAGTTGTAGCTTCATGTTATTAATATCAGTTTTATCAGTAGAATTCATTGCATACTCCCAGCCAAGCCAATTCTTGTCTTCTAGTCATCCTTCCTATGTCTCTAGACTTTTAATTCAGCATGCTCACACCACAGGCCTTGAGCTTGTGTAACAAGCCACAGTGAGCGCCTGGTCCCTAGCTTAGGGATTTCGTAGAGTTTGCTAACCCACTGTAATAGGTGCCAAGCAGGTCCAGAATGTTCTCACAAATCCTCCCTCCACTTTCTTTCTTCTTGTCTGAGCTCCTCAGCAACTCTAATTCCTGACCTTCTTGATTCTTGATTCCGTTTTGTCCCCATCAGATTGGGTAACATTGCCTTTTTAGCTGTATGTTCTTGACTCCTAGTGTAAGGTAGGGAACCTCTGCAAGCAGCTCAGACCTGGAGACTAGGGTGGTGGAATCAGAAGATTTAGTGTGCTAAACCAGTACTCCAAATTGCCAGTACAATCCAAGATCTATAAAAATGTGATTAAAAGCAAACTGACTGATACATGTTGGGCCACCTAAAAGGAGAGGAGGGGCAGAGAGGTGACCCCAGTCCTTAAACATCATTTAAATATGACAGCCAAGAATGTAAGAGAAACAGCTGGGAACATCTAACTGCTGCAGTTCCACAGTTTTATGAAATAAAATGCTTTGAAGACATGTAGCAAAATTAGCCTAGTTACCCATTTAGTGCACCTGAGTTCCACTGAATTTATTTAGAGACTTAAGCAGTAGCTCTGAAATGTAGCTATTTATGAAATAGCCTGGAATTTTTCCAATTATATGTGTTTGGAGCCACCCAGAGAAATGAATCTGATTCTCTAAAAATGGGGGGCTAGATATGTGTGAGGGTGTGTATGTGTACACACACATATAAATTTCTTTTATATATTTGCTTAGAAAGAATTATACATCAAATATCAATATATAATTTATCATTATCACAAAAAGTTATTCTGAAATAAGAGGGAAAGACAATCTCAAAATTCACTGATCAATTATCAGGATGTTCCAATGACCAAATCAACCTCATGTTCACTATGCTCAATTGTAGAACTCAATAGTATTAATATAACCAAACTTGCCTTACAACTATATATATATTTTTAAAATTATTTTTGAAATGTGATGTTGGTTTATTATTATTTTTTATTTAAGTACAGTTGACTTATAAACTACATAAAACACATGTTATTTAGCAAAACATTGGTTTCAGCAATGAAGCCCATTTTTTTTACATTTAATATATTAAACATATTGATCAGTATATTGATAATCAACATGACTTCTGGTACTTGACCCAATGCTGGCTGACCTCTCCTAAACAGTACTTTCTTGATCATAGGCTAACTGACTACCTCTAGACATAAAACTTTAACTGGCCCCTATATACCATCATACTGTCTATAACAAAATATTTTAATTGCCTATATTGATTTAGAAATCTTTTGTTTTTCCAGTGAGGAGAAAACCTAAAGACTGAGGATGAAGTCTTATTTTATTTAGGATACTGATACTCATCTCTTCTATAACACCATATGATAAAATTAATAATAATGTTAACAATACTTAACATTTATCAAGAATGTAATATATTCCAGACACCATGCAAAATGTTTATACTTATTTCTAATTTTAATCTGTACACAGACTGTAAGGTAGATATTATTATCTCCATTTTAGAGATGAAGGAATTGAGACAAACAGACAGGACACAACTGATTAAGGTCACACAATGAGTATTTCACAGAATGGCTCAGTTTTCAGATTTGCTGTATTTTCTTTCATCCCGAGGAAGTGTGTTTTATTTTCCTTCAAGGAAGATTTATTCTCTTTGTCTAAAACAGCTCTCAAATCTGGCCATTTCTCTGGGTCTCCACCACCATGGCCCTATCCAAGTCACCATTGTTCTTCTCTTCAAGAACAGTCCAAGTTCTTTATCTCTCAGGGTCTCTGTAAGTCCCTATTCCTCTGACTAGAAAACTCTTCTCCTTCCCTTTTGGATGCCCAGCTCCCTCTCCTCCTTCAGGTGCCAGTACAGTGAAGCCCCAGACAAATATCCTATGCCAACTGGACACCTGATTCTGTCCCCACTAGATTGTTTTCTATCATCTCATCCTGTTTGTGTCCTTCATGGCATTTATCCTAATGTATAATCATTTTTGGAAGAAGGAATTTTTCTTTTGTTGGGTTAATCTTTCCCAGCATCAGGGTCTTTTCCAATGAGTTGGGCCTTCGCATCAGGTGGCCAAATTATTGGAGTTTCAGCTGCAGCATCAGTCCTTCCAATGAACATTCAGGACTGATTTCCTTTAGGATGGACTGGTTGGATCTCCTTACTGTCCCAGGGACTTAAAGATCTGTAATTTTTCTACTTGTCTTCCCCTTTTGGAAGTACTAGAGCACTGTGTATGGTGTTCTCCTCTCTACCGCCAGTGCACGTGAGAGTGCTTATCATAAAAAGGCCTATCAATTTATTTCTGAATGTCAAATGAATGATTTAAGTCAAGGTTTAACTAACATACATTAGATCTACTCTTTATTCAAGATATTCTGCAAGAGAAAGTCCTTGGAAAACTGACTTTAATGGTGAAAATCTCTTTTAAAAGGTTCAAACTGAGCTCTCTAGCAAATATTCTATGTGACACAATTCAGTACAGTTCAGTTGCTCAGTCGTGTCCAACTTTTTGAGACCCCATGGACTGCAGCATGCCAAGCCTCCCTGTCCATCACCAACTCCCAGAGTTTACTCAAGCTTTTGTCCATTGAGTCAGGGATGCCACCCAACCATCTCATCCTCTTTGTCCCCTTCTCCTCCAGCCTTCAATCTTTCCCAGCATCAGAGTCTTTTCCATTGAGTCAGTTCTTCACATCAGGTGCCAAAGTATGGGAGCTTTAGCTTCAGCATCAGTCCTTCCAATGAATATTCTGGACTGATTTCCTTTAGGATGGACTGGTTGCATCTCCTTGCAGTCCCAGGGACTCTCAAGAGTCTTCTCCAACACCACAGTTCAAAAGCATCAATTCTTCGGCACTCAGCTTTCTTTATAGTCCAACTCTCACATCTATATGTGACTACTGGAAAAACCATAGCTTTGACTAGACGGACCTTTGTTGGCAAAGCAATGTCTCTGCTTTTTAATATGCTGTCTAAAAGTGAAAGTGAAGTCATCCAGTCGTGTCCAACTCTTTACGACCCCATGGACTGTAGCCTACCAGGCTCCTCTGTCCATGAGATTTTCCAGGCAAGAGTACTGGAGTGGGTTGCCATTTCCTTCTCCAGGAGATCTTCCTGACCCAGGGATTGAACCTGGGTATCCCGCATTGTAGCCAGATGCTTTACCATCTGAGCCACCAAGGAAGCCCAATATGCTGTCTAGGTTGGTCAAAACTTTTCTTCCAAGGAGCAAGCATTGTTTAATTTCATGGCTCCAGTCACCAACTGTAATGATTTTGGAGTCAATAAATAAATAAAAAATAAATAAAGCCTGCCATTGTTTCCGCATCTATTTGCCATGAAGTGATGGGACCAAATGCCATGATCTTAGTTTTCTGAATGTTGAGTTTTAAGCCAACTTTTTCACTTTCCTCTTTAACTTTCAAAAAGGGGCCCTTTAGTTCTTCATTTTCTGCCATAAGTGTGGTGTCATCTGCATATCTGAGGTTATTGATATTTCTCCCGGCAACCTTGATTTCAGCTGTGCTTCATCCAATCCAGCATTTCTCATGATATAGTCTGCATAGAAGTTAAATAAGCAGGGTGACAATATACAGCCTTGACATACTCCTTTCTCAATTTGGAACCAGTCTGTTGTTCCATGTCCAGTTCTAACTGTTGCTTCTTGACCTGCATGCAGATTTCTCAGGAGGCAGGTCTGGTGGTCTGGTATTCCCATCTCTTTAAGAATTTTCTACAGTTTTTGTAATCCACACAGTCAAAGGCTTTGGCATAGTCAACAAAGCAGAAATAGATGTTTTTCTGGAACTCTCTTGCTTTTTCGATGATCCAACAAATATTGCCAATTTGATCTCTGGTTCCTCTGCCTCTTCTAAAACCAGCTTGAAGATCAGGAAGTTCACGGTTCACGTATTGCTGAAGCTTGGCTTGGAGAATTTTGAGCATTACTTTGCTAGCATGTGAGATGAGTGCAATTGTGTGGTCGTTTGAGCATTCTTTGGCATTGCTTTTCTTTGGGATTGGAATGAAAACTGACCTTTTCCAGTCCTGTGGCCACTGCTGAGTTTTCCAAATTTGCTGGCATTTTGAGTGCAGCACTTTCACAGCATCGTCTTTTAGAATTTGAAATAGCTCAACTGGAACTCCGTCACCTCCACTAGCTTTATTCATAGTGATGCTTCCTAAGGACCACTTGACTTCGCATTCCTGGATGTCTGGCTCTAGGTGAGTGATCACACCATTGTGATTATCTGAGTCATGAAGATCTTTTTTGTACAGTTCTTCTGTGTATTCTTGCCACCTCTTTCTAATATCTTCCACTTTGGTTCAGTCCATACCATTTCTGTCCTTTATTGTGCCCATCTGTGCATGAAAATTTCCCCTGGCGTCTCTAATTTTCTTAAAGAGATCTCTAGTCTTTCCTATTCTATTGTTTTCTTCTATTTCTTTGCACTGATCACAGAGGAAGTCTTTCTTATCTCTCCTTGCTATTCCTTGGAACTTTGCATTCAAATGGGTATATCTTTCATTTTCTCCTTTGTCTTTCACTTCTCTTCTTTTCATAGCTATTTGTAAGGCCTCCTCAGACAACTATACCATTTCTGTCCTTTATTGTGCCCATCTGTGCATGAAAATTTCCCCTGGCGTCTCTAATTTTCTTAAAGAGATCTCTAGTCTTTCCTATTCTATTGTTTTCTTCTATTTCTTTGCACTGATCACAGAGGAAGTCTTTCTTATCTCTCCTTGCTATTCCTTGGAACTTTGCATTCAAATGGGTATATCTTTCATTTTCTCCTTTGTCTTTCACTTCTCTTCTTTTCATAGCTATTTGTAAGGCCTCCTCAGACAACCATGTTGCCTTTTTGCATTTATTTTTCTTGGGATGGTGTTAATCACAGCCTCCTGTACAATGTCACGAACCTCCGTCCTTAGTTCTTCAGGCACTCTGTCTATCAGATCTAATCCTTTGAATCTATTTGTCACTTCCACTGTATAATCATAAGGGATTTGATTTAGGTCATACCTGAATGGTCTAGTGGTTTTTCCTACTTTCTTAAAGTCTGAATTTGGCAATAAGGTGTTTATGATCTGAGCTACAGTCTTGGTCCATAATAAAACACGCAATTTTCTACTTCTCCCAACAGTCATCATAGGGATTTAGGGAGATGCCATGGTTGTGGCATCAGTCAGAGAAAAATATGACCTCATATAAACTCTTTGTTCCTCTACTATCAGGATCTCTCCTAAGGAGATGATCTGAGTGCAAGCCCTTACTTTGTCTCTTTCTGTCCTTTTTCATAGCAATCCCTCAACTTAGGGACACATACACACATACAAACCCACACACCCCAATAAGTATACATTCATCACCATATATTTATTCAGATGAAATAACATTAAAAGAAATGTCAAGGGCAATCTTAAAGATCAAAATATAGTAATTCTGCTCAAAAGAAGTTTATACAGATAGCAAGCAGCAGGGAAGAAGGAGCAGCAGTATCACTCTCTCACTCTCTGTCATGATAAGATTATTGATTGCAAGTGTTCTTTCTCAGAACCAGTCTTCAGTACCTCTTCCACCTTCTATGCCCCACACCCAGGTCCATATTTCTACTGCAGCTTTTAGCATGAAACATAGTAACTTTCTCTCAGGCTTTCTCTTCTGATCACTTCTACTTAACCCTTTCTAACTGCTCACTTTATGTGTTACTACTCCCAAATATTACTTGCTGTTCATCACTAATCCATTTCTGGACCTTAAATATGATTTCCAAGCAAATCTCATGCATTACGCAACAGAATGGCTTCAGGGCACATCACACCAAATTACCTAATTTTCAAGGCTACAGTAAACATGAGATGATTTTGGATAGCTTAGCTTATCATCTTACTTTAAAATGTTGCATACTTAGTTTCCTTTTGTGTTACTCACTGTATAACCTCTCCATTTATGGAGATTTTATTGCTGTCATTCTCCTTTTCACATGGAATCAAACAAAAATGTTAATATCATTTTTTTTATTTAACACTTTAAATTTTTAATTCATCTAACATTCCATTTTATCCCATCAGCTGTTGTATGAGTAGGAAAGTTTTCTTTTTCTCTATATTAGAGATGATGATACCAAACCTAGAGGGGCTCCTGCACACTTCATTTAGAGACACCATCTGGAGGCCTGGCTGTTGTGAAAAATACAAAATATGACTTGTATCAATAGAGTGACTCTTCCCAGTGAAAAGAGTCCATGTCACAAACATGAGAGGACATCCCCATGAATGTATCAGTTCAGTTCACTCAGTTATGTCCAACTCTTTGCAACGCCATGGACTACAACACACCAGGCTTCCCTGCCCACCACCAACTCCCAGAGTTTGCTCAAACTCATGTCCATCAAGTCACTGATGCCATCCAACGATCTCATCGCTCACTGTGTCCTTCTCCTGCCTTCAGTCTTTCCCAGCATCAGGGTCTTTTCCAATGAGTCAGTTCTTCACATCAGGTAGCCAAAGTTTGGAGTTTCAGCTTCAGCATCAGTCCTTCCAATGAATATTTAGGATTGATTTCCTTTAGGATTGACTAGTTTGATCTCCTTGCAGTCCAAGGGTCTCTCAAGAGTCTTCTCCAACACCACAGTTGAAAAGCATCAATTCTTCAGCACTCAACTTTCTTTATGGTCCAACTCTCACATGAATGTATAAACTATAGTAATTTTACTTAAAATCTTCATAGTTTCAAGATTATTGGTACCGACACCAAAACTTTTATCCCTCTTGAGAATGGTACCTTGTCTACATATTTTCTACTTAGCTAATTAATTAAGAAGGGCCAGATAGTGAATATTCAGGCTTTGTGGGCTATTTTGTCTCTGTCTCAACTATTCAACTTTACCCTTTCAGTGCCAAAGGAAGTCATAAATTGTATATTAATTTGGTATTAATGGGTGACTATGGCAGTGTTCAAATGAGTTTTTTTTTTTTTGCTGTGTACAAGTAGCACCAGATTAGAAGAACTGACTAGTGGAGGAGAATAGAAGACCCTTAGAAAACTCACAGAGATATAAACACTTGATTTATGATATTGGAGACACTGCAGAGCAAAGAGTAAAACATGATATTTTCATGTATTGTATTGGGACAAGTTCCCTACAGGGGAAACAAAATGAATCAGGTAAATCAACCCTGCCTCATACCACCAGAAAACCAATTCCAAGTGAGACTTGAATGTGAAAACCAGCAAAATAAAGTTTATAGAAATTAATATGGGGGATAGTTTCATTATATAAGTTAGGAGAAGATTTTATTAAAAAGTATACAAGCAATACAGCAAAAGACTATATATTTGATTACATTAAATTTTAAAACTTTCTTTTCTAAAAAGAAAGTGAAACTAGACAGTGATAGAGGATATGTGCAACATGCATACTTGACAGAAGGATTCCATCATATATTGTGCTCTTACAAATCAATAAGTCAGATACCCAGTGGAATACAACAGAAAAAAGTGGCAAAGGAATTTAAAAGGCAATTCATAAACTGGAAAATGAACAACCAAGAAAGTCACATGAAAATGTGCTCATCCTAATTAAATATCAGGGAAATTAAAAGTAAAACCACAAGAATAGACTGTTATTCATTCACCAAAACAGCTAAAATTAGAAGACTTAATATCAAGTGTTAGTTGTGAAGCAAGATTTAACGGAGAGAAATGCACATGTATCTAGAGATATGTACAAGAATTTTCATAGTAATATTACTCAAACAATAAAAGATTGTAAACAACACAAATGTCCATTAGAAGCATAATGAATGGATTTTGGTGATTTAATTTTAGTCAATGTATAAATGAATGAACTTCAGTTATTTAGAACAGCATGAACAAAAACTTATAAGTAATATGAGAAATCAGACAATAGCATACACAAGGTATGATTTATTTATCTATATTTCAAAGAAAGTGAGACTACACTGTAAGCAGTGTTTAAGGATGAGTATTTGGATGTTAAAAGCATAAAGGCTAGGAAGTAACATGCTATATCTGGACCAGAATTCTTTCTCTCCTACTTACCAGCTACTTATGGCACTGAAATTCTCATCATCATTCATAGTGAGAGTACTAATGTCTACCTCCTAAGGTTGTTAAAACAGTTAAAACTGGATAACACATGTAAAACTGAGCATATCGCCTGCTATTAGGGTTTCAGCCTTTGGGCAATTTTACTCTTGTCTCTCATAATTTTGAACAAACTGACCCTGGAAAAGGATAAAAATAGGGGCTTAATGACTGATAAATCTGAGAACCATAGTTAAACCACAGTGGTGTTTCATAATTCTTTTTAGAGCTGTAGTATCCATTGGTAGCTTTAATGTTCTTAGAGATTTGTGAGTGGAAATAGAACAAGTGAGAACATATGTTTAGGTGTTTGACTTCATTCCATCTAATGAAGGAGCATCATCCAAAAGATGTTAGAATCTTTCCAGCTCAATATCAGATAGATGCATACTCCTCCCATGGAAGAGGAGTGAGGTGTTATCTCATTAAGGTTCTCTCACCTCATGAAACAAGAGAGCAGCTTCCCCAAACATATTACACATAATAAAAATTCAAATCATGAACATAGCAGTCATGGTTGTGGAAGTAGAAGTAGCAATTATTTTTGCTAGGATGATGATGAGACTGATAACAATTTAAAAATTAAAATAACAGGCAACCATTGAGTAAATGGAAATGCAAAAGTAGGAAGTCAAGAGATATTTGGAGTAACAGGCAAGTTTGACCTTGGAGGACAAAATGAAGCATGGCAAAGGTTAAAAGAGTTCTGCCAAGAGAACACATTGATCATAACAAACACCCTTTTCCAAGAACCAAGAGACAACTCTACACATGGACATTACCAGATGGTCAATACTGAAAGCAGACTGATAATATTCTTTGCAGTCGAAGATGGAGAAGCTCTGTATAGTCAGCAAAAACAATACCAGAAGCTAACTGTGGCTCAGATCATGAACTCCTTATTGCAAAATTCAGACTTAAATTGAGGAAAGTAGGGAAAGCCACTGAGCCATTAACATGAAAGTGAAAGAAGCTCAGTCGTGTCCAACTCTTTGCAACTCCATTTACTGTCCATGGAATTCTCCAGGCCAGAGTACTGGCATGGATAGCCTTTCCCTTTTCCAGGGGATCTCCCCAACCCAAGGATCGAACCCAGGTCTCCTGCATTGCAGGCAGATTCTTTACCCGGTAAGCCACAAGGAAAGCCCAAGAATCCTGGAGTGGGTAGCCTACTCACCCCTTCTCCAGTGGATCTTCCCAACCCAGGAATTGAACCGGGGTCTCCTGCATTGCAGGTGAATTCTTTACCAACTGAGCTATCCAGGAAGCCATTAAGGTATGACATAAATAAAATCCTTTACAGTTAGACAGTGGAAGTGATAAATAAATTCAAGTGATTATATCTGATGGAGTGCCTGAAGAACTATGGACAGAGGTTTGTAACATTGTACAGGAAACAGTGATCAAAACCATCCCCAAGAAAAAGAAAAGGAAAAAGGCAAAATGGTTGTCTGAGGATGCTTTACAATAACTGAGAGCAGAAGTGAAGGCAAAGGAGAAAAGGAAATATATACCTATCTGAGGGCAGAGTTCCAAAGAATAGCAAGGAGAGATAAGAAAACCTTCCTAACTGAACAAAGCAAAGAAATAGAGGAAACAATAGAATGGGAAAGAATAGAGATGTCTTCAAAGAGATAGGAATACCAAACCCCCTTACCTGCCTCCTGAGAAAACTGTATGCAGGTCACAGAGCAAACATTAGAACCAAACATGGAACAACAGACAGGTTCAAAATTGAGAAAGGAGTGTATCAAGCTGTATATTGTCACTCTATTTATTTAACTTATATGCAAAATACATCATGAAAAATGCTAGGCTGGATAAAGCACAAGCTAGAATCAAGATTGCTGGGAGAAATGTCAATAACCACAGATATGCAGATAATACCACCCTCATGTGGTGAATTCCTCAGAAAGTAAAGAGGAACTAAAGAGCCTCTTATTGAAAGAGGAGAGTTTAAAAGCTGGCTTAAAACTCAGCATTCAAAAATCTAAGATCATGACATTCAGTCCCATCACTTCATGGTAAATAGATGGGGAAACAATGGAAACAGTGACAGACTTTATTTTCTTGGGCTCCAAAATCACTGCAGATGGTGACTGCAGCCATGAAATTAAAAGACATTGCTCCTTGGAAGAAAAGCTATGACCAACCTAGACAGCATATTAAAAAGCAGAGACATTACTTTGCAACAAAGGTCTGTGTAGTCAAAGGTATGGTTTTTCCAGTAGTCATCTATGAATGTGAGAGTTGGACCATAAAGAAGACAGAGTACCAAAGGCCTGATGCTTTTGAACTGTGGTGTTGGAGAAGACTCTTGAGAGTCCATTGGACTGCAAGGAAATCAAACCAGTCAATCCTAAAAGATATCATCCCTAAATATTCATTAGAAGGACTGATGCTTAAGCTGAAGCTCCAATACTTTGGCCATCAGATGTGAAGAGCTGACTCATTGGAAAAGACCCTGGTTCTTGAAAGATAGAAGGCAGAGGAGAAGTGGATGACAGAGGGTGAGGTGATTGGATGGCATCACCGACTCAACAGACTCAATGGACAAGAGTGTGGCAAGCGCTGGGAGATGGTGAAGTACAGAGAAGCCTGGTGTGCTAGAGTCCATGGAGTCACAAAGAGTCGGACAGGAGTGAACAACTGAACAACATTGAGTAAAAGATGTATAACAAAATAATTAAAAAATAAAATTAGAAGCCAAAGTGGCAGAGTATTCAAGCATAAATATTCTAATTATACCTTAAGAAAGAATTTTACATAATCAGTGTAAACAATCATCTGATGGCTATGACTTGGTAGCTCCGAGAAAGGACCCTCCTGATAATTGTATCCTAAGCTCCTAGTCCAACAGTATATTGCTGTGTGGGGTAGTACCCTTTCAAACATCCATTTCTCTGCAGACCATAGCACTGGAAAACTTCTGTTGATAGTGTCACTAATGGCGTTCATTCTTTGTTGTTCATCAGTTCAGCCGCTCAGTTGTGTCTGACTCTTTCTGATCCCATGGACTGCAGTGCACCAGGCTTCCCTATCCTTCACCATCTCCCAGACTTTGCTCAAATCCATGTCCATGGAGTTGGTAGTGTCCAACCATACTTTGACTTAAAAGTTTGATCAGTGTACCAAGATATTAGCCACCATTTTAGAAAAAAAGGGAAAAAATGAGCCAGGTCCAGGGGAATAGTAAACCTGTAACTGAACTGTGATAAAAGGTAGTAGTAGGATGAGTTTGAAGCTTGGGAAGTTGCATGTTAGAAATAGTATCAAATGTGATGCCCATGGGAGGACATCCTACGGGCATCTGAGGCAAAGGAGAGATAAAGCCAAATTTTTCATACTTTGTGATTTGACCAAGCTCTATTCCCATTTTGAATTATCAATTTTTAATGCCTTGATGTTAATAATGATGTGATCTATACATATTTAATAGATATTAATAGTAAATCCTGTATGAATCTGAAGAGGCAGGTATTTATGGAATCACAGGTTTATTACACAACACGGGAAATATATGGGACCTTAAGGGCCAAATAATTCATCTTTTCTAGGGCTTCCCCAATGGCTCAGCAGGTAAAGAATCTGCCTGCAATGCAGGAGATACAGGAGACATGAGTTTGATCTCTGGGTCAGGAAGATCCCCTGACAGAGAAAATGACAACCCATTTCAGTATTCTTACCTGGAAAATCCCATGGACAGAGGAACCTGGTGGGCTACAGTCCAAAAGGGTCACAAAGATTCAGACATAGTAAACCAAGCACACACACACAGATGCTTAATAGAATGACTGAGTAGGTTACATGTCTGTTTAAAGCTCTTTTTTAATTTTTTTTGCTTTTTTTCTTCTTCCTTTCTTGTATTCCCCTCACCATATACTATCAGAACAGTTTACTAAGCTTCACAGGCACAAACCTGACAAACTCTTCAGCATTTCTGTCATTCTTGATACTGTGGGCAGGTGAGGAAAGTTCTTGTTTCACTCAAAAAAACATTCTGCAACACATCTAATGGATTTAAAATACAAAAGGCAAATAGGAAAAATTACTATTGTGCATGTTATACAGCTTCACTCAACTCATGGATTTATTGGTAGAAGAATAAAAATGATACAGCTACTAAGGAAAACAGTATAAAGTGAAGTCACTCAGTTGTGTCCAACTCTTTGCGACCCTATGGACTCTTTGCAGACTCCTCCATCCATGGGATTTTCCAGGCAAGAATACTGGAGTGGGTTGCTATTTCCTTCTCCAAGGAATCTTCCCAAACCAAGGATAGAACCCAGGTCTCCTGCATTGTAGGCAAACACTTTTACCATCTGAGCCAACAGGGAAGTTCCTTTAAAAATTAAAAATAGAACTACCATACAATCTAGCAATCCCACTTCTAAGTATTTTTCTGAAGAAAACAAGAAAACCCTATTTGAAAAGATTTTATGGACCCCATCTGTTCACTGCTGCATTATTTACAAATATCCAATAAAATGTATGTTATATATATATATATAATAGAATATTACTCAGCCATAAAAGAATAAAATCTTGCCATTTGTGATAACACAATGAATGTAAAAGGTATTATGCATAGTGAAATAAGTTAAACAGAGAAAAACCATACCATATGATTTTCTTTATACATGGAATCTAAAAAGCAAAACAAATGAACACACAACACAGAAACACACTCCTAAATACAAAGGACAAACCACAGAGGAGGGAGATGGGGAGATGAGTTAAATAGGTGATGGAGATTAAAAGACACAGACTTACAGTTATAAAGTAATCTCACAGTGATATAATATACAGCATGAGGAATATTGTCAATAATATTATAATATGATAACTTTTATGGTGACAGATGGTAGCTGGGTTTGTTATGGTGACTGTTTTGTAATATATAGAATATCAAGTCACTGTGTTATATACCTGAAACTAATATAATATTGTCAGTCAATTTCTTCAATTAAAGATATAAGTAAAATTCTTAATAAAGAGTGACAGCAACAACAGAGCTAACAAAACAAAATTCAAAAATCAAAACATTTATTTGCTGAGGAACACACACTGTGAAGAAATTCACTTGGTGGTACCCTAAAAGCCAAATGTCAGTGTAATTTGATTTGAATGTGGGTGGGCATTCATGGTACCTAGGTCAATTAATTAAAACTAGTACTCTGGATAGATTGAAATGAATCCCTTTCTCTGTTTGTAATTGGTTAAAATAAGTCCTATTTTTTACTTGTCAATGAAGAGTCTTCATTAGCTTCAGTGAGAATCTAGTCTTCTGGGTTAGCTCAACAGTCATAGTCATTCACCAGCTTCACCTGGTCAGAACCAATTGTTTGAAACACAACATTGGTTTTGACATCTAGGAAAGCACTACTGTAGGTGGGTAATTTTCCTTACAAGTGTATTCAGTTCAGTTCAGTTCAGTCGCTCAGTCATGTCCGACTCTTTGCAACCCCATGAATTCCAGCATACCAGGCCTCCCTGTCCATCACCAACTCCTGGAGTTCACTCAGACTCATGTCCATCGAGTCAGTGATGCCATCCAGCCATCTCATCCTCTGTCATCCCCTTTTCTTCCTGTCCCCAATCCCTCCCAGCATCAAGGTCTTTTCCAATGAGTCAACTTTTCACATGAGGTGGCCAAAGTACTGGAGTTTCAGCTTTAGCATCATTCCTTCCAAAGAACACCCAGGACTGATCTCCTTCAGAATGGACTGGTTGGTTATATAAGCTTATACGTATAAGCTTTGAAATTGATGATGGTGATGGAGAAGAGGTGGGGATGAAAACCATCTTGTTGCTAATAGTTCCCTCTGCAAAATGCACTTTGCAGAGGTGTGTGTTCTCAGGGATAAAGAGGACCCTCAGAACCGGGATGTACCCGCGTGGTCTCAGAAATCCTATTCACATGACTGCTGGCATCTCTGAACAGAGTGGGAAATCCATCCAGAAATTCCAGGGGAGCCCAGAGGAGCAGAACAGGAAAGAGTCAGTCTCCGCCTGCCAGCAGCACCCATGCCTGTCTCCACGTGGGATCCGGAAAGACCTTTTCTGCCCTCCCAGCGGTCTCACACTGCTGGAGGCCAGAGGAGGGGGCACTGGAGAAGCCACCAGCGTCCTCTGCCCATGGTGTAATTCTCACAGGGCCAGGGTGACTGCAGCAGTTACAAAATCTAAGTAGGCTTTGGGTGGTGGGAATGGCAAGAGCCTGTGTACCCAGAGAACCTCACCCGCATATCAAAATACTGGCACGGGAGCTTTCCTGGTGGTCCTGTGGTTAAGACTCTGCGCATCCACTGCAAGGAGCACAGGCTCGATCCCTGCGGGAGGGAAATAAGATCGTGCGTGGCCAGGGGCTAGGCCAAAATAATAAATAGCTTAAAAAAATACTGACATGCCCAGCACCCCAGAAGCCCCAGCCCAGCCCCTCCTCCTCCTTCCCTTTTCCAGAGTCAGCCACCACCCCGACTTTCATCACTGTGGCTGAGGGGGACCTTGGTATCAGACTGGAATGTTGTCTTTATTTCCTGACACGTGAGAGTGTTCGCTAGGACCTGAGAGTGAGCAGAAAGCCTGCGGGCATCACTGGAGGTGCAGGTGGGACTGGATGGGAGGGGCGTGCTCCCATCCCTTCAGGCAGATGGGAGAGCTTGAAGGCAGAGAGGAGCCTTCTGCCCACTCATCCCTCCCCGCCCCGAGGCCTAAGCAACTCAGTGTGCAGGGACACAATGGCAAGAGGTGAGACGGTACCAAAGAGAAGGGCTAGAAGCTACAGCCAGAACAAATACAGACGCAAAATGAGCCACCAGCCACGGAATTAAACAAAACGACTTCAAAACTCACTTCTAAGGTGAACCCACAGGGCTGGAAGCAAGAACACCAAGCATTACATAGTAAAAAACAAATATTCATAGTATGGCATTTCATTATCATGTGTAAAATAGATACCATATACAAAATAGCCAGTGGGAATTTGCTGTATGACTCAGGGAGCTCAAACCGGTGCTCTGTGACAACCTAGAAGGGTGGGATGGGGTGGGAGGCGGGAGGGAGGGTCCAGAGCCAGGGGACATATGTATACCTATGGTTGAATCATGTTGATGCAGAAACCAACACAACATTGTAAAGCAATTATCCTCCAATTAAAAATAAATATTTTTAAAATAAATATTATTTAAAATGTTATATAGGTCAGTTAATAGGTGCACTCTTGAATGGATAAACAAGGTCCTACTGTATAGTACAGAGAACTATATGCGATATCCTGTAATAAACCATAATGAAAAATATGAAAAGGTGCACGTGTGTGTGTGTGTGTGTACGTATTAACTGACTCACTCTGCTGTACAGCAAAAATTAACACATTGTCAATCAACTACACTTCAATAAAATCTATTTTTTAAAGGCGCAAGACAAACGCATTTTTTTAACAACGTACGGTTACAGTTACAATCTTTAAAACAGGAATGCTTGACAAACAACACAGAAAAGAAAACGTCTTTACGTTCGACAAAAATAACCCACAGACAAGAGTGAGATGAGACATGAGCTTTTCAAAGAAGGAGTACGGGTCCCCAAAGAACCTTGACCGCGTGTTGAAGGGGGCGCGGTTAACTCACGCTCTCGGTGTAGGACACGTCGGTGCTCCGGGACGCGCTGGAGTACAGGGTCCGGGTGCTGTCGGGCGTGCCGTTCCTCCGCTTCCTCATGCTGAACCGTGCGCCCTTGAAGGACATCTTTTCTCCTGTGGACAAAGCGCAGGTGGGGAAATGGGGTCACCAACGTGGACAGGCTTCACTGAAGGTTTTACCACAGCGCCCTCCCCGAGCGCCTCCCGTCTCTCCGGCTGCTGCCCCCAGAGCCCCATCCCTACCTGATCCCGGCCACCGGCCCCCAACGGGGTAATTGTCGCCCCGCCTCTCCTCTCCTCGCTTCATCTCTCCTCCAGGACCCAGCCTCAGTTCAGTCCCTCCGTATGCTTTCCCTGGCCCTTCCCTCTAGGCAGGGCCACTCCAGGTGCGCCCTCTTGTCTGGGGGGTGGGATCCAGCGTTCTGACCACCACGTAAGAGGGGAAAGGATGGCTCCTTTCAAGCTGATGGCTTTGGAGAGAGCTGTAACCAGCGGCTTGCAGCAAGAAGACCAGCTGACAGGCAGGAGAGAGGACTCCTGCCCTGATCCAGTCACAGGAAGAGGGAGGAGGACTTTGATAGACAGGGCAGTAGGGCCCGAGGACCAGTGAGCTCCGGCTCACCCCAACACTTGGAGCCAGCACACCGGTCTCAGGGGCCCCTGACAACTTCCTCCCAGGCTCCAGGAGCAGGCCATGAGCCGAAGGTATCATAGAAGACTCGGTTGCCATGGAGATGCCCCCGGATGCCCCCTGCTCTTCTGGGGATCCGAGTCTCCCATCCCAGCTTCAGGAGCAACCTGTCCCTCTTGTCTCCCGAACGTTATCTCAGACCTGTATCCACCAACAGCTACATCACATCCCTGGGTGGTCGAGCAGACACAGCAAACATGGGGCTCCTAGAACAAAGGCATCATCCTTCTCCTACACTCCCCTCTGCCCTTCCCTCCGACCCTCTGTCTGCTCTTGGGACCAAGCTCCCCCCGCTGCCTGTGACCTCTCTCCCACCACCCTCGCCTCTATCATTACCACATCCGAGGGGTAGTCCCACCCCTTTGCCCCTCTCTAGCTCTTCCAGTGGCCCACAGCTGCCCCCCAGACCCAGGTACCTCAGCCTGATCTCACTCATCTCCCTCTCCTTCTGGACCAGGCTCCTCACTGGACCCTGACTTAGCCATGTGAGTCCCACGGTCTGTCTGCAGCCCTCTTCCCCAACTCCCCCCAAACCCAGCTGGTTATCTCCTGCTCACCCTCCCGATCTTATGCACCATCTCTTCAGGGAGGTACCAATGATGCCCAGGCTGGCACAGGTGCCCAGGGGCCTATTCTGGAAGCACCGTCCACTCTCCACCAAGACATGAATACCCTGATAGGTTTCATGATCGGTTTGGCCCCCTGTCTGTCTACTTAAGACTAAAACCGGATCTATCTGTTCAGCAAGGAAATCAAGCCAGTCAATCCTAAAGGAGATCAACCTTGAATATTCATTGGAAGGATTGATGCTGAAGCTGAAACAGTTATCTCCTGCTCACCCTCCCGATCTTATGCACCATCTCTTCAGGGAGGTACCAATGATGCCCAGGCTGGCACAGGTGCCCAGGGGCCTATTCTGGAAGCACCGTCTACTCTCCACCAAGACATGAATACCCTGATAGGTTTCATGATCGGTTTGGCCCCCTGTCTGTCTACTTAAGACTAAAATCAGATCTATCTGTTCAGCAAGGAAATCAAGCCAGTCAATCCTAAAGGAGATCAACCTTGAATATTCATTGGAAGGATTGATGCTGAAGCTGAAACTCCAATACTTTGGCCCCTGGATGCAAAGATCCCACTCATTGGAAAAGACCTTGATGCTGGGAAAGATTGAAGGCAGGAGGAGAAGGGGGCGACAGAGGATGAGATAGTTAAACAGCGTCACTGACTCAGTGGATGTGAATTTGGGCAAACTCCAGGAGATACTGGAGGACAGAGGAGTCTGGCATGCTGCAGTCCATCGGGTCGCAAAGAGTTGGACACAACTGAGCGACTGAACAACAACTGTATTCCCAGAGCCTGGCACAGAGCCCAAAGCAGAATGTATTAATACCAAGACTGATGGAATATATAAGCAATTATATAACACTCCCCCTCACCCCCAAAATCCTCCTTTAGTTTGCAAATTAATTCCACCTCGCCTTCCGCACCCCCTGCAAGATTGGGCAAACTCCAGGAGATACTGGAGGACAGAGGAGTCTGGCATGCTGCAGTCCATCGGGTCGCAAAGAGTTGGACACAACTGAGCGACTGAACAACAACTGTATTCCCAGAGCCTGGCACAGAGCCCAAAGCAGAATGTATTAATACCAAGACTGATGGAATATATAAGCAATTATATAACACTCCCCCTCACCCCCAAAATCCTCCTTTAGTTTGCAAATTAATTCCACCTCGCCTTCCGCACCCCCTGCAAGTGGAAAGACTGAGACCCACGGCTCAGCCACTTGGCTGCTGACTTCTCAGCTTGGCTCCTCCTCCCAAATTGCCAGTCCCAGCCTCAAAACCCCCCCATGCCACAGAGACTGGAGGCCTCTTTAAAGCCCGCTGAGAACCCTCAGGCCAGGCTGTTTAAAACAACAAGCGCTTCTTTTACTTCTCTCTCTAGGCGTTTCACAGAGAGACTCAGAGTATTAATTGGTACTTTACATACATTATTGTAAAACCACAAATCAATCCTGCCAGGGATTTACTGCGATTCCCATACAGCAGCAAATGGCTTCTAAGTAGGGCACCAACGGTCAGCAAGTAATTTCATTTGCTCACAATGAAAAAACTGCTTATTTCATTGCAGCAGAAAGTGTCTATTTTTGCTTTTTAATCACAGTTCAAATAAGAAATGGGAAGGCTGTGTAAAAAGGGCAGGAAACAATCCTGCTCTGACATTTCAGAGGCCTTTATTCCATGTTAGTTTCTAATTGGTTTTCTGAGGTCAGCTGATATTCTAGTTGACTAATTATGGGTCTGGACCACTTTCACACTGCCTCACATGCCAGGTATTCCAGGTACACCGTTTATCCATCTCCTAAACACAGTTGGGAGTTAAGGCTTGGGTGTGAAAGGGGTATTAGGAGAGGGGACATAGGGTTAAGGACCAAGGCTTCAGGGAGGTCTGGAGAGGAGAGGAGAGGGTCTATAGGGGCCCCCAGGATCCTTGGAAAGAGGGTCATCCACCCCTGAAAGGGGGTGAACTGGAAAAGCAAAATGACAACCAAGAGGAGGAGAAAGTGAAAGTCACACCAGGGAAAAACCAGTTAATGCATCAAATACTAAGGAAAAGTCATAAAGTCATACCAGTAGGTTGAACAGTACACAACCCTGTAGAAAAATGGGTGAAAGAATCCAAAGCCATCAAACAAGGAAACACAAATCACTAATAAACACAAACATATGCTATGCCTTGCTAGTAATAAAAACAATAAACCTCCAGTGACAGTGAAGCATCCAGGGAAGACAGTCTCAGATGACAGCATTTGATGTTGAAAAGAGCTTAGTGCAAACTCTCTCATAGGGTTGGGAGGCCGGGGGAGGTAAAAATCATTTTCCAGCTTGCAAACCAGTGTGGCGACAATGTAACAAAAGTTCAAATGTTATCCTTGGTGTTTTGGAGAATCCTAGATAAAAGACGTCATCAGAAAGACATTAAAGGGTATACTTAGAAGATCTTGGCACCCCTCCCCACACCTGCGGGAAGCGTGCTGCTCCTTCAGCTTTGGATCTTCAGGGT